>JAYKKT010000085.1:6910000-7510000 GCA_036023115.1 Brasenia schreberi | reverse complement strand
CCATGTGTCTCAGGGGTTTGCCAGGAACCATAACCATCCACTTCCCACTTGGACCGAGAAAAAAAAAGTGAAAGGAACCAAAACCAGCGATTTGAACCACTGGTTCTGGTTCTGGTGCCATGGAATGAAAAACCGTAACTGAATCGGGGTCCCTTTGAGTTTGGTTACGGTTTGCCAGTTCCAGTTACAAGCAGTTTCAAGATTTTTTGGTTCTTGTTCAACCTGGCTTTTCTTATTCCTAACCGGTAACGTCTAAACTCAGCTAATTTCATATATAAGGCTGTAAATGTAAATTCGGAATACCAGTTTGGCTCTATGAATCATCCTCACACCTACCTATTAACAATGAGAAAGTTGTTAAGCATTAAAATAAGTTGGCCTTACAGTAAGTACATGGTTATAAGGGAAATGAGCTTTGATTTAATGGTCAACCAGTTCGTTAATGAGCATAGTAATAAGCTCATACTGGTTTGGACGATCATTTATGAAATATTTCAATAATGCCAAGCTTGATCGGTGTGCTTTTGGATTCCTATCAGCACTTCAGGTAACGGGAAGAGCATTTGGACTTTCTTTTAGGACCAGGAAAGTTTAAACAGTGCACAACTTGCTTATATGGTTGTGTATAGTGGAGAAACTTTCATTAATTAAGACCACCTTAATCCCATTTTCGTCATATAATCTCTTCCATTACTGCTGCACTGGCCTCAATTGATTTGGTCTTAACCCTCGACAAACACATTTCCACTGGTAGGTAATATTAGTCACCCAACACTTGAGGCTTACGATACCTTTAGTTTACATCTTGTCTATCTAATCATCTCAAGAACTAAGTATCGTTGTGCTTACAAAGATCTACAGTTCATTTATGGCCTCCTTGTAGTCCGGTGAGTGCTAAATAAGGATCCATGGCTAATCGGTTTAAGGTCCAATGACTAATATGTTAAGGTCCACCAGATGCAATGGATTTTTTCATTTTAAATGTATAAGATGAGGACCATTTGATAAATATCTACATCTAGAGGAATGTTTTCACAAATAGCAAATAAGAGAACACTACCATGGCAATCAGACATTATGTGTTCTCTCTTTAATTTTTCTTTTTCTTTTTTTTTCAAGTTGAGGAGGCCAAAGATAAACAGGCCCCAGGTATCGAACTCATGACTTTGAACCTGTGAGTGTACGCTAGCGGCCGGGTGAGCTACTGCTCTTTGTGCAAAGCATATATATATATGTATATATATATATATATGTATATATATATATATATGTATATATATGTATATATGTATATATATATATATATATGTATATATATGTATATATGTATATATATATATATATATGTATATATATATATATATATAACTCATGACTTTGAACCTGTGAGTGTACGCTAGCAAAGCTACTGCTCTTTGTGCAAAGCATATATATATATATATATATATATATATAATTGACCCGAAACATGAAATTGCTAATAATTTTCAATAAGGCACAACAATTCACACGACACAGAAAGTTATGGGCTGTGGGAAGACAACCCTGCTTTTCGGTTGACATGGTTTTGACGCGAAGACGAAGCAATTGATCGCCCGGAAACCAGAAAAAAAACTGGAGAGAACCGGTCAACACGTTTTGGGGTGAATGATACATGCATTATTCAATAGGTGGTACATACCGGGCCCTCTTCATGTTGGATATTTAATAGCTTCCACCCACCCTATCATACACACGCACCCTTGAAAGCAAACCTGCTAACACTCCTGTGTGCGTCTTTTGATGCTTTCAAACGAGAGAGAGAGAGAGAGAGAGAGAGAGAGAGAGAGAGAGAGAGAGAGAGAGAGAGAGAGAAACCTTACAAGTTAAAATTTTCAATTGGCTACATTTCCTTCTAAAAAGTGAAGTCCTTTTTTTCTTTATAAAATTTTATTCTACTTGGGACCTCGCTTGTGGATTTCTTTGTGTGCCCAAATCTTTCATCGGAATGCATACAATTGGGGACATGCGGGTGGAACTAGACATGGTCAGTTTCTCTACAAGCCGTCAGTTCAAGAACCAAACCTGAAATTTAATTGGAATTGATTGTGGTTAGATTGAGTCCTAAACCATCTGAGCCGTCGAACAAAAACAAATATTAACGTATCTGAAGTTAGAAAAATAAAAAACATGAAACCGATCGTTTGGAACCAGTTCCACGAAAGATAAAACTAGAACCAAATTGGATCATCTTGTATCTCCATTTTCATTTCCATCTTCGCTTTCATTCCTTTTATGTTCCATGCAAAATGGTATTTTTGGATATGCTTTTGGGTCACCCAAAATAGCTTTCAAATCAAATACCTTACATTCACAATAAAGACCTGCAGTTTTCAGTTTTGCATGAGAAATACGAGAGCTACTGGATAACCAAATCAGGTCATGCTTGAAAGTGAGGGTCCGAATCGAAATATCTGTGATCCACAGTAGAGGTTCCCGTTCTTTCTTTTGCTCGTTGTAAGAAATACAAGCGGCCGATCCATTGGCTTTTTAATTGAATCGGGTCATGATTCTTTGGTCTTTGGGGAGGTGAGAGGGAAGAGCGTGAGCAGCTCGGGCTCAACAAATCCGGGTCTGGATCTGGGCGATGGGTGGAGGTAAAACCTCCGCTCCGCGATGGCCCTCTCTTCCTCCTCGCTGGAGATCAGCGGCGTTGGACCCACGCCTGTGTCGCGATCGTGGTCGGAGATCGTCAGCGAGGATAACGACGACCCGACTGGCGTCATTCCCTGGATGGACAGAGGAGACGGGAATCCACCCGCGGTGGGGCTCCTCATGGGAAGGTTCAGGTTGAGGAGGGCGGTCTTGCTGACGTGAAGGCCAGGCTTAATCTCGAGCTTCGTTGCCCTCTGTCGCCTTTCGTGCAGCTTGAAAGAAGGCTTCTTAATGCCCACGGACTTCGCCGGAGCCTCACCGGACTCCGGCGAAGTAGTCGCCGGGCTCTGTTCGGCCGGACCGGTGAGGCGCTGGACCAGCTCGCGGAAGTTTGCCGTGTCTGCTTGAACGAAAGTCGGCTGTGCCGCGCTCTGGTTGCCGCGTATCTCAGATCGATCCATAGATCGGTCGCCTGGAGAACAGGGGGAGAAGCGGTTCTCCGGCGAAAGAGTAGTGAGAACACTCACCTGGCCTGGTAGATGAGAACTTCCCGAAGGTTCGCCGGCAGATTCTGCTCGTAAATTTAGAGCTCAGGCCTGGAGAGGAGGTGGCCATTAGATGAAGGACGTTACGAAAATGTTATTCAAGCATTTAGTATTTTATTGGTTTTCTCAAACTGCCCGAGATTTTGCTTTCTGGATTAAACGTTAATCTGCTTAAGTTGAAGACAATATCGACTATTCTTGTATTATTGTTCAAAATTAACAGAGTCTCACTCAGATGGATAGCTAACCTGGCTAGGGGGCCTCGACTCACAAGTTGGGGGTCACGAGTTCGATAACGTGGGCCTGCATACCTGACTTAGGCCTTCCTATTCTGACCAAAACAAACAACAACATAATTGGGAGCCTCTTATCCTGGGAACGCTCGAGATCGAACTTCACGTTACTGCACTTCGGTGTGCTTAGCCAAGGATTGAGAGCCATGATCTTATACGTTCATGATAAGATTTCTCTACCGGTTTAAATAATTGAAGAGGGTAGGATCGAGAAAATCATTGAAAGAGAAAGACTACAAAAATATTGAAAGAAAAACAATAAAAATTAACATGGCACATGGTTGAATCTTAAGAAATCAAAGAATCAATCTTAGGAAATTAACATTGAAAGAGAAAGACTTAGTTGTTGTTGTCGTAGCCAAACTATCATGGGATAACATTACCGAGTATGAAGCTTTCCTAAACCGTTTTCATGCGTAAGATGGAGCACAAAGTGGATGGGCTGATCCATGCCCCATCAAAGAATTGAGCTGCACCGAGTTATGGTTGGGATCCAGATGGTTGAACCTAATATGGATCTTGCTTGACTTATTAGGTGCATCAGGCTCACGTATGGGCCTACGTCATGTTTTATCGTGTTGGTCTTCTTTGAACAAAAAATGGCGTAGCTATATGTAGATAATTTTCTATCTATAAAGGTGAGTTTGATTCTCAATTAACTGAACTTTCCTTGAACAGTAGTTGAACACTGGAGTTGAGTTTGATTTCCCAATACTTTTGGCATGAGGACAGTTCAGACCCTAAGGCTTGGCTTGAGGTCAGCCAACATACAGCCTTGCCAATCGAATGACCCATGAGGAATGCCAGTGTATGAGTTTACCTACGGAATTTCAAAAAAAGACCTGTTGATGAGATAAGTGTGTTAAATGAGAGAGAGAGAGAGAGAGGGTGTTTGATTGATTACGAGGCTTGGGTCTATAGAACTGGAATTATAAGCCTTATTCGCCTCATAATCAATTGTGGGCCTTGGAGGCCAACCAGCGGCCTAATTAGGGGTGAGCCGCTGGAACTGGGCCAAGTGACAATTCTGCATAGTCGACCTAGTAATCAAGTGCACATAGAGAAGCCAAAGCAAGCTCAAGAAGTGGACTCAGGATCTTGAGGTGTTTGAGTCCCCGGGCCGCACAAGAACGAAGCAGCGCACGGTGCCGCTTCGTCCGCGTGGTTCATCTTTACACGCTCCCTGCACGCTATGCGCGGGGACAGTGCGGCCTCATTCTGCTTCCTCGACGATTTCATACAGGCCTTGAATGAACGCTTAGGTGGCGGAGTTTGGATCACTCAGTAAGAAAACAGCAGAAAACGGGACAACGGTTTTTGCTGCAGGCCCATGCCAAATCGGTGGTAATGTCTTCACCTGACTCTAAAAGTCGGGAGACGCAAAACCTCCAGCCACTTTAGAATTGCATCGGAAAACACCAGCACTCGAAGAAGACTAACGAGGAAGAAGGAAAAACTGTGCTATTGCCAATGGACATAGACAATGCATGTTTAGTAATGCACTGAAACCAAAAAAGACACATGGTTGCATCTTTTACTTGAACTAATCCAGAAACATTTCAAATATGAAAAACGAAAAAAGTAATTGATTTTCCAATGTCAGTATTTGAATTATATCAGTGATCGGTTTTAGCATGAAACATTGAAGTTTGTAAGATATATATATATATATATATATATATATATATATATATATATATATATATATATATATATATATATATATATATATATATATATATATATCAGGGACAACTAATGAGATTATTATTTGAAACAGAAGAAATCAGAAAAATAGGTTATATCATGAAAACCAAACCCCAACTTACCAGAGACCCGTGTGTCGCAATGAATCAGTGAACAGACTATGGATTTCTCGGCGTTGAGCTTCACAGCAAGGGAAGTAGAAGGAAATAAATGGAAATTTCTTAACTAAACACCACCTTATCCTTCTCAGTGGCTTTCACCGGAAAACGGAAGAAAACTGACCGGAAAAAATCATCAAAGCAGAACTATTATTGCTGAAAGTGTTCGTGGGAGAGAGAGTATAAGAAGGGAAAGGGGAAGGAGATGGAGAGCGGAGGCCGTCCGTTAGGTGAAAGCGGTGGCGTTCAAGGGAGGACAGCAAGAAAGATGAGTAATAATAACCCGCGGGCTTCAAGCTGCCAGCTCGGCTAAACAAGAAATCTCTCCCGGTATCATCATAACTTCGTCATACTAAGTGAGAGAATAACACGTGTCATTATCTTCCACCTCTAAAACTGTTACTTCATAGGGAACCAAAAAAAAACTTTGAGCTTCGGTCGGCAACAGCATGGATGACGGGTACAAGCGTGTGAAGAGGTGCCAAATACCGTCACGGTGACTAGATTCTGACTCCTGCGAACCCGCCGAACAATGTGTTTTAGGTTGAAATTTTGGCAGTCACGAAGCCGACCCAAGGAAGACCAAAGTCGAAGCAGTCAAGTGAGAAAAATGGAGGAGTTCAGACATTAAAAGTAAAACTGATTTTTGATGTATCTCTTTTGAAAAAGTGCAACTCCTCCATTTAATGATTGATGTTATTGGAATTGAAGTGATCACCAACAACTTACATCTCATATTTGACCACTTGAGCCCATATATGATACACTTATTTTGTCTCCTACTATTTTAAGTTTTTCTAAGTTGTATCATATTTTAGTCATAAGTAAGTTATGTGTTTTTTATACAACCAATATGTTTTCCCTCTATAACAATCAATAAAGTATATTTTTACACTCAAATTATAGGCATATATCAAACCCCATGTGCCTAACATGTTTAGCAAAAAGTTTTTTTGAAATAACTTTAGTCAAGGGGTCTGGCAACATTTCATCAATTGGCATATAAGATACAGATATCTCATTCCTTTTAAACATATCATGAACACAGTGATATTTAACCATTATATGTTTGCTTCTAGATTAATCAACTCTGAGTAATTATTGCATTATCACAATAAATGACAATAAACTCATTGGTTATATGTAACTTCAAATCATGTATCAAGTAACTTATCCCAACAACACTCGTTGGAGTCATACTACAAGCAACATACTTAGCTTTTTGTGTATGCAATACCAGACAAAGCAGTTTTTTGCAAGCCACATATTGGAGGTTGATTTGTTGTTATATTTGCTCCCAACAAAGTCAGCATCTGAGTATCCTACCATTTTTAGTTTGTCATCCTAAAAACTTTAAACCTTTTATTCTTTTAAGATATCTTAAGATCCTCTTCATAGCTATTCAATGTTGCCAACTAGAATTACTTTGATATCTACTTAAAAGACCAATAACAAAGTTAATATTAGGTCTTTTACTACCAACATTTTGTGCATAAGGACCATTAAACTTGTTATCTCGCTCACTGGGACAATCAACCTTAATTAATTTGACCCATTTTATACCGTGTGTAGATGCAGACTTGCATTCATCAATTTTAAATTTCTTTACTATATAATCAATATCTCTCTCTTAACTCAAACATAAAATTTTAGATTCTCTATCACAATAAATCTTTATACTCAGAGTATAAGATGCATGTCCCATATCTTTCATTTCGAACTTTGAGTTTAACCATGACTTGATTTTGACAATAATTTTATTGTCATTCCTAGTTAACAATATGTTGTCTACATATAATAATAGAATGACAAAATGACTCTCCCTGTTTCAAACATATACACAATAGTCAAGCTTATTTGCCACAAACCAAAGTTATTGAATGACATTTTGAAAAATCAAATATCATTGGTGAGGCAACTGTTTAAGGTCATATAGTAATTTCTTCAAACTATATACTTATTTTTGCGGCCTTTAACATTGTATCCCTTTGACCGTTGTATATATACAATTTTATTTAAATCACTATTTATAAAAGCAGTTTTTAAATCTAATTTATGTAAATCTAAATCATAATATGTTGAAATTACTAGAATTATCCTTATGGATGCAAATTTTGTAATAGGAAAATATGCCTCAACATAATCTATATCCTCATTTTGTGAAAATCTCTTTGCAATCAACCTCGCCTTAAATTTATTGATAGATCCATCGATTTTATATTTCTTCTTCAGAACTCATTTAAAACTTATGGCTTTCCTTTCTTTTGGTAAATCAGACAGTTCTCAAACTTTATTTTCTCAATAGATTCAATTTCTTCATCCATGACTTTTTCCCAATTTGTTAATTCACATGAGTTATTAACCTGTCGATATGCTATGTTATTACTGAACTCATATAAATCTACTGAATTACAAACTTCCTCAATAAGATAAGTGTGATAATCTTTAAATTAGAACGGAGTGACCTTAGGTCTTTTATATTCACTTAAAGTTTTAGTACTTTAAAGAAGGTCATTTGGATCAAAATTCATGAGTTCACATGATGATGAATCTAAATCTATTGGATCATCAATACATTCATCATCATTTTTAAGAATGTCATTGTTAGTTTCTTATAAGAACTCAATATCCCTACTTTTTATTAAACCATTATCCTTATAATAAAACCGATATTCCTTAGAACCTTTGGGATATCCAATAAAAATATATATTAATCACTGTCTAAATTATTGCTACACTAATCAAGGATTTTTATATGTGCGATAGATCACCACCTCCTAAGATAACCCGTATTATTTTCTATTAAACCATTTCATATGGTGTAGAGAATATATCCTTACATGGTACTCTATTTAATATATATACAGTTATAGTTATTACTTTTCTCCAAAACACACTAGGAAGAGAAACATCAATTAACATGGACCTGATCATATTTAATAGGGTCTTGTTATATCTTTTTGCTACATTATTTTATTGAGGTGTCTTTGACACGGTATTTTGTTTGGAAATACTAAATTCTTCAAAATGTTCTAAGATAGAGATGCATTCCCCACTTCGATCAAACCTTAAGATTTTGATTATATGCCCTACTTGATTTTCAGCTTCTTATATTCATTGAATATCTCAAGTGCCTCAGATTTATGTGATAAGATATATATATATCAAATAAAGGTTATAAAATAAACCTTACCTCAAAATGATCCGACCCTAAAGGATTCACATAATTAGTGTGAATAATTTTTAATAGGATTGTTACCCTAATTATTTCTTTGAGAATTTTTTTTAATCATTTTTGCTTATATACAGGCTTTAGACTTATTAAAAGTGTTTTTATACAAATCCAAGTAATAAGTGAAAGTTGACTAATCTTCTCAACTTTTCTAAACTTATATGTCATAAACATTTATGTCATACATTCACATCAATAGAAAATGCACAATCAAAAAAAGTATAAGAAGATATTTCATTAACATTTAACTTGAACAATCAATGTTTAAAATAAAAAATACCAAAAAAATTATTCTGCAATACTTTTTCATAGTAACTTTCATAGGTGCAAATCTAACATGAAACCCTTTCTTTACAAAGACATGCATAAATACTAAATTACGCATAATAAATGACACAATTAATAAATTAGTCAAAATAACAAGAGTGCCTCCCATTACAATTCTAAAGGAACCGACTCATAAAACTTCAGTAAAAGAATTATTTCTCATATAAACTTAATGTTCTCAAACCATGTATTCCATTAGGTTTGTTGCTCCTTCTTTGCTCTTTGAAATGTATCAGGTCATTGTAAAATCCATCCACCAACCAGTAATAGGGCGGTCCATGTATAGACATTCAGAAATAATGAAGATAATGTCTTGTTTTTCCTTTGAATTGCCCTACTGAGAGTTGTTCTCATTTTCCTTTAAATTGTTACAGTTCCTCTTAAAGTGTTCTATCTTCTTACAATTTAAACGAGAAACTTATTGTTGTGGTTTCTAAAAGTTTTTACCACCCTTTTTGTTAATTTTTTTATTTGGTTTTCTATTATTCTAACTAGTTTTAGAGTTGGACCCTAAATCATCCTGAGTTATGAGTAACTTATCCTTTTTGTTTTTATTAATATGCTCTTATTCAATAGCAAGTTTTAGAAGGAGCTCAAAAATAGAGAAGTCAGGTCCTAGCCTAAGGGTTGTGGTTACCATTTTTCAAGAGGAGGGTAAAATGTTAAGGATTGTTGAAATCTGTATTAAGTTGGGAATTAATAAATTAACTACTGCCAAATCCATATCCATAAGAAGCATTTGATTGACATGTTCAACCACATTATCTCCTTCTTTCATTTTATGTGTATTATATTTTTGAAGGAATAATTGTGCATGTAGCTTCGATGTTATATTATACTTAACTGTTATGGACTCAAATAAGTCTTTTGTAATTTTAAAATCCTCAAATACTCTAAGGAGATCATCTCCTCCATATAGTTGTTATGTTCGAGGGACTACAAATTCCTTTCGTACATAATCAGAACCCTCTAGTGTCAAGGCTAGTAGGATTCTACGTTTTCAAGTTCAAAAATTTAGGCCGTTTAGCTTTTTTATTTTTCCCAATTCAGAGAAACATATCCTAGTAGTCATTTTAATACATTTGGCAAACTCTACAAGAGGGTATCTAAATTTTAATATTAAGCACCGAGAACAAACAACATATTTGTAGATTTAAACAAACAATCCAACAATGCACACATTTTTAATCATGCACTAAATCATAAATAAAAACATGCATCAAACATTGAAACTCATTAGGGACAATAATTTTAAACAATCAAAGGTACCTTTTTGGAATAACTCAAAGGACCTAACTCTCTTTTGTTATTTCATAAATAAGCTAAGGATAAAACTATAAATTTTCCTTATTTCCTGCCAGTGTAAATTCCATACTACTAGAGGGATAATCTCATAATTTTATCACATTATCCTGTTTTGAAATATTTCAAAAAAACTTGATGACAAAACTATAAAATTACTTTTCAATTCTATAGTAATTTCAAAAACTCGTTAGGGACAAAATAGTAATTTTGCCCTCAAATATGTATTTTTACTTAATGGTAGTCTCTTGAATATCTTGTACCATTAGTTTGGGACAACACTGGAATTTCATAGTTTGGTATTTCGTAATTTGAAGGTACAAATATTTTCAAATCAAAAGATTGTTTTATCCTTAAAACGGCGAAATATTGTTTTTCTCCTCTAAAATTTCACCCTATTGTATTTCATAATTTTCTATCTCATATAAGGGTAGAACAAACTTTTGAGTTCGCTCCTGAGTTGGCTAAGGCAATGTACCACCGATAGTTTTAGCAAAACGAACGGCTGAGGCGGTTTATCATCGCCGATTTTTCAAATCCGTGGTTTCATGACCCACGATTTTGAATGAGAAAACCGTGGTTTTCTCTCATCTATGAACCCTTTGAGAGAGAGCAAGAACAAAGAGAGAATGAAAGAGAACTAGAGAGAGGAGAAGAGAGAAAGAGGGAAAGAGAGGAGAGAGGGGTCGACAGTCCCTCAGGCACCCTCTACCCTATAAGGCTTGGTTGACCCCTTGACTAAGCTCTACCAGAAGGTCTGTTGTTTGTCTCTCCAATGGTGTCGTCAGGCTTGGCCTTAAGCCGGAGGGTGCTGCGTGAGGCCGTTTCACAAAACAATGAGCACCTTCCGCTCTTGGCAGTGGAAGAATAACAACATGCTACCATTCTTCTCTACTTATTGTGCCTGACCTCCTACCTTCTCCAAGCCAGGAGTTGGGTTCTGCTTGCCCAAATGAGGGTCTGAGCAAGCCGGTCCACTTCTCAAGCAGTCATCCATGTGATGATCTTCCTGACAAGCCTCTTGAGAGGTATGTCCTCCTATTGCCTTAGGCCAACTAAAAAAATAGCTTACGGCTCACATTTCACACATAGGAAGTATCACAGGTAGTTATCCATGTGATGATTTTTCGACATGTCTTCCTTTTACACAGAGATCTACATACTTGAAATAGACGTGACTATAAATCTCAGGCTCTTATATCAATGTTGAAATCTGTACAGTCTTGAAGCTGACTCGAGAAAGATGAACTTCACAGCAACCGAGTGAGAAGAACAAAAAAGGAGGAAGTAGGAGATTAGAAGACGATTACTCGTAAAGGGTTTTCACAAGAAGCTTGTTTCGTTTCTCAATATATTGTCTACTTTTTGTATTTGATTTTCCTTTTTATGTACTTGACTTGTTCTTCTTTCCATGTTTCCTCTCTAGGCTTTTCGTTAAGTCATTTCTCTTTTATCCGAGAGATGTGTTTACCTTTATAAAAGTAAAAATTGATTTTTGATGTAAATTTTTCTTTTGATTTTTTGTGTTTACCTAAGGCCCTTCTTCCCACATTTCATTTCATGGTTGATGTTTTTGGGACCGAAAGTAGCCACCAACAACTTACATTTTCTTCCTTGACCGGGAAAAAATAGGGCCTCCAGAGTCCAAGATGAGCACGAAGGGCAATATGATAGGACACAAAAATCACGTACGTCAACACGAAAAGAAAAATGGACCTTGTTCAATTCGACTTATTTTTTATGCGACCACATAATCGACATGAAACAAGTATGACCCTGAACACGGAACCTTTTACACAATAAAACATTTAATAAGGGTGAAAAACAAAAGTCCGTGTTCCCATGGACCCAAAGTAACACGGGAAGAACTTGGCTCGAGTTAGAGTTACCTGTTTCTGGTGTGAACCAAAAATGACCTATACACGAAATTGCCACAAGTAGAGATGAGATATGGCCAAATCTCGACTATGTAAGGGCCCGAGCTAGAGACTACCTACGGCGACTTACTATCTGAAGGCCCAAGTTTTGGCGATAAACATATAGGTAATTCGTCATTCAAGTGAAGAACATAGGACCAACTAATACATGTAGGTATGATACATAGTTCTATTCCTCAAATATACTAAAGTTTTAATTAACATTAAACAATTTTCTATGTAAAAGTATAAAGCAATATATATATATATATATATTCAGTAAGGTCTTCAAGCAGCTCATGTTTGGAATTACTTCGCCTTTTTTTTGTTATGGTTGTATGAAAATCCACTTTGATACTCTGATAAGTTTTGAATCAACCATCTGTTTTGTAGCAACATGAGTGGGTAGACATACAGTTATAAGAATCAAAGTTATACCTTTTCACACTCGAATACTCGACGGAAGTTCAGTTCGTTACTAGACTATGGAAAAATAAGTTCTTGTAAACCTTATGATCATAATGTTGCAGAGCATAACTGAAGTATTTAGTCACATTCCAAAAATCTGGTGCGAATGTTACATCATATGAACAAATGGAGGTGCTGTAAGCCAACTAGGAGCTACATGATGTTTATGTAAAAACTTTAAAACGGCTGTTTCACGAGCTTTCACAAACGAATGCCACGTCCATGTTCAGCTCGGATGGTTTAATGAACCGTACATTAACAAGCAAGGCAGGAGGCAAACCGAGTCAATCTACAGCCACCTCGGTTGTTTTACCAGCCCTAATTCTTAGTTACCATTTTGTTCTATTCAGAAACAGCAGGTACATAACAGTGCACAAAGAACAACGAATAAGAAAAGGGAAAACCCTAACCTTAAAACCGCAGAAAGCAGCACTTCCTGCCCCTACAACCTGTGAGTTTCAGGGAAACGAATTCCTAGAGGTGATGTATTATGAGTATCATAGATATGCAATACTGTATCGTACTTATATTGTCTTGCAATTTTCTGTAAAAGATTATGATGTGTATCGTCGTTGAGCCTTTACAGTATGGATTGTGTACCAATACTTATGCTTAATGTACTAATTCACATGTCCAGGAGATTATTTGTCATCATAAGTACATTCTGACGCAGTGACATTGCGCCATGAAGAATGAGAAAATGAACTTATTCGAGACAAAGCAAGCTGATGTTTTAGCCAGCGCTAGTACTTGGGCAGTCTCAGGACACTGGTACGGTAAGATGCAACATGACATGTACCCAACGCGTTAGCTCACCAGTAAAACTCTCTGACTCCCACTTGCAGGTGGCTAGTTCAATTCCCAGTGTGTGTGTACACGTTGGGCTCCAGCCTCCCATTGTAATAAAAAAATGCAACACAAAATAGAATCGTTCACAACCAATCTATCACTAAAAGAAAAGAAAAGCATGTGTGCGTGTTAGGCTTCAGCCTCCTCTTGTAACCAAAAAAGAAAAGAAAAGAAAAGCTGGAATGCGTAGGCTCCACTTAAAGAGCCTTTGGTTTACCATGGGACTGGGACTGGGACTGGGACTGGGACTGGGCAAAGAACAATTCTTCAGCCATTCGCTCGATGGATAAGCAAAGAGATTGAATTTGAAAAAAAAAAAAGGGGGAAAAAAGTTGGATGAAGTAACAAAATGATACTTAATGTAACAAGAGGGTCAAGGCAAAGAAAAGCCGTCCTCTAAACACTCGCTCCGAATATCATTCATTACGTGCTGCAGCTCAGTAGGAAGGCCCGTAATGATGTTATCAACATGCTCAAGCAACATTCTCCGCATTGACTTTGAATCATCTACAGTCCAGGCATAAACTTTCTTCTTGGCCCTGGAAATGACAACCTCATGAGAGAGAGAGAGGGTGTAAATGTCTAAAATGAAGTCCCATCGGCAGAAAGGATCACACATAGAAAATCGTGCAAGAGAACTTGATTACATCAAATTGGTTAACTTGATCAGAATCACTACTGCCTTCATATAAGTCAGTCACGAGAGAGAGAGAGAGAGAGAGACTGCAAACATATAGGCAGCATTACACAAATATAGCAAATCATGCAAGAGAACCTGATTAAATTTGAACTTTCAAAAGGGTTGACTTGATTAGAGACACTGGTGCCTCAGTGAAGGTCAGTGATGAATTAAACCTCCTCAGAAACCCTCTCCCCTAGAGTTCAAATAGTCAACACAGCACGACATTGCTATCGTACTGCCAACTAGGAACGGAAACAGAAGACGAAGCATTCAGTGGAAACAACACCAACAACCGCTTTCAAAATCCACAGTCCGCACCTGTGCAGCAGCCCAACAAGCCTTTCATCGATTAAAGGATGATAGACACCGACAACTTAAGCACCTTTTACACGTAACAGGCTAGTTCTAGCACCAGTTGATGGATCCTTCATGACGATATATCCAACCTGAAAATAGGTCAAGATCAGTAGAAGGACCATCTAAGCTTAACGAGATACAGGTACAGAGAAAAAACTTACAGGGACATCTTGAGATAATCTGATCACGTCCCTCACCAATGTGTCACTTTTGGACCAGATAAGACAATTGCTGCACTGGGTTTTTTGTTAATCTGCCATAAATGATGAGAACTTAAATTTCATTGACCAGATAGATGAAATTTCCTCAGCCTAATAATCAAGCGACAGGTTCTACACGTATCAAAAGAGAAACTGCAGCGAACATGGAAGGCTCGTGGATTCAGACCCCCCCCCCCCTCTGTGTGTGTGTGTGACACACGCACAGACACACACACAAGGAGAAAATGAACCCGGAAAAGTATAATGAACGCTAGGAAAGGTGGTAAGCATCAAGAACTTTCAACCGAGCACTAAAAAACACAAATACTTACAGAAGCAAGTACATCTGCAGCAAGGCCTTTTTCATATGATGAAGGGCCAACTTTGACGTCCAAAATGACCTGCTGAACTGATTTCGAAACAAGCTGCATCAGGAGATCATACTCAGGTTAGCACATGAAGTCAACATGAAAGCAAACTCCACCTATAAAATCTAGTCTTCAATATTTGGCAGAGTTCATACACAGGTTCACTGGGAGATCATATGGAAGCCCGGCTCTATAATATTCACGTCACAATAGACATGGTTGGTTCCGATTACCTTGTAACCTGTAACAGTAACCGAATCAGCCTGGGAGCGGTTCCAGTTACGATTTTGGATCCATCGATTTCGGGACAGCTCCATTTTGAATTTGAAACAGTTCAAAACTGATAAAAATTATTAAAATTTAAATAAAAAACAAAAAAAAATACCAAAACCGATGGTTTGGTACCTCCAATTCTGGTTTTATTAAAAGTGAAATCGGAACTAAACTGAGTGATCCCCATATGTGTTTTCAGCCGGATCCTAACCAAGAAGTTCAGTCAAGATTTAAACTGCCTGACCAGTTTAAAACCAACCATGTCTAGGTCATAGAACTCTTCCTTAGATGAGTGAAAAGCTATAATTACCTCTAGTGCCTCTCTCGCAGTGGGAATCCATGCATTTCGAAAGCTGCTTGGGAGCCTAAAGCTTGAATCAAGCTGTCGAATCTACAACAACAGACTAAAACATGTCTGCTTTAGTAAGATCATGCATACCTCTGAAAATCAGGAACTCTATGTATGATACATGGTCTTTTCAATAACGTTAGCAATCTCCAATTCTGGAAGCTTGAATTATGAATGGAAGGCCAAAATCAAGTCACAACAAACCTACTGTGAAAAATGAAACACAGCAAATGTATGACTGGACTTTTACAGCTCGATAGTCGACCATGGAACGTGGCATCTTCTGTTTCCTCAATCCCTTTTATTGAATAATCAAATCTATATACATTCACCTTATTGAATACATGATGAGTAGTTATAGACAGAAAGTGAAGAGTGAAAGTTGTGTGTTGCAGGTTGATGAAGATGGCCCAACGGCTATTTTATTAGCCGTTGGGCCCTCCGTGGCCCTGATGGCCCAGGAGACCCTGGCCCGAGTGGTCTGGGTCCATTCAGACCTGATTTCAAACACAAACTTATGGGTTCTATTTGCCTATTATATTTTTTTACACCCTCCCTCAAACTTACGGTACGTATACCGAAAGTTTGTCTAATAACAAAAAAATATGAATCTAAGAGTGTCAACTGTCAACTTTTAGAACCATTTGGGATCCATAGCTTTACTTGTTCACGTCGGGTTCACCATTTCCGCAACAATACCTCCATATCGTTATATTCTTATTTGGAGGAGGAGTTTTTTCTTGGGCTTGTAAGAAACAGGGTTGTGTAGCAATGCATACACAAGAAGGTGAGTATGTTGGTTGCAGTATGGTTGCAACGAGTGCCATTTGGATAAACCGCTTCATACATGATTTGAAGTTGGATATAGCCAATGAGTCAATTGTCATTTATTGTGACAACAGTATAGCAATTACTCTGATTAAGAGTGAAATTGATAACTCTAGAAGCAAGCATATAATGGTTAAGTATCACTATGTTCATTATATGGTTAAGAGAAATGAAATATCCCATATCATATATGTCAACCAATGATATATTGGTAGACCCTTGACAAAAGGCATAACAGAACATCTTTTCTCAAAGCATGTTGCTAGCATAGGCTTGAGATTTGTTTAAAATGTATTAATTTACACAATGATGATTATTGTGTAGGTAAGAACGTATAGTATATGAAAAACCACACAACAAGTATCAATTGCAATTACATTTGCAATCATAGCAGGCACAACTTGGGAAAACACACAAAAGTGGAAGATAAAAACAGTAAAAACAGTGTGTCATAAACCTTGGCTCGAATGGCCAAGTGAGAGATGTAATGCATAATGTGTATATCCGGATTTGACCATTCTTGGTAGTAGATCTGAGGAAATGTTACATTCAAACGTATGCCGGATTTGACCATTCTTGGTAGTAGATCTGAGGAAATGTTACATTCAAACGTATGCCGGATTAAATGTATACGTTGTAGAAGTAAAAAAAAATGACTTGTAACGAAAAGCTCAGACATGGAAATACAGGGAAGAAGAAGTCAAGACTTTCTTTATAAATATTGTACATGAGAATACAGAAATGTAGGTTATTACAATGTGAGAATAAGAGTAGCTTCCCCAGTAATCCGTCAACGGGAAACAGTGTTATCTCTCTAATTTTCTTCCTTCTTTCTGTTTTTGAAGTACCTTTTTCGGCCCTCTTCTATTCTACTACATCACTACTACCATCAGGCAAGGAACATGTAAGAAGAACAACAAAGGTGATCCAACATGTCCTTGGTTGGAGGTTTGGAGATCCATCTCCCTCATTAATTTCCTTACCAAAATCAAGCCTTAAGGCAAGTTTTAACTCACTCTTTCATTTCACATTGTGTAAAGTTTGATATGGCATGTAAAACTACAAATTCTTAACTGTTGTTTGCTTTGTAACTTACTACATGCCTAATTGAGACTTCATGCTCCTTGCATGGTAATGAAAATGTGAGACATTGTCACAAACTTGTTTGATGATCGAGAAGTGCACTTAAAGGGCAAGCTACATATCCGTAAGCTGAACTGTAAATAATGCATTTACTGAAATTGAGCAGCAGGGTTTAATCACCTTATGGGAGTCGAACTCCCCACCAGGGGCAACAGCGCTGTGCCATTGAGCTAATGCTCTTGGTGCCTTCTATTTTGTTTTCTTTATCTTCAACCAATTATACTTCTCTTTTCTGCCTAAAGAAGCATGACTCATCTAAGTATGACTTTGGTTTTAACATGCAATTAAGGCTGTAGAAAATTAACTAAATTCCAAGTCTAATGGTAACGAATCCCAGTCCTTCTCATTAGATTATGGTTTCTTGTATTTGCCCATTGAAGATGATCGGGTAGACATGGTCGATCCCTAACTGGCCTGGCAGTTTCAACCGGAACTGAATCAGATCAGGAATCGCGCTCGGAACTATGGACCACTTGGTTTGGTTCCTATTTCACCTCTTATAAAACCGGAAGTGGTTCCAAACAGGCTGGTTCTGTTATTTTTTGAAACTTTTTCTTATAATTTTCAAGTTTTTTAATAAAAGTATCAGTTCCGGACTCAAACCAACTGAATTATTCACATAGATAGTGGGGGGGTGGGGGGGGGTGGGGAAGAGGCATACCACAAGAAAAAAAGGTATACCACAATATGTTGCTCCGATTCAAATTTTTTTCCAGTTTAGCTAGTTAATAGGTTTGGCCTTCGTGTTTGAGTTTGCACATTAATTTTGTGTTTCAAATTACTTTTCATGTTAACCATTGATTGTTAATGTTGAACGCGTTCAACTATTTGGAAGAAGATGTGCTCGATGGCCTAAAATCCAATTGGCAAAGAACCTTAGAAAATTTCAGTAATAACCAAAAACTGAATCGACCGAGTCTTTCTGGTTTGGTTGGGTGTTATATACAGTTTCATTGCAGTATAATTTGGTTTGGTTTCGGTTCTTGGATTCAACCTTAGTTTGGTTTTCAGTTTTCCAGTTTGGTTCAATTAACGAACCGAACAGGCACACCCCTAATGACACTTGAGCCAACCACCTCATAATTAGAAGGTTCAGGTGAGGGTGTAAGGTCTTCGAAAGTACGTTTATAGTCTTGCACTGTCATGGCTAATAATTCACGACGAGTATGGGCTTTCTCTCATTGCATAATAGATCAGAACGTACATCAAGATGGAGTTGGTCCTCAAACTGGAAGTTCCAAGTAGAGATGTTCATATATAGCATGACCAATGGCCCCCGACTCAACCTGATAAGAAACGGGCAGGCTATGTTGCACAGAAGCAGAGACGAAAACGGGACACACGAAACAACAAGCCGCAAAAAATTAAGAAACAGGGAAACCGATATATTAGAAAAAAATAAGATACATATAGCAAGTTATATATATGTGTGTTTGTTTGTTTTTGTTTGTGTGAAAAAAAAAGAAAAAGAAATGATAAAAATGGTAAAAGTCTTTCATGAAAACTCAAACCAAGGCTTATACCAAATAAACAAAAGACGTACCATATGAATTATGCCGAAAGGTGGTTGACTGTTTTCTGTTATCCGATTGTTTTGACTACGGTATATAGTATGAGATAACAAGTACCCAACCCATACCCTTATACATACATGTATGTTGAGAGAGGAAGAGAAACATAGATTGAATTTTAAAAATTTATACAATTTAACTATAAACTTTTCAATCATTTAAGCTAGATTTATAAATGATTAATTTCTTAAGGGAAAACTTTATATTAGTACCTTGTGATTTACCAAAAATATTGCAAACATGGTATACATATTTGATATTGGTGTGTTTAATGTTAGTACTAACATGGCATTGGCTTAGTACTAACGTGGCACCAATATCAGATATGGTGTTAAATCTTTAGTTTAGTATTATGTAGTGTCACAAACATCCACTTTAGTATCTTGTGTTATCATGAAAATCATTTCAGTATAAATTATTAATATCTAAATAAAGTTTAAATATTGAAAATTAAATTAAACATTAATATTTAAATTATGTTTATCTATTCAAATTATAATTAGGAAAACTTCACTAAATGTTTAAAACATATATTTAAAATTGATTTGTGATAATATTACTTTAAATATAAATTATTGATTTATATTAATAAATTTAATTCAAACATTTTATTTATTAATTTAAATAATAATTTACATTAGTGACTTTTAATTTTTGTGTAATCATCAATATGGGAATAAATTTTAAATTTTGATTTTCATGAAAATTAATATTTAAGTTTATGTTGAAAACTATTAATTTAATGGGCATCAAAGTTAAGTTGATGTTAGTGACATGAAAATTAAGTTTGTAAAATAAATATCAATAATTAACATATAATACAATTAAATTAATTTTAATAGCACAAGTTAATTTTAATACACTGATATAACTTAATATAGTGTATCATTTGCATGCTTTCTAACATTGGTTGGTTTGTTTCTAAACTAAAGTTATTAATGTAAATTAGTATTCATACTGATAATTAAATGTTTAAATAAAATTAGATTTATTTAGTAATTAATATCTAAAGTAAGCTTCTTATTATAAATTAATTTTAATACATGCTTTAAACATTTTAATGAAGTTGTCTTAATTATAATGTATCTTAATAAACTTAATTTAAATATTTAATATTTAATTTAAATAATAATTTATAAATAAACAGAAATGAATTTGTAAGATACCACAAGGTACTAATTTGAATGTTTATGATACTCCTTGGTACTGAATATTTAGCATTGCATTTAATATGAGTGACATGTTCTAAGGCAATGCCACATCAGTGTTGACATAAACATCATGTCAAACATGCCATGTCAACAACTGTATCATGTAATATTCTCCATCAGCCCCAACATGTTAATGATGCCAATGACAAGTCTTCTAATAAAAATAAAATATAAGACATAAAAATGTATTTTATGTAAACTATAACATACTAATCTAAAGTTTTCTCTTTTCCAAATATAAATTTAATTTTAAAAATATTATTAAGGTTGGAAAATGAGGGTTGTGGGTGAACCCATACACATCCCACGGTATACGGCAGGTACAGGACACAGAAATCAGGTTCAGGTACCGTGCCGGTATAAGTATGCCCACTGCCACCCACCCCTGGGATCCCTACCTTCAACTAGGAGACAAGAAGTGAGAACCATCTATTGTGCCCAGTTTTATTACAACAACTACAGACGTAGATTGACGATTACTAAGTGAGGTATTACTAAAGGATAGGATGTATTTCATTTACAATTTTGTTAAAAAACTAAAAATAATACGTTTATTTTTTGGAAGACTAATATTTTACATCTTTAACATGCAAAAATGCATTCTAGCGATTTTAAAATGTATCAACTATATATAGAAATTAATTAATAAAACCCACAGAATGAGCTACACGTCCTCTGGCTAGAGGGTTTACTAGAGAAACCTTCAAGTTGAATGCCGGATAAGGAAACGTGCACATCTGGGAGTGGTCTACAGAATCCCAGCTTGCCTGCTTAAGAAAAAAATATATATATATATATATATATTAAAGCCAGCCTGAAACTTGATGTACCTGGTCTTAGGACTGCTCTAAAGAGAAAACGAGGCCATCTAATATGAACTGGGGCGATGAGGGCGTCTTCCAATCACATAAATAGGCATGGCCAGTTTGGAACTGGCACAGCGGTTTAATCGGAACCATACCATACCAAGAACCGGCTTAACCAAAATCAGAATCTGATTCGACGACCACTCAGTTCGGTTTCAGTTCTACTTTTTATATGTAAAACCAAAACTAGCTGTTTTAAACCATCGGTTTCATTTCTTTTTAAAATTTTGAATTTTGTATGAGTTTGATAATTATAGAGCAGTTTAAGACTCAACCTAGATACGAAACTAGAACCACCAGCCATCTGTACACATAAGGCCAGGCACCAGACACCTACCTCACAATATGTGACATGACGCTGGAAGATGCATCTCCATCTTTTCTGTATAAAAATGAACTGTCTCTTTAAGAAGAAAAACATATAACCTAACCAATTTGGGACAGTTCCGTGATTTGAACCCACAAAAAACCAAACTTGGAAAGTCAGACCCAAAGCTGTAGCCAAACCCGGGAACCTCATCTCAGATACGGCAACTCTTTTCGTGAAACCGGATCCAACTCGTTATTAAAACCGCAGGTTTCGGTATAATTTCATAAGGTTTTTCAAAATGTTTTATCAAATTTTTTTTTTTATTATTTCAGACAAGAACCTAAACCGGCAGCATAAAGTCCACGAGATAATGATGGCTAGGCAACATACACCAAGTTTAACCTAGCCGTTTAAACTTGGATGCATCTCCATCTTTTCTGCATAAAAAAAGACTTTCTTTAAGAAATCAACGTAGAACCTAGCCCGGTTAGAGGATTTCTATCATTTTGAACCAAAACCGAACCAATCCCGAAACCAAATCAGACCCAAAACTGAAACCAAACCTCGAGAACCTTAGGTCAGATAGGGTTCCTTTCTTCGTATAACCAGAACCAAAACCGGCTATTCAAGTTGCAGGTTTGAGTCTAACTTTATAATTTAAAAAAAAAAACTCATCTTATGTTTGTTTTAAACAAGAACCTAAACCAGCAGTACAGATCAAAACCAAACCCACTCTAGTCCAGTTCTGGTTCATGGTTCCAGGCAAACTAGAACCGGCCATATTTTATATACGAGAAAAGGAGCCTTTTAATATGAAAGGGCGCTGCATCATAGAGATACTTTCGCTATTTATATAACATGCATCAGTCCATTCATCGTCCATCTTCCTACGGATGGGCACCAACTACACGTCAAGATATACGGTGAAGCAGAAAGATGCACCTCCATGCATCTCTCTTCCACTAAGGAACATATATGAAAAACTCTTCTTCTTATTGACATATAAATTGGTTGAATTACATGAAGCTCAAGCCCAAATCCTTGCATGAACACAAGTTTTCCACAGCGCCCATAATGGCAGCCGATGAAACAAACACACATAAAATGCATCATGAAGAAGACAAAGAGTTGGTATTGTTGGTGATCAATCAACGATCATTGGTGTCACGATCACGATCTCGGGCATCACCATTGACCACATGGTTACTTTTGTTGGTGGTAGTGTTTGCCCTGACCTCATTTATGCGCTGTTGCACGACTTTCTCATCTGCGAGATCGCACCCATTAACTCGTGGACTTCCTCGAGGTTGAGCTCGCTCTCGTCCTTGTTCAATAGTGCCGCAATGTGGGAGCCCCTGCTGGCCTCTTGAAGCTGGCGGCGCAGCTCCGCGTTCCTCTGCTCCTCGGCGCGGACCTGTTGCTGCATGGTGTCGTGGATCTCCTGGAGCAGCTGTATTTCTACATCAAAAGGGAGCAGCCTGATCTGGACCTTCGGCCGCCTCCCCCTCAACCAATCCTGGTGGGTGCCACCGCCGCTGCCATTCTTGTTGCACTTGGGCATCTTGCTCGGTCACTTTCTTTATTTGGTGGGGATGGAAAGGGCTCATAGTGGTGCTTATATAGAGAGTGAGATGGGGTGCTTTGTGAGCATGATGTTATTCATGTGCCTTTTTTGATTGGGGAAATTGGTTGTAACGTTCAACCATTGTGATGCCATGCAAACGACGCCATATCTAATTTGGAAATGTGCGTTCAGATCTCAGCCATTTAACCTTGGCATATCGACGACTGTTAGGTTTCAAGTGGGCTCCACCTAACATAGTTTAAGAAACATCTGCTGTACACCAAAATGGACGGCTTGCCTTTTGATACATTGTTAGATATTTGATGTGATTAGTCCAACTGCACTCACTTGTTTTTGGTATAGACAGGTTCTTTTTGACAAACCATATACGGCGTCACTTTATTTAATAAAAAAGGTTTTTGAAAGTAAAAATAAAATAAAATAGAGAAACTTATTTTGGTACCCCGTGGTTTCACCGGTTTTTATTTCAGTAACCTGTGTTTTTCTTTTTTTTACGCTTGAGTGATATGTTGTTTCCTCCATCAATCACTTCTAATCCTTCAGCCTAACATTCTGATTTTGTTAATGTTGACAGCACTCATGGCAATGTTGCACCATGTCAAACATACATGTAAGCTTTAATAGATCGGATTTGGACTTCAAATTTGGATATGTGCAAGTAAAACCAACCCAAGTATCGTATTTGATCGGATGTTAAATATAACAGCGGATCTAAGTTATTAACCAACCCGATTCACCATCCATGTAATTATTTGTTAAATTTTAGAGTTTAATTCATATTATTTAATAAATAACTAAGACATATACTTATTCAGAATAACGAGCTAACAAACTAATTTTAGTTAGTTTTAGTTATTGAATATTTAAAACTTAAAATTATATGAAATTTATGGATTTACCTTAAAGATATTTTTCAGTAAACTATTAAGTTATCATTAATAATATTTTGGTCTAATATTCTTTTAATATAGTTAACTAAAATGTGTATATGTTATATTAATAATTACTTAATATCAATCTATTTTAATATTAATTAACAAGCTTTCTTAATTAATAAACTATATTGATTAAATTTTCAATCTAATATTTTATTCAATAATAATTAACAATATTTAACTATATATATTTCATTTGTAATAAAGTGATAAAGGCCACATAGAAAAAAAAACATCAGGGACCAATATGGATTTTCATCCGAAAAGGTACTTATGTGAAGTTTCGCCAAATTATATTGACGTCATGAGTAGCCAATATGAATATATATTTCATTTTAATTTTTTATATAAAAAATTGAAAGGTATAACAGGCAAACATTGCTTACTCATTTACCGAAATAAAATGTCTAACAAAGATATCTCAATTATGTCATTAAAGTTTTTCTTTTACCAGCCCTTAATTTCCCAACTCCGCATCCAACCACCACTTTTCGGTATTGTCTTGTATAAGATTTGAAAGTTGCATACATGGCAAACCATTATTCTCTTATTTATGCCTTATTACGCATTAGTTTACTAAAATGAAAAAGTCCAACCAAAATATTTCAGTTGTGCGGCCAAAGTTTCCTTTCTTTGTTATTATGGAGTAATCAAGTGTGCATTTTACACACCGACTCACAGCAAGCATTCAATTTTTCCATCCAAACCAACCCTTTTCTCATATAAAGTGCAGTCAGTTACATGATGTTGGCATCAATCTTGCCAATTAAGAAGGTGAGATGCAAGAAGCAAATTGATATGCAAGGATTTTTGAAATTTAACAACATTGTAGAGTGACATGAATAGAAAGTGAAGCGAGAAGGAAGGAAAGTGGGGAAGTTAACCTAGAATGGAGAAGTAACACAAGAATCAATTAATCAATAACTAGTAAAAAATGGTTATACTTGATAAGGATAGTAGCGCCATATAAAAGAGAACCAAGTTTCCCCTTTTTGGAAGTACACATCCTTTGAACTTTATAATTATGCCATTTTGCACATTCAAAATACAATAATAAGTCTCTCTTAACTGATTCTTTTTTTTGTTACAATAGAGAGGATGAAGCCAAATGCACATCTGAACTGAGGCCTACTACTTATGCGATCAATCACCTAGCCAGGTGAGCTATCACTCTCACTGCTTGCTTTAATAATTCTTTGGACAATTTCATAACTTTTGTTTATCAATCAATAGTAAAACATAGTGATAAAACTTGATCTTTCATTCACTCGGATAAGACGGCTTTGACAAGCAGATTATGTATCTGAGGGTATTAACTAAAGCCAACATGCCCTAAGTGTACAACATATTTTTCCTTCCTAAATTGTGTCTTACAAATCATTTAAGAGGATGATACATATAAATAGATATCGTTGCATTTTGCCAAAAAATTTATCACTTGATTTGGATAAAAAGAAATATGTTTTAGATTTTGAGTTGTAGGCTTTGTGGAAAAACAGTAACTTGTTTAACCAAAACAAAGTAAACAAAAAAATTTATTAGTAAGATCACCTTTAAGGATATTTTAATATTCAAAATAGTTTTGATGACTAATATTTACTATAGCTAGTTGTTTGTGTGAATAGAAGATTAATGATTTAATTTACTTTTAAATGAAGCTTGCATACAAATTTGTTGTGTTGATTATAATGAACTCAATGAACTTGAAATAGATTACGAGACTTGCAAGAGAAGCATCTTAATTTTTACAATGGTTAAATCCAAAATTCTTTTTGTCAATCTGCTGATTTATATAAACATATATATATTTTTGAAAACTTGAAAAAATTTGGAAAGAATAAGAGAAAAATAAAGTTCCTAAATATTGTGCAAGTTATCAAAACCTTGTAGTTTCCAATTCATATGAAATCAATGTGACGCCTAAGTCCGAATGAAAATCAACATTAAAGTCACTCCAGCTCACTGGCTCATAAAGCAAAACCGGATGAGATTTAATCCAAAAGACTTGAATCGACCATAGAGTTAAAATGAAACAAGGGGAAACCGAATCCATGAAGCCTACCAATGTAGAGACAAAAGGACCAACAAGATCCAAATTCAGATGTCATGCATTAAGGATTAAATCAAATTCATTTGTCAAGATTGGGTCATGCCTGGGAGAAAATCTACATTTTCATTTATTTTGATAAGTATAGTACACGTTTATCATTAAGAGCCCAATAGAAACAAATTAGTGTGTCTAAGGATTTGAAACCATAAACTTGTGAAAATCTAACTATTTAAAATATAATAATAATGGTTTAATTTTTTTTAACAAGCTTTGGGTTTTTTATATGAGTGACATGTGTAAAACAAGATCTGCCTTTAAAACATATATAGCATATAGTAGGTGTGTACTCAATTTTCACCTCGACAAATCCAAGCTTTAAGCAATTATGTGAATATTCTACAAGTAGCAAAATGCTTAAAAAGGACCAAATAATTTTAAAGCAGCTACTTATATAATTTTGAAATATAAAACTGTTTTCTAAGTGGTAATGACCTTCACAAAGATTGTTAGCCACTTTTTATTTTATGACAAAGTGAAAGTAATACATAAAGGCAAACCTTTATAGTTATCTTTGTTAGTGACTAGAATTTTAGTGGAAAGTTCGTTTCTCTTTATTTACTTCATTGTGAGAAAAAAAAGAAAGATAAATGAGAATACACACTAATTGTTTATCCAATATCGGCTAATTGACAACTACCACATACACAAAAGCAAACATATAAGTCAGAACTCATACAAACACAAAAGAGGTATTATGATCATATAATATATCAATCAAGATGTACCCAAACAAATTTAAATAATTATCACAAAAAGAAAATTTTGAAACTTGCCTTAATATTAAGAATGTAAGGTGTTTGAAAATCTCATATGCACATGTGCGTGTGCATCTATGTTGTTATTGGCATGATTGTCTTAAGAGTCGTTGGGAAGGATGCTGTATTTTTATATTTACGAATGTGTGCAATCTTATTTGAAATGTATTTAGGATTGTTTGATTAATATGTGTGTATATATACTTTATAGTAGAAATAAAAAAAATGAATGACACATTAATAATTTTCACTTTGGTTCATTGACCAATTCATTCTCACATGCACATGCACACACACATACATAGTACTTACAACACATGCACTCACACATACATAGTACTTACAATTATAATTCATCAAAATACAAAATAAGTATCATGCTAATACAATATTCTTCTACCATATTATAGAAACTTAAATATTCATCACAAAATGACAAATTTTATATATTGTGCACAATATCATCATATAAAAGTCTTTCAAAGTACAAATGGATGTATGTATTAATACAATCATATCAATCATGTTTGTCTTAAGAATTTTGATAAAGATGGAGTATTTCTTGACCTATGAATGTATGAAATCTTGTTTTGAATAAGTCTACGATTGTTTAATTAGTTACAACTCGTGTAGTTTGATTAATGCGTATTTCATGAACTCCCCCTCCCCTTTTTACTTGGTTCTTCATCGATAATTTTGGTTATCCTTTCATTGAATGTGTGTACTTTATAACATGATCAATGTGGCTGGTGTATCCGTCTTCTATTTTGTTTTTTTTTGTTGAAAGAATTACTTATGGCATATTTTTCTATTTAATTATGTATTTATTATTTAGATTATTTAGATTTTTTGGATTTAAATATGCTTGATAATGAATTTAGTGATATTTTACATGAAAAGTGAACAATTTTAATACCTCTAGAATTGATGCTTAAACATTCTCTCATCTTTGGGGTGAAATAGGAGTGTTACAAAGTCGAAAGCCATGAAAATTATAGAAACTAGAATGTATGAAAAATATCATTCATAATTACAAAGGTGAAATAAGCAAAAGCTTAATCTATAGATTTGAAAACTAACTATTACTTTGAAAGAGTGCCTTTTGATTATGACCATGAGAGCAAATGCTTAGTAGTGATGACAAAGTCTGGAATAAGTATATTAAACATAAATCTTTTCATCGCATACAATAATAGGGTAAAGATCAAGTAATTACTACAAATTAACACGACCATCATAAGATTGTTAATTTTGTCTCAAATGATGTTCCACCTTCTAATTTAGATGTAGATGATGGTGTTATGATAAATAGTTTCACCAACTTATCTCCAAAAGGGTTGAGTAGAATTACACATAAATAATTATAAAGTACCAATAATGAAATTATGACCAAAGAGGGATTATCAACTTTGTTAATTCAATAAATAACCTTCTAGAAACCAAATTCAATTTAAGAATTGAGTGTTGAAAGTTATTGAATCCTATTGTGACTCCAAAGTGATTACTAAAAATGAAGTGAATGATACACTTGAGATATTTTTGTTAGAGAACATTGTTACATGCTTCATTAGTTGTCAAAAAGAAATATGAGATGCAAAATTTGTCTTGCGAGATAATCAATTAGGTTTATATTTTTTAAATTTCATTTTATATAATTGGTTCAATACCTTTCTCTATTGTACATTAGAATTAGTTCTACTTACGTTCCATTATATTTACATGAAATTGTATTTATATTTGCTATTATTATACTTTCATTTAACTAATTTATTTCAACATTCTCTAAAGAAGTGTATACTAGAATTATGTCTATTTTACATTTCATTATATTTAATAGAAATTGTATTTCACTTTTGTGTTTCTTATCCTTTCATCAGTATATACATGTTTACTTCGTCGAAGAAAGAAAAAGAAAAGAGTAAGAATACATATTAACAATTTTTAATTTGGTTAATTAATGAATTCATTCACAAATACCTACATCCACATACATATATACATATATATGTATTATAATATTTATAATTATAATTTATCAAAATACAAAATAAATATCATACTAATACAATAATCTTCTACTATGTTATAAGAACAAACTTAAGTGATTATCACAAAATGACAAATTTATATCTTTCACACAACATCAAGCATATAAAAGGCTTTGAAAATATGAATGGATGTATGTGTGCACATGTGCATCTATGATGTGTCAGGTTTGTCTTAAGAGTTTTGATAGGGATGAAGTATTTTTAGACATATAAATGTTTGTATTCTTGTTTCCAATGCATCTTGGATTATTTCATTAGTTACACTTCATGGCTAGTTTGATTAATGCATATTTCATGAATTCCCCTCTCCACCTCCCCCCTTGCATTTGGTTCTTAATTAATAAATTTGACTATGCTTTTATAAAATGTGAGTACTTGAGAACATGATCAATATACTTAGTGTATTCTTCTTCTCTTCTCTTTTTTCTTTTAAATAATTCCTCATGCATGTTTTTCTATTTAATTATGCATTTCTTATTTTTTTTTTAGATTTCTTGGATCTAAGCAATAATATGATTTGTGACACGAAGAAGTGAACAATTTGAATACCTCTAGAATTGATGCTTAAATAGTCCCTAGACTTTGGGGTGAAATAGGAGGGTTATAAAGTTAAAAGTCATAGAAATTGTGGAAACTAGAATGTGTGAAAAATATTATCCATAATTTTAAAGGTAAAATAAGTAACAAGCTTAATTTTTCAGAATTTGCAAACTAACTATCACTTTGAAAGAGTAGCTTTGTTTACATCCAAGAGAGAAAATGCTTATTGGTGATGACAAAGTTTGGAATGAGAATTCGTCACCATATAAAGATTAGGTAATTATCAAAAGTAACATGACCATCATGAGGTAGTTAATTTATATGAAGTGATGTGCCACCTTCTCTAATATATTATTTAATATAATTAACAATATTTAACCATATATATTTATTTATGCTAAGTGATAATGACATAGAGAAGAAAACTTTAACGACTAATATAGATTTTCATCAAACCAAAAGGTAGTTAAGTGAAGTTTCTCCAAATTATATTAATGTCAAGAGCAACCAATGTGAATATATATTTCAATTTGACTATTTTTAATATCATAAAATTGAAAGGTATACAAGGCAAAACATTACTTACTCATTATCTCATTAATAGTTTACCAAAATGAAATGTCTAACCAAGATATCTCAATTATATCATTAAAGTTTCTTTTATCTGCCTTTAATTTTGAAACTCCACCACCAATCACCATTTTTTCGGTATTGTCTTTATTACATTGTGTAAGATTTGAAGGTTACATATATGAAAACCATTATTCTCTCATTTATGCCCTAAATATTGCACACTAGCAGTTTATCAAAATTAAAAAGTCCAATCAAGATATTTCAATTGTGCAGCCAAAGTTTCCTTTATACATTATTCTTTAGTAACCAAGGGTGAATTTTACATTTTTAAACCAACTCTAACTACAAGCATTCAATTTTTTCATTCTATGCCTATCAATCCAAACCAAAACCAACCTTATTCTCACACAAAGTGGGGTTGGTTACATGATGTTGACATCAATCTTGCTAATTAAAAAGGTGAGAGCAAGAAGCATTTGTAGGCATCATGTAAAGAAAATGTTACTATTCTATTCTAGATCAACCTTCTTTACTAGTTAGAAAGAAGGAAAGTAAGGAAAGTAAAGAAGGTTGATTTAGAATAGAAAGAAGGTTGATCTAGAATAGAATAGTAACATAAGAATCAATTTTAATGAATAACTAGTAAAAGAAAATTGATTATACTTGATAAGGATAGTAGTGCCATATAAAAGAGAACCAAATTTCCACTTTTGCAAAGCATACATCCTTTCAACTTTATAACAATACCATTTTTCATATTCAAAGTACATCATAGAAGCTCTCTTTCCTGGTTCCTTTCTCTCTAACTTACAATAGGGAGGTTGAAGCCAAATACACATCTAAGATATCAAATTCATAACCTTCAACTTATTAGTTCAATCACTTATTCAAGTGAGCTCTTACTACTTCCTTTTCTTATTCCTTGGACAATTTCATAACCTTCATTTGTCAATCCATAGTAAAACATATTGATAGAACTTGATTTTTCATTAACTCGGATAAGCAAATTTTGTATGCAAGGGTTCTTAACTAGGGCCAACATACCCCAAGTGAACAATGTATTTTTCCTTTATATATTATGTCTTACAAATCATTTAACATTGAAGTACCTTTAAGTGAATGATAATTTTTTGCTAAAAATTTTATCACGTGATTTGGATAGAAGCAATAAAAATTTACTTTTAGAGCTATAAGTTTGACTTTGTAGAAAAATAGTGACTTGTTTAACAAAAATAAAGTAAACATAAAAATTTATTAGTGACATCACTTTTAGGGATATTTTAATATTCAAAATAGTTTTGATCCATCTAATATTCACTATAGCTAGTTGCTTGTTTGTTTGTGTGTGTGTTTTGTGAATAAAAGGTTATTGATTTTATTAACTTTTTAAAAGAAAGCTTGCTTGCAAATTTGTTGATTGATTTCAATGAACTTGAAATATATTATGGGACTTACAAGAGAAGCATTCTAATTTTACGAAGGTTAAGTTTAAAATTCTTTTAATCAATCCACATATTTATATATGTTAATACATTGAAAATTTGAAAATTTTGGAAAGAATAAGCGAAAAGTAAAGTTCATAAATATTGTATAAGTTATCAAAACCTTGTAGTTTTAGATTCATATGAAATCAAATGTGACCCCTAAGTCTAAATCAAAATTGAAGTCATTCTAGATCACCAACTCATAAAGCAAAATCAAGTTCACAAAATAAATATCATACTAATACAATAATATTATATGACAAAACAACAAATTTCTATCTTGTGTACAACATCAAGCATATCTTTGAAAATACAAAGATATGCATGTGTGCATATGGGAATCTATGTTGTGGCATGTTTGTCTTAAGAGTTTTGATAAGGATGAAAGACTTTTGGACCTATGAATGTATAATCAATATGGCTAGCATATTCTTCTCCTCTTTTCTTTTTTTCTTTGAAATAATTCCTTATGGCATGTTTCTCTATTTAATTATATATTTTTTATGTTTTTAGATTTATTGGATCTAAGCATGAATATGGTGATTTGTGACATTAAAAAGTGATCAATTTGAATACCTCTAAGATTGATGCTTAAACAATCCCTCGCCTTTGGGATGAAATAAGAGGGTTATAAAGTCAAAAGCCATAGAAATTATAGAAAATAGAACATGTGAGATCTTTAGATTTGCAAACTAGCTAGGACTTTGAAAGAGTGGCATTGTTTATGACCATGAGTTCAAATGCTTAGTGGTGATGACATAGTTTAGAATGAGACATAAATCATTTCATCATCATACAAGAATGGGGTAAAGATCAAGTAATTACTAAGAACAACATGACCACGTTTAGTTAATTTTGTCTCAAGTGATGTGCCACCTTCTCTAATTTAGATGAAGATGATGACCTTAAGATAAATAGCCCCTCTGTATGCAAGGCCAACTACCCCAAAAGGGCTAATTAAAATCACACAAAAACAATTGAAAAGTAAGAATAATGAAATTATGACCAACATGATTAACAACTTTGTCAATACAATAAATAACCTTGTAGAAATGAAAATCAATTTAAAATTTGAGTATTCAAAGTTATTGAATTTAGCCATCAAAAAGAAATATCGGATATATATGATGGAGATGTAAAGTTTGTCTTGTGAGAATTAATTAGGTATATATTTGAATTTTATTTCATGCACTTAGTTCAATATCTTTTCTTAGTGTATTGGAACTAGTTCTATCTACATTTCATTATGTTTACATATAATTGTATTTACATTTGATATTATTATACTTTTGTTTAACTTTTTAATTCAACATTCTTTGATAAATTATATATCAGAATTAGTTCTATTTTACATTGATTATATTTAAAAGAAATTGCATTTCACATTGGTTGTTCTTGTCCTTTCATGTAATTTATTTAGTTTAATATCTTTTAGTTCAATGTTGTTGCTATTGATTATAGTTATATATAAAAACTTATAATTAGGATAATAGTAGAGACAAGGGAGATATATAATGATTTTAGATATGGAGTGCCATGGCCTCTGCATGCCCCCCACAACTTCCCTAATTTAATAAGTTGATTACTTTAGGGTATGTAAGTTTAATTCATATATATGGCTTTTCGAATATTCTCACATATCTTATGTAAACATAGATAGTTGAACTTTTGGTGATACATTATAGGGCTTATTCTCCAAAAGAATACAAAGACGGACACATTTACATACACATAATATAAGATGGTATATGCAAACGGGCTTATATGTAAACTCAACCTTGCCCTTTTGCCTTCACCTCTTCATTCAGAACCAGGTCTGCTTGAATCTCATTTTCTATCTAGGGTTTTCTTTTTTTTTGCTTGATTTTTACCATGAGCTCGCGAGAATTCCGAGCTATGAACTTGCCCTTCTACATTCGCCTTCTGGATTAGAAACCATGTATGATTGAATCCCCTTCTTTATTTAAGGGTTCCCTCTTTTTGCTTGATTTTCATCATGAATACCCGTCGAAATCATGGGTTGTGAAATTGCCCTTATGTATTTAACTTCTTGATTCATAACCACGTTTGCTTGCATCCCCTTATTTCTTTAGGGGTTCTCTCTTTTTGCTTGATTTCCATCAAGAATGCTTGTTGAAATCATGGGTTGTGAACTTGTCTTTCTGCATTGGCCTTATTGATTCAGAATTAGGTTTGCTTGAATCCACTTCTTTATTTAGGGGTTCCCTTTTTTTACTTGATTTCCACCATGAAACATGAAGTTGAGCTTGTCCTCATTGTTTGCCTCCCTTTTGCATAATTTACAACATAAAACATGTTTAGTGGGAGCCAGGTCTACATGAATCATGCTTGTTTATTTTATGGTTTCCCTCTTTTTACTTGATTCCCACCATGAACCATGAAGTTGAGCTTGTTCTGATTGTTTGCTTCTTCTTTTGTATTATTTATAACATAAAACATGTTCAGTAGAATCATGGTTATTTATTTACGTTTATCTCTTTTTGCTTGATTTTCGCATTGAACCATGAGCTCTTCTTATACTTGATTCTATGAAGGAAAGTCTCCATGGGAAGCATGTATGCTTAAATCATTTTTTTTTTATTTAGAGTTTCCCTCTTGTTCGATGATTTACGCCATGAACCATGTTCTTTTTACTTAACTCTATGAAAAGAAGTCTCAGGCGAAACCATATCCATATTGTTGCTTAAATTATGTTTACTTTAATCAGGCTTTTTCAAGTCATGTTTTTGAACTTCTAGATCCGTTGAAAATGTACTATAACATTTTGCTTGTATCAATCTTCGCCTTTGGGATGACAATATACTTGGATTTTCTGTTTTAAACATAAATTGTATACTAATTATTACCATTTCACGGAAATCTAAAGTTCAGTTTTATATAAATGTCTTTCCTTTTGTGTATCATGTCAATGTCACTAACAAAGTTCACAAAAGCGTTTTACTTATTTTCCTACCTTCTAATTTGATGTTCAATTTAGAAGAAGGCATGTGCTATCTTCAGTTATGTTATAACCAATTATATGACATTCAATTATATTATCAATTTTAGTATATTGGGAGAAAAACATATTGTATATTCCTTGGAGGAGTTCCTGGAATATATATTTCATGGGAAGAGTGTCAAATTTAAGTTATTAATTTTAGCATATTGAGAGAAAAACATATTGTGTAATCTTTGGAAGAGTTCCCGCAATATATAATTCATGGGAAGAGTGTCAAATTTAGGTTATTAGATACCATGGTGCCAAGAAGATACTCAAACAACTTATATAAGGTTTGTTGATGAAGGTTTGTGATGCACTAATGCCAGTGGCCAAATGTGCGTAGCATGTGGCAATTCAATGGAAATTAAGATTTTCAATTGTTGTAAAATAATTGGTAAGCATTATTTCCAATGTCAGAAGGGCATGAGTATATATAAATTGTTATTCTGAAATTCAAGTTTTGAGATGCTTGATTTGTTATAAGTATTGAATTCTTTTATCTAATCTAATTTCCTCTTATATTTTATATTCAAGTCTTGTAGGCATATCATTTGGGCAAATAATCTAAGGAGTAACCAAAAAGAAGAGAATAAAGATGAAGTCATTGGCATGTCAATGAAGGAGACAAATAACAATTGCTCCAGATGCCTTAAATGGGAGATGGAGCTGTTGAAAACTAGGGAAGCATTAAAAGTGGCTATTTCACAGAGAAAATATGAGTAGTTTCATTTATTATTTGCATTTGAGCAAAACAACATGAGATATAAAAGTTTGTTGACATTGTCGGTTGTCACTTAATTTCTTAGGTATGAGTACGTATAATCATGGCCTTTTCTTCTTTTACTAATTTAGCATTTGTATAATTCTGAAAATATTGAATCTCATATGAAGTGGGATGTCATAGTTTGGTTGGTTGTCAAGATTTGAGGCTTTTCTTGGAGTCTTACTCTATGTCAATGAACTCTTGATGGCTATTATAATGATTCGAGGTATTCTTATTCTATTTGTTAGGAGTTGACACATGTAAGCATGAACTCTATCGAGAAATAATATATACTTTTGGCCTTTCTTGACTAAAATAAAGGTACAATATATGGTGTTATGAGTTTAATATCTGATATAGCTAGGTTCATACCACCGTGTGATATTAGTTGAAAGTTTTCTTGAGAGAAATATTGGAAATAGCATATGCAGGTTTGAGTTGGCTTTAGACCCATGGGGTTAGGTCGAGGAGTACTAATTAAGGACATTTTCTAAATGTGGGGCAAGGTAGGTCTAAACAAGGAAGATACCATCACACTAAGCTCGATGAAGGTCAGTTGAGACTCCTTTTTATTATCATGCACACGACAATCCGATACTAAAGGATCTCGGAAAGCTTCTGTTTTGCCCTAAGGGTATCAAATCTTTCATCATCCACTTTCGTTTCTTCATTTTTCATATAATCATGCTTCCATTTCTTATTACATTCAAATACTAGAATATTAGGTAGTTAAGGAAATCTCCTGCATTGGTCAGTAGCAAAACCTTTCTATTAATTAATGTACATAAATAGTTCTTCTATGACAATCATTACAAATATAAACATTCTTCTTAGAAATCAATCCAAACAAGTCATTCCTAAATCAATACACATCATTGATGACATCTATTACAATATAGACCTCGTTGCACTACGAATGCCAAAGAATCCTGTCCAACATAAATAAAAGAGCAAATGAAACTTCTGGAGGTCAATAAAAGCTGGCATTTTTACTTTCTACTAGTACAAGCAATGAGAAGGTAAGAACCACTGTAAACACAAATCATTGATTGGTACCCACTATAAAAAAAGACACAAGCACGGAATCAATGGCAAGCTCTTGAATCCATGCAAAGCAAATAACAAATAAAGAAAACAAATACTATGATAACATACATAAGATGGAAGGACATATGGAATCTATGTAAAGCAAATAACATTTGATGAAAAAAAATTCTTTTAATTTCTATAAAACCATATAAATAATTAATTCAAGTCGTGCATATCATAATGCAAAGACTCATGGTCCAGTAGAAACTTCTTTGAACTATCACTGAAATTTGTTGTTATCCCTTTCGCATGTAGAAGAAAGAAAGACTCACAAGTTCTTTGAATATACTAATTGAAAACTATCACATTAATAAATGTGGTTGAATACCCTTTGCTTTTAAACAATTCCTTTTATCATGACTTATCCCTCTTCAAAAGTGGTATTTCTTAATTGGTATAGACGCAACGGCTTCTTGTCAGGTTTTTGCCTATACATAGATATAGGCACAATTAATTTGAATGTATACAAAGAAACTAAACAAAGTTTCAACAAAGAAAAAATTAAATGCTACGTATAACTAGTCTGCTTCAACTACAGAGACAAACAAAATAACTCTATAATCAATTCATAGGCATACAACGAAGGTAAACTGATTTTTAAATCATGCAAAAAACTAAAAACAGTCAGACCGAGGCTAGTTTTAAATTAACAAAGTATAAACTAACTATACTATACTTCAAAACAGTAGGACCGGTCCATGGGTTAATGCGAGATTGAGCAGCACTTGCATTATGCAGTAAAGACTCCCTTTTTTCTCTCTCTCCCTCTCTCTCTCTCTATCTATCTATCTATATATATGTTACAACTATACTCATGCCCCAAAACTATACTTATGTTGCACCAAAGTGGAAAGGGAAAGGGATATGTAAACAGGACATGGGAAACTGATGAAGCTGAGAAAGTTAAGAGGGAGGGAAACCGATATTACATGTGTGTGTATACAAATTGTCTAGCCAAAAACGTTGCCGAAATGTTTCGCCCATAGCAATATGGAAACGGGAAATGCAACACCAGGCACGTTTCCGTACAACGTAGTATGCCACCAGCCGAAATACATATGAGTGTAATAATAATATTTTTTACACTTTTTAAAGGTTTTTTTAAAAATTTAAAATTATATTCACACCACTCAAAAACAATGAGTGAACAGGTGTTGGTGTAAGTTGAATTCTATTAGAAATAAAGATAGTGATATATCATTAATCTAATACATAATTAAATCTCTTCAAATATTTTTACCTTTCGATCATAATAATCAAGAGTAAAGATAAATGAAAATTTTTAAAAATATCGTTAAAGATTAAATGTGAGTACAAAGAGTATAGTGATACACTTGAAAATATTAAATGTGAGTACAAAAGTATAATAATACACTTACTTTCTCTTATTCAAATTTATATAGTTGATCGTAGCAATCAAACAGTAAAATTATTTGAACCTTTCTCATATTCAAATCTATATCGTTGGTCGTAACAATCAAACTGTAAAATTATTTGAACAGGACTGAACATACTGGGCCCTCTCTTTTCTCTTTCTCTCTCTCTATATATATTATATATGTGACTCGTTTTTCCAGTGTTCGTCCCACGTACCCGGCTCCGACCCATTCCGTTGCCGTCCCTACATTTCAAAGATCAGATCGGTAATTAGAGTGTAAAGCGATTCTGAAACAACACGGTGTTCCGGCAGTACCTAAAACGGCCGTCCCGAACTCCACGGCCTAGGCGGACAGCAAAGAGGAATCCGAGAACAGACGACGACGAAAATCTGATCTCTTCTTTCCAGGATAATGGCGTTCGCCTCTCGTCTTCTCAGCCGTGTCAGGACGGTAGCTCTCTCGCTCGCTCGCTCGTTTCTTCCCTGTATTTTGGTTCCTATGTGGTTTTCTGGATCTTCCGTCCCGATCGTCGAATTGTTTTGTTCCTATTCGGAAATTGATGAAGCTTTCTTCAAATTCGTGGAAATCCATTGCAGTGCGTTCCTTTTCCTCTATTTGTGGTTGGGTGGAAGATCAATGGCTTTTGAGAGAACTGCATAAGGGAGAATCCCTTGATTTAAGTGATGTGAAGAAGAAAACAACAAAATCTTTGGTCTTCCGCCTGTTTCGTACGTAAATGGATGCTGATGGTAAATTTAATCCCATTGGGAAATTGATACTGTATCTCTGATGTTCATGCCAAGACAAGCATTCTAGAGAATATATGGTGGGTACTATCATTTTCTCCTTTAAAGTTTACATTGAATAACAAAAGCACGACAAATGATTACTTGACTTGTAAACAAAGGAAGATAATAGAAAGCATACTCCTAAAACCTCGGAAATTGTCAATATAAAAACACTACTCTCTCTCTCTCTCATGTGTTTGATATTTGCTTCCTTCTAACTGAAGTGTTGATTTGTGGTTAGTACTTTTTTTTCTTAAGCCCGGAAGATACTTGAATAATCTATTACTAAGCTGTACAAACGTGAAGGGCAACATCCCATATATGGATGCACGTTGTTTGTTTTCTGATGGTTCCTCTCTTGGTCAATACATATGTTCTTCGATATATTTCTAATGTAAGTAGAAAGACGACTGTAAATGGATCGCAATGCGTAAAAACTTAATACAATATGGGGTGCATTGTATTGTATCATGGAAAACCACAATGGGCCATATCTCATAGGAACTTATTGCTCTTTATTGTGCGGTCGCACATAATACCCTTTTTATAAAGAAAACCCAAGATACAAAAAATCAACGAGTTTCAAGGGCGGCAAGTCCCAAGCATAAGGGTTACAAATCATAATAAATATGAATTAAAGGTTGAGACTTTTGAAGTACACAATTAATATTTATATATTTTCAATTATAGCATTTATTAACTCTTAGAGTTCCAAGCACAAAAGTTATTAGTTGTTAGATTTTCAAGAACAAATTTATTATTTATTAACTGTTAGATTTCTAAGCACATTTTTATCAACTGTTAGAATTCCAAGAGTAGGAGTTATTAATTGTTACCGTTCGAAGCACAAGAGTTATTAACTGTTGGAGTTCCAAGCACAAGAGTTATTAATTATTAGAGTTCTAGGCACACATTTATCAAGTATTAGAATTCCAAAAGTAGGAGTTGTTACATGTAAGAGTCCTAAGCACAAATTTATTAATCATGGAATCTCAATAAACATATTTTCAAAACCAAGAAATTGTTATACATACCTTATTCAATAATTTAAATAAGTGATGTACTATTGTTTTGATACAATTTTCAAACATATCCTTGATTCATAACAATTAGTTAGAATTTTTCTTGTTTTTTATCTATTTTATTTTTAAACTAATTTTTTAATTAAAAATTTACAATACAAAAAAATGATATACGATACGATATGGTTCAAACAACACTTACTCCAAGTCTTGGGCCCTTATTCCCCGACCTATTTTGTGCATCTATTTGTTATGGGAGTAACAACTGTGATACTTGAAACATATCTGCATCTCTAGAAGTAGAGCCCTTTCTTTTACTGGGTTGTTACCTTCATTGAGGAAAATGCTCAGCTAGAGCTATTTCTTTAGTGTTTGTTATTTTCTTATATATGCAAGTCTAAAACTATTGAACTTTTATCATCTAATAAGTCAAACGTTTCTTGGGAAACTATATTTCTGCCTCGAATCTCCCATTGGATATTGTAAATCTTGGTCAGCAAGTGACTAATTTTTCTTCTTTTATTTTTTAGGCTCCACAAGTGTTTGCTGGGAAGTAATTTTTCTAGTATGAAAGTGCTATATTGGCCCGTTCCTTTTTCAAGGAAGTTGATCGCCCCATTCTTAAAGGGGATGGTGAGTTGCTGGCATCGTTTTTGAAGATTAATATATTGATTTCCTCAATACTATAAAAATCGTATCGTATGATACGATATGATTTTATCGAGTATCGTATGATACGATACGATTTTATAGAGTTTTGTACGAGTATGCGGTATGATATAGAGGCACTATTACAAAAAGTGATTTATCATGTCGTATCGTACTGTATCGTATGATATATCTCATATCGTATGAGTCGACACTGGTTTCTTGAGTATAAATTTCGAAAAGTCGAAGTTGCGAAAATCATTTTTTCTTCTTTCCAAACCCTTTTTCATGTCATTCCATTGCTCCAAGAACCTCTTCTTATCCTTGTTATTGTTGATTTTGTGGTTTATTCACAAGATTCTAAAGTGTTTCACCCAATCTAACTCCCCATCTCTAGTATTTTTGTCAAATCCATAGTATACCTCTTTCCTTTTACATTCTACCCGATTTTTCACTTGAAAAAATTAGGGGGCTTACAAATTTCGTGATTCTTAACTTCTAAAAGGCCTTTTTCTTCCTATTGTTTGTTTACTCTTATCTTAATGACTTCCAATCGAGTTGATCTGTGATGAAAATATTGCACTCCGGTATATGAAGGTAATAGGGTTGTAAACAAGTGCATGTTTTGCAATGTAGTAAAACATAGTGATGTTTCTCGTCTAAAACACCACCTTGCAGGAACCAAGAAAGATATTAGTGCATGTCCTCGAGTTCTCGAAGCCAATGTTATCGATATCGCACTGTATAGTACGATATGATGTGATACATATCGTATTGTAGAATATCACAAAACGATACGGGAATCTTTATCGCCCAACCATGTGTATCGTGTGACATGGCATCATATCACACGATATGGTCAGGAACCCCTTTAAAGGGTCTATAGCTAAACTTCTAGCCTCTGTTCACTTCTCCCCAAGACATCCTCTGGTGGCACTCCTCTTTCTTCTTGTTCAAGGCTCGAAAAAAAGTGCTCTACGATGTTCATGCAAGGCTCTCAACTAGGATTGTGGTATAATTTTTGTGTTTTTTAGAAAAGAAAAAAAATTGTATTTTTTTTTTGTTATTTGCATTTTTCTTTTTTTGAATGACAAAATATGAAGCTATAAAGTATGTGGATATGATTTTTATTGCATTCGTGAAGTGGGAGACACTCTATTTGAGTGTTAAGTGAAGATTGAAGATTTATGAAGTGCTTTTATTTTTCAAGTTTTTTATTGAATTGAAGTACTCAATTGAGATGGTATGAAGGAGTGTTAGGGATTCACAATCTCGGCCTCATGATCCGACATTACAGTGGGGTACAACAATTGAGGGAAACAGATTGAAGATTAAATATTTGTTTTGTGAGAAGGTAGTTAGTGATGAAATTTCACTACTGAAATAGGGACTAGGAAAGTAGTTGCTCCTTATACGGATAAAGTTAGAAATTTGCTACAAGTCATTAAATGACAATGTTTGTAGATGATTGACAGCATACATGAGAGGAGACAACAGAAGGACGGTTTAAAGATGTTTAAGGAAAAAGATGATGATGTTATTGGATTGGCTGATAGAATTGTGAGACAAAAGCAAACCTTAAATAGAATGTTCTACTCAGATAAGTGACAACAACTTACAGAGTTGCCTCAAAATAGAAGAAACAGAAAGTTAAATGAGATTTAAGAAACAGTCTTTTGTAGTACATTTTGGAATGCATGTGTTAAATTGTTGAGGATTATATGTCCTTTAGTTAAGGTTTTGAGATTTGTTGATAGCGAGGAAAAATTATCTATAGATTACATTTATGAAGCCATGAATAGGGCAAAAAAATCCATTATAAGTAATTTCAATAGAAGAAAGAGGGATTATGTGCCCGTATAGAACATTATAGATAATAGATAGAACAAACAATTGCATCAGTCTATTCATGCAGCAACATATTACCTAAATCCAACATTTAGGTATTCAGAAAGCTTTAAAATGGATGGTGAGGTTAATCGAGACATCATTGATTGTATAAACATATTGGTCCCTCATGAGAGTATAGCAGATGTTATACATCGATAGATGAAAATCTATGATAATGCTCTTCACTTGATGAGTTTGCTTGTAGCAATCCACAATTGCACTAATATGCTCCAAGTGAATTGTCTATCTTCGTATTTAATTTTCTTAAATCTTATATTTATTGTTGATTAAGTCTCTGATGTTTGTCTTTTTCTACATATGTTTGATAGAATGGGTTTGGAAGTGATTACCCAAACCTTAGAGATTTTACAGTAAGAATTTTGAGTCAAGCCTATAGTGCTGGTTGTGAAAGTAATTGAAGTGTTTTTCAACACAGCGACACAAAAATGCGTAACAGGTTAGAACATAAGCAACTCAATGACCTAGTTTTTATCTATTGTAACATACGACTTCGATAAAGGTAATCTTGTATTAGTTACTACTTAAAAATTTAATTTAATATTTTGTTTGACTTCAACTGTTAATGTTATTTACTAATTACTTATCTTTCTTTCTTTTAGGCAAGTAAAAACGTTAAATAGAGAAGAAAGTTAATTTGATCCAATAAGTTTCGATAATTTGGATATATGGAGGAGTGAATTATGGAAGATAACGAAAAAAATGCACTCCTAACTAAAAAAGATATTACATGAATTAATTTTGAAGGAACACAACAACATCATTAAGGAGATGAAGATTTTGATTTTGAAGTAGAAGGTGGTGAAGATCTTCAGCAAGAAGAAGGTGGAGATTATTTAGTTGATGATCTTAATTATAATATGTAAATGTATTTAATTTTTTGCTTTAAAATGTATAATTCTTTTTCAATTATTGAATAGTGACTGATGAATATGTACTAAACTTTGCATTATATGAATTTTTTGCAATTATTAGATTTTTTTTATTTTTTTTAGATTTTTATAAATTTTTTAGTATTAAATTATGATACATTATTATACAATATGTATCGTATCATTGACCAAAACGATACATAATACGATACGCGTCGAACAACACTTTTTTGAAATAGTGAAGTATGAGATTGAGTAGGTATTGACGGTTTCAAAGGAGAAAAAGATATTAAGGGTGAGAGAGATGACATAAATAAGTGGTTGTGATATGTCTCACCCATTTAAAATGTTTCTCAAGGGATATATGGTATTGAATTCCATGGTATAACTAAGATGAAAGAAGAAATGACTGAAGAGAGGAGGAGAAGGCAAGAAAAGGGAAAAAGTGTAGGTTTTGGTGGTAGTAACAGTTGAGTTATCTCTTCTTCCACTTCAAGAGCTACTACTCACCTGATGCCTATGAGGGGTATTAGAGGAGGAGTTAGAGCTAGAGATAGTGGGATGCCACACGTACGACTCTTAGAGTTTAGTTAGACATTAAATTAACTATGACTTCAAATGAGGTAGTTGAGAAAGTAGATTTGAAGTGTTGAATTTTTTATGAAAATTGCCTCCCTTTTAATATTGTAAACTTATTTTCTTTTAAAAGTATGGCAGATGCTATTGCTAGTATGGGATTGGGTTATATATTAGAGTCCCTACTTGTCATGCTTTGAGGGACATATTATTACAGAAATGGGTTGATATTGTTAATACACTTAGTTTTGAATTTAGGGAGTCGTGGAAAGATACAGGATATTCTATTATGGCTGATTGTTGGACAGATGGTCAGCGTAGGTATTTGGTGAACTTCCTAGTCGATTGTCAAAAGGGACATTGCTTTTGAAATCATATGACTTGTCCCATATTGATAAAATTATAGATAATTTACTTCCTATTTTTGAGAAAGTTATTCAGGAAGTAGGAGTTTCAAATATTATTCAATTCATTACTGATAATGTCATAAATTTTAGATTAGTTGGTAAAATTCTTGAGGCAAATAATCAATACTTAGTATGGACTCCATGTGTCGCACATTGCATAGACTTAATGCTTGAAGATTTGAGTGTAATGGATGAAATAAGAGATTATATATGCATGCAGAAATGTTACAAAGTTTATTTATAATCATTATGGACTTCATGTATTACACATTGCATAAACTTAATGGTTGAAGATTTGAGTGCAATTGATGAAATAAGAGGGATTATAGATGCATGCAAAAATGTTATAAAGTTTATCTATAATCATTATTTTGTATTGCATTTGATATAAATCCATACAGAAGTAAGAGAATTGATTAGGCCTTCATTGACAAGATTTGCTATGAATGTCATTACTATACAAAGTCTTGTAATGCAGGAAAATGCATTGAAAAAATTATTTGCATCTAATGAATGGGGATGTATTAGTTGATCTAGAAAGATGGAGGGAATTGTTGTGGTATATGTTTTCAATGCCCAATTTTACGAAAATTGTAACAAATTTTTGAGTCATGTAATGAGGATTGTGGACAGTGAAGATAGCCTAGTTTGCCTTATATATATGATGCTATGGATAATGCCAAATTGGAAATACAAGCAAACCTTGATTGCAAGTGGTAATTTATAGAGAAAGTTTAGAAGATAATTGATGCACGTTGGAACCGCCAAATGCATAATGATTTGCATGCTTCTACGTATTTTCTAAACCCTTCTATTCGATTTTCTTTCAACTTTTTGGAGGACAAAAAAGTTAAAAAAAAAAAAACTATATTTAATGCAATTGACCTTATTAAAGACAATATCCATTTAGAGTTAAGCAAGTATATAAAGAGTGTTGGAGATATTGAAAGGTTAATTGCAATTAGTATTGTTCGACTCGTAATCGTATCTTGTATCATTTTGGTCCATGAATAAGATATGAAATGTATTGTATCATAGTATATCATAATTTAATACAAAAAATTAGTAAAAATCAGAAAAAATAGAAAAGATCTGATAATTACAAAGAATTCATATAATGTAAAGTTTAGTACATATTCAACATTCACCATTCAACAATTAAAAAGGAATTACATATTTTAAAGTAAAAAATAAAATACATTTACATATTTTAATCAGGATCATCAACTAAATAATCTTCTTCTCCTTGCTGAAGATTTTCATCACCTTCTCCTTCAAAATCAAAATTTTCATCTTCTTGATGATGTTGCGCTCCTTCCAAATTAATCCATGCAATATCTTTTTTTGTTAGGAGTGCATTTTATTTGTTATCTTTCATAATTCACTCCTCTAATATATCAAAATTATCGAAACTTATTGGATCAAATTGGCTTTCTTCTTTATTTAACTTTTATAATTGTCCACAAGAAAGAAAGATAAATAACATTAACAATTAAACTCAAACAAAATATTGAATTGAATCTTTAAGTAATAACTAATAAGGACATGTATTGCTTAATAGTCTAACACATGCATTCCAAAATATACTCTACAAGACTATTTCTGAAATCTCATTTAACTTTCTGTTTCTTCTATTTTAAGGCAACTCTGCAAGTTGTAGTCACTCATCTTAATAGAACATTCTCTTCAAGGCTTGCTTTTGTCTCATAATACTATCAGTCAATCTAATAACATCATCATCATCATCCTTAAACATCTCTAAATCATTATTCTTTTGTCTCCTCTCATGTATGCTCTCAATCATCTGCAAACATTGTCATTTAATGGCTTCTAGCAAATTTCTAACTTTGTCCATGTAAGGAGTAACTATTTTCCTTGTCCCTACTAGGTGGTATTTCAATCATGAAATTCCATCACTAACTACTTCAATAGAGTGTCATTACAGTGGGATGAAAGGGTGTTAGGGATTCACACCCTTTCATAAATCTTCAATCTTCACTTAACACTCAAATAGAGTGTCTCCTACTTCACGAATGCAATAAAAATCATATCCATGCATTTCATAGCTTCATATTTTGTCATTCAAAAAAATATATATATAAATAACACAAAAAATCAACAAATACAAAGAAAAAATTTTCAAAAAATGCAAACGTTATACTACAATCCTAGTTGAGAGCCTTGCACAAATGCCGTAGAGCATTTTTTTTGACCTTTTTCGAACCTTTAAAAGGGTCCCTGGCCATACGTGCGATATGTGTCGTACCACAATCCTAGTTGAGAGCCTTTAAGTATTTCTTATTAATCATTATCGTATTTTATTTTAAATGGATGGTGGACTACTTATGGTATAGATTCATTAAACTTGACAATGTTTGCTCAACGTATATTGAGTGAAACATTTAGTTCAAATGGGTGCGAAAGGAATTAGAGTTTTTTTGAATGCATTCACACGAAAAAGCAAAATAAACTGGAGCATACTCGAATGCGTGATTTGGAATACGTTGCCTACAACATGAAGTTAAGACAAAGGTAATAATTTTAAAATTTATATTTTTTGTTGTTGCTTAGTTATCTTATTAATAATGAATGATTGATGTGGTTATATTGCATTTGATATTCTTTATAATTTGAATATTCTTTCTTTACAGACAAATGCAAAAGGATGAAAGAAGGGCAAAGAAGGTGTCATATAATACATTGAGTTATAAAAATATTGATATTCTTGATGATTGAGTCGAAGAGAAGGAACCCCCTATCAATTTAGAGGATGAAAACTAGAGGACACTCAAAGCTGAAGTAGAACTTGGAGTTGAAGATGATAATGAAAATGAAGGTGTTAGATGGGCAAATCCAATTGTGGAGGAGATGATGGTGGTGGTGATGGTGGTGATCCTGACTATGTTGATTATAATGCTTTTGTTGATTATGATGTATGTTGTGGATGATTGTAATTTATTTTAACTTTTATTTATAACTTTGTAACATTCTGATCTTGAATCTCTTGATGATTGTAAGTTGTAACTTTGTTGTTTATTAATTAAAGTTAAACCCCAAATGTACTACTCAGTATTCACGTTATGGTATGGATGGATGCTTGTAGCCTTGTTCATTATGAGATGTTTTGTTATGGTATGGATGCTTCTTGATTGTGTTATGTATGTTTTGTTCATTAATTTTAATTTTTGAATTTTTTTAAAATTTTTAATATTTTTTTAATACAAAAAATAAAAATTTACACTTACATTTTTTTTATACAAGCATATCGGTTCCTAGTGAGATACGGGCACCGATATAGTTTTTACAACATTAGATTTCCTTGTTAATTTTCTTCATTATATAACTTCTTGGTCAATGATTTGGCTAATTCATATGTATAACAATGCTTCAGGGAGGCAGATGCTTTCTGGTTTTACATTTAATGGGTGTGTTTGATACTTCATCCATTTCATGTAATTCTTCGTACTGCTCAATAGGGACTTCTAGACAATATTTAGCTGATACATAAGCAGTACAATAATTCCCGACTCTCCACCAATACGTTGCATCGATGATTTGAGCAACAGTATTGCCCTTGCCCAAATGATAAATGAAGTTAGGATTTCAAATAGCCACAAAGTATAATATTATGGTGTCGGGTATGTAGAATTATGTAATAGAGCAGGTTCCCTTATATATTTATCAGTACTTGGTAACTTTCATTACAACTGATGTATAGTGTAATGCGACATTAGCTTTTAGTTATTCTAGTTTCCATGATCTCTCGACTGTGGTAAATACTTACGTTGTTTTTACCTGTACTACACGTTTTGCCTCTTATGGATTTAACGATCTGTGCCTTATGGAAGAGGTGTTGAAAAACATCTTTTTTGAGGTCAAGAAGAAGTTTGAGACAGTTTTGGGAGTCCTACGGAAAGAGAAGATAATAATTTATCCAGACGATCCTGCTTCCGTGGAGCAATACTACACAAAGGTTATGAAGCCTGTGAGGCAAAAGTAAGTGTTTTGTCTTGGTCATTTCAAAAGTGTGCTTATCCTTCTCATTATGGTGATTGCTTCCAATGATAATGACAGTATTCATATTCCATCTTAGAATATTTCTTGATAATTCAAGTTAACTGTTAGAAGTAAAATGATTTTGGTTGGTAAACAATCAATTTTTTCAAGCCGGTGCAAAAGAAATAAGCTAGTCTCTCGGAAGTAGTTGGCTTGGGTATGTGGTCTAGGAGGTTGGCATAGCCGGGTCGACATTAGTTTCTCATGTCTAGATTAGACTTCTCGGTTACCATCCTAGTTTGGAACCAATCATGAGATGCAATATCAAGATGGGCACCCAATACCTTGTTTGGTCGTTTATCTTGATGTGGATTCCTTGTTTCGTTCATCTAGAACTAGCATGGGGTCTATGGACCAGTGTTGTTTGTACCATATCATGTCGTGTATCATTTTTATCTATGATATAGGTGTATCATATCATATCATAAATTTTTAATTAAAAAATATTTTAAAAATAAAAATAGATAAAAAAAATTCTAAATGATTATTAGAAATCAAAATAAGTAAGGATATGTTTGAAAATTATATAAAAACAGTAGCAGTATATGACTTATTAAATTATTTAGTAATGTATCAAGCACTTATGTTTGCACACAACAATCTCCTAGTTTGGGAATATGTTTCCTGACTTGAGACTCTATCATCATTAAATCTGTGCTTGGGATTCGAAGAGGTAATAACTCGTACCTTTGGAATTTTAACAGCTAATAAATTTGTGCTTGGGACTCTAACACTTAATAACTCTTTTCCTGGGAACTCTATAAATAATAATTGGTACCATCAATAAATGTATGTTTGAGACTAATAACTCCTATCCTTGGAATTCTAACAGTTAATAAATGTGTGCTTGCTTGAGACTAATTAATAGTTAATAACTCCTTTTATTGAAATCTTATAAATAATAACTGATACTATCAATAAATTTGTGCTTGGAACTCCAACAGGTAGTAACTCCTGCCCTTAGAATTCTAACAGAAAAATGAGTAAAAAAAATAAATCCCTGGAGTTCCTGAGAACTGGTTGTATTTGTTGGAAAATAAATGCTCAATTTATTCTATTCTGTCTTTCGGTTTACTTGGAGATACATCGGGCAATGGGCTTCTCGTCACCACTTTGCACCACCAGCAAACAGAGTTTCCATCGCTATCCTTAAGTTGTGAGGCCAGTAAAGAACCCCTGGGTGGTGGAACCACCAGTCACGTTTACCTTTAACCAACCCTGCTTAGGTGAAACCCACCAATTGGAGTTTTTCCTCACCATTCGAATGATGAAAAACTGTTTCATTGCCAAAGGGTCGTCCCACTTGCTTGGGGTCACTTCTTGGATGGTTAGATGAGGATTTTAAACACCGAGGTGAGCTTCCCGGGCCTGCTCAAGCTGGTTGTATTCGATCATTGTGCAAAAAAAAAAAACTATTTGTAACCGTTTGATTTATGCACATAAATGTACTATACGAACACATGCTTAATATTAGGCATGGAATTACAAGATATTAAACTCTCTAAACAGGGCCATCTAATGCTTGCGAGACCATTAGAAAGATTTAGAGAATTTCAATTTCGGGAGAGGATCTTGCTTTTTTGAATTTGAATGCTTCCAAACAAATCAAAATGATGACTAAGAATGGATGTAAATTATTATTCCCAGTCTGCGAAAAGGCTTGGTTTTGGTTTTAATTGGCATGTGGTAGTTAAGTCTCTGGATCGTACACCTGACCCATCACGTTGCGTGCGTCCAAATAACAGGTTAGAAATCAAACTCCCGACTGCCAATCAAACAATCAAAGGCCATTCGGACTGTGCTAAGGCATTTGCACAAAGTTACCCTCCTTTATTCAATAATCCGTAAATTTCGTTCACATAAGTCTGTGTTTGAAATACACGGCCAACATCAATGTGTTGGGCCCTCGTTTATTTAGCAGGGCTCACCATTTTCGCCGGCCTGGTGCACTTTGGCCGGCAATGCAAACACCGCCTAATGGTCCACACATGTACATCTCTTGTGCGTACAGGTGCCTGCATCATGAGATTCCTAGTGATGGGTAAGACCCTGATTAGGATACCTTTCCAAATAAATACGTTTTCAGTTTGTGAAAAACGTTTGATATTATTAGCGAGCAGATCAACAACACAAATGGTCCTCTAGTGGTGAGGACATTGGACTCTGAATTTAGTAACCCGAGTTCTAATCTCGGTGGAACCTACTTGTTCTTCCCCGGCCCGTTTTTATTAAAATATATCAAAAACTGACATTTTTGTTTCTCTGCAGTTCTGAATTTTCTTCACTCTTGCAAATAGATTCCAGATTGTAGTGAATAACGGGGAGATCCATGAAGTGGGATCTCCTCAATGATTTTATCTTGATTTTTGTCTTTCTGGGGATTCACCGTGTGGATTGTTATTGGAAACGATTCATCTGTAAATTTGTTCAGGCCTGCCTTTATCTTTATCTTTTTCTTTCTTTTTAATCTGGAAGAGGAGGAAACATATAACAGACGTGGATTATTAGGAACTGATCGTCTTAATTAAAAGCAGCATTTGCCATGTAATCTGCGACTGAGTTGAGAATGGATGGTGATTAAGAGGCATCTTGGATTTCCTACGCACTTGCAGTGTGTACAGGGTGGAACCGTCTGCTCTACGGATTATGAGAGGCCTGGAGCAGAGGCTGAACGAAAGTTCTAAATATGCAAAATTTATTAATTTAAAATTTTTATTATTGGTATGATGTGGAGGCCAAAAACAGATGCAATCCTTGGGTATCAACTAAATGACCTTAAACGTGTGAGTGGACTCCCTATCTAGGTGAGCTATTACTCTTCGTGCATAGACGTAATTTAGCATAATATTGGGTGGGTGTGCTTGTTAGATGGTCACTGCTTTCAATTTGGACAACATAGTTATAAAAAAAAAGTTGTACTTAATTATGTTGCCCAAAAGAAATTCACTTGATTATGAGGAAATAAGATCTTTTAACATTCTTCAGTTAGTGGAGGGAAAGCGTCTACAATTGGTAGACGAGCCAGCTCGAATTCAGCTTGGGAATGAGAATTTATTCATTATACTATTATGAAGATGCGTTTGATACAAGTGAAGCCTCTTTGTATGATCACATAAAAAAATTATAAGAAATGAATTTGCTGAAAGGAAATACAGATGAAGATGAACAACAAAAACGTGCACAGGCAGCTGAACCAATTGCACGTATTTCTGAGCCGAAGAGAAGGAATTAAGATGTTCTTAAGCAACAGACATCACTCTGCTAGTTCCACTAAACTGCACTGCTCTGTTTGCAATAATGCATTAACCAACACAAATTGGCTTCTTTCCTGAGCTGGCCGAGCTTATTTGCTGTGCTTTAGGTGAGGGTAGAGCCCAAGAACATGCTCCGGCATGAAGTCGTGGCGTGTTAGAATTCCAACTATTGGAGGCCTCTGCGGATGATGAAATCATTTTCAAGGAGACCATATCATGTAAATATCAAGCATTAAATCTATGCATTAGTCAACGGCATGCAATCTATGCAAAATCAGATCTGTGAAACCGTTTGTGTGCAAGTAATTGATCATTTTCCTAGTCCAAGTTAGATATCTTTTAATCTTTTGCGCATAAAAGCTGCAAAGATGCTCATGAACTGTCCAGCAGATTCAGGAACTAAACCACACAGATCATGATATGTTGTCATTGCTCGTCTACCTAAACAGACAAGAACGTGAGGTCCCGCATGTTAGTGAGAGAAATAAGCCATGCATATACATGTTTTGTGCATATATTTATGTCTGGGAATACAATTTATGGTTGTCAGAGTACTTACTGCAGGTGTCTTTGGGATGACACAAAGGTGCCGGAGACCGAGTTGCCGGAAAAGTACAACTGCCTTTGCAAGTGACATTGTCTCAACCACGGTGTAAGGTGAAGTGTTGGTTACTGGATGAAGATCAACATACATCCGCATCTCCTCATCACTGATCTCCAGATCTTCCACCTTCAAACCTTTACCAGATCCTGGCTTAGCAAACCCAAATGCACCAATCTTTCGTGATATCTGATGCTTTGAGACCATCCGCTCTTTAGTAAATATTTTTGCTTTCAGTAGGATTAAGAGATGGGATCTCAAAACCAGTCCACAGAGTTGAGGTGCCTCAGAGAATGGTGGCTCATTAACCACAGGAAAAGCGTTGTGATTAGTGAACCTGAGGGCATGAACTATGTCTCCTACCTTCTCCACGCCAAAAAAGGTGATTAATGGTGCTGAAACAACATCGCCAGCAGCCAGGTGCTTCATGTAAGGCTCTGCATGTGCTTCTAAATAAGGCAACCCCTTCATTCGGACAATCTGGTCGTAAACACCATGATTGAAAGCATCAGCAACTGTTTTCGAGATGAGAAGGACAAGCATGACCAGAGGGAGCATTACAAGATTGTTAGTAAGCTCCAAGAGGATGACACAAACAGACACTGTCATTCTCATGGTGCCACCTAAGAAAGAGGCTGCACCGAGGAGAGCAAAGAGTCCTGGGTCAAGGTCAGTTATGCCGCCAATGAGGGTGCCAACCAGGCGGCCATATGAGGCTCCAGCAAGGATGACAGGAATGAAGAGCCCAGAAGGGACAGCCACACCGTAGGTAATGAGGCCAAGGCAATATACAGCAGAGAAGAATATGAGAATTGTGGGGATAGAGAACTCTGTGTCTGTGCCAGTGCTAAAAAGGTTGCGAATGGCATCATCATTGGTGTTGAGGAAGAGGCTAGCAAGATCATTGTAATAACCCGGAGGACACTTGAAGTTCTTGAAGTTGCCAGAACGGCCAATCGTGGGGCATTCTTCCTTTATATTTGTTGGGCATGGAGTACAACGGGCAAGCCAGGGAAGGCCATATGAACAACAAGAGGTGATAATAGAGATGGTGCAGGTCAAGAGGATCTTGTATCTCGGTCCTCGCCTGTAAAATAGCATCAAGTAGATTGTAAGATATAACTTCAATTTTTTTTCCTCTAATGTTTTTGGATAAAAGAAGAATCTTGTACTTCGCTATGGAGCTTAACAGAAACAGGTCGATATGAAATCTAAATGAAGAACGGTATTAAGCACGTCACTTCACGTAGTGAACGAAAATGATAATACGAGAAAATCTCTATTGAACAAAGTCTGCACATAGCAACACAATGGCGAGCAATCACTAACGAGAAGCAACTTTTATGGTTCTGCACTAACTGTTTGTTATTAGCCACATCTTCATCCACATGGAGATTCATCCTTCATCTTTCTACACAAAAACTACAGACGTCGTACTATAGCAAACAAGAGCAAACTGCTTGATTGTTCATACATGTGAAATATTGTTAGCGCTTTGGAAGAATCAGGAAGAAGTTTTTTTCCCATTGCACAGAGGAGATCGGCATGATTATGCACCATCGTGATGACAAGGAACTCGCCTCGCAGACCAGAATACAAGACAACCTCAGCTGAGGGGATTATGAAGACTGATGGCACATCATGAATACAAGAGTTAACATTTACTAAACCATTCAAATGCAATGCAAGATTAAGGTTTCGCACATTACAAGAGGACAAAGAAAATGAGAAATTGAGCAACACAAAAACCACACGTCATAGAATATCTGGGAGATAGAAATACTAACTCATTGATGAAACTATAAACACGGAGCATCTTGTCCAGGAGATGATTGTAAAGGCTGCCAAGAACACCACCAATAATGCCAAGGATTAAGATGGGTAATAAGTCGGCCATGTGGTATGTCACCTCAGTGAAGCCCATCTGAAACATGATCAATCCTCCCTTTCCAAATAACCCACAGTACCCACTACGGCAATAGTCAATGAACCCTCGGAGCACAACCGCTACAACTGCAGTAGTGAAAAAAGTTCTCCAAAGAAGTGCACTCCGCCACCTGAAAACAAAGGATATCACTTCAGCGAGTTGGTTTGAATCGTTTGATGGCTGAATAAATATGGCCACAAATGGGGCTCAGCGGAAGCACAACTAACATTTGATAAATCATCAAGCTACTGTAACACAAAAAGAGCTTCCATTTTCTCTGCAAGTCGCTTGACTTTGCTCCACTAGGAGAAAGGCATTGCCTGCCACCAACCATGCCGTGTAAAACAAAGAAGCACCAGATGCATGTATTAATATATGTGCGCAATCATAAAGTGATGTCTCATCCGTCTCTCAATAATTAAGTACGTTTGTTGAGGCTTATGTATTAATACATGTGCACAATCATAAAGTGATGTCTCATCCGTCTCTCAATAATTAAGTACGTCTGTTGAAGCACTGAAGCCATAGTTAAGTTAAGTTAATGGTCAACTGTCAAAACCCTGTGTCAGCAACAATGAGCTCAGTCTGGTAATTACCATGAAGCTGCTTCTTCAAGTGCAAAGAGGACTCCACCAACAGGGGCACGGAAAGCAGCGGCAACACCAGCTGCTGCACCACATGTGACTAAATCACGTCTGTCTCTGTCATTCTTGAAGTATCGGAGCCATGTCCACGTAAGATGGTATTTTCGTGATCCTCCTTGACCCAGTAAAGAAGCAATGCAGGAGCCAGTATGAACCATGGGGCCTTCCTTGCCAAGAACAAAACCAGCTGACACTCCCATAATGGAACCAACAATCTGCAGCGCGACAAAATGTCAAAATTCCTTACTTTCAGCAGCAAAAATGTCCACGTATTTACTAAATCAAGCAATTCTACCATGAATGAACAAGGGCACCCGAGAAGCACTCTTCAGTATGAAACTTAAAAAGTTGTACAGCTACCAAACTCGAAAATAGTTACATAGGACCCTATGAAGGTCGTTCGATATGATCTCCAACCTATTGAGTCATATATCATTGGAATGAAGGTTGGCATGTTTGACATGTAGGAAGGCCTTTAAATTATAACACTGGCAGGTACCAACCCGTGCAATTGCATATGCAATATGTGCATGTGATTGAAGCTAGACTTTGTACCTTGACAAAGAGAGTGCTGGAGGCAAGAATTGAAGGAGCATCTACACCATTCAGATAAGATTTCACTTCTGGAATGCCAGAGCCAGCAGCAGCCGGTGCTATATATGCACAAATAGCAGCAGCAGATGCTGCCAAAACTAGATTGCAACCACCATAAATAAAGAAAGCCACTAGATACCTGCACTGGAAAATTCCCAAGACCATCATGTTCACATTCTAGATCATCCTACAGTGTCACTTTTCAAAAGTAAAATATCACCACAAAAAGACCTCCCAATATCAATGAACACGAATAGTTTAAAGGAATAGAAAGAGATCGAGTTTGTTTTAAGGAAGCGATAATTCCTATATTAACAAGACATAGCTTGAACAGGTTGCAGTGAAGGACTTCACATGTTTGGTGGTTTCTCATTATATCAAGAAAAGTTGCAAATCTCATACTAACATTGATGATACAAATGATTTGACAGTGCAGTACGGGCAAACAACTAGAGATACAACTCACAACTCAAGTCTTCCTTCTTTCATACATTAGAGATCAACCAGCAATATCTTTGAAAAAGATTTTCTTCAATTATCCAGTGTTTGCTGATGAGGCATGTAAAACAACCAGCTAACTGGTTAGTTCGCCTTTTTCCAGGTATTGGTACTGGGATCAAGTCCATTAACAGCAAACCGTGAGTAGACCAGACACATACTCCTTAAGTATCACCATCAAATTCCTAGCTTCCATACTCAGTGCAAAGAAGCTACACTTCTGTTCAGATAAAGTACGAGTTGAACAGTGTATTTCAGGCATAGCCACAGCTTTTGTTCTTTGCAATTTCTTGGTGAGGTTCTTCTCAGAAGATATTGTCAGGAAAAGCTTATGTTGAGTTAACTGCTAGCATGGCACATGATCGGGCTCTATGGAAACAAAGAATCCATGTAGCCAACCCCATCTAGTATGGGAAAAGGCTTAGTTATTGTATATTTTCAGAAGAAGCATATTTCTTGGAAAAAACTAATACAAAGTCAAATATATGAGAAGGAACGAAGAATATATATACAACTGAAACTGTTTTAAAGCAGACATCTTTTAAATAATAACAACGTACTCAGACATCAGCAGCAAATTTTATCTTGGCAATATATCATCACAATCTTTCACAACTATCAGCGACAATGGTGACTATGATTTCATGTAACTGAATCAGAGGACCACAAGATCTTACCTTTTCTCAAGCATGAGATTGCTAGTCATTAGCAACTTAAATCCTGCAATGTTTTCAACCGCCAGATTATTGAAGAAACCAACAAGCCCAGTACCCAAGCCTATGAGAAGTGCAAATGTCCACTTTAGAACAACATACTGAAATATCTGCACTTTCTTTCTTGACCTCCAGTCTTCCTTGAATACATCATTTTCCACAATTCTGCAAGCACAGAGATTAGACATGAGAACCAGTGTCCTTTTCCAAGCCAAATTGTATTTATTGTAAAGGCAAAGATTTGGAGAGAACGTGACATATGGACATTCACTCCATCACAAATAATAGTGAATTTGCTTCAAGTATATGATCATCGGATCATCATGATTCTGCTTCCCATAGTGAAGTTATGTATGGAAGTAGAGAGAGAGAAGAAAGAATTTTATTCACTAACTTTTGTTCAAACCCAGGGGAGCTAAGCCTTTACTGAAAGGAAATAGGTGAATGACACTGCTGACAATGATAACACCATTCAGTAGAGATATCTGAAAAACTGATAACATTTTAATAAGCTTAATGTATTCTGGGAAGAGTATAATAAATGTGCACCATATATTCACGAAAGATACTTATTTCAACTGAAGCTCTAGTTGCAACTTCAAAACCTATACACTGCACAACCAACTCTCTTCCCTTCTGATTTTTTCAGATAAAGATCTGATACAAACTTCATTTGATGAATGGGCCAGACCTGGTCATTTGTGAAGGACGATAGTTAAGGACCCTGATCCTGCCAGTTGGATCTGGAATCTACATGATAATGCTAACAAGTCAACAGCCATACCAATGATTTGGAGAAGCTCCAAAGAAAAGTAGTAAGTTCATTTCCGTCAACTATCCATCATCTTCTTTGGCTGAGTGGCATGTAGTTAAGTACAATTGCAATAGGAAACAGCAAAATGGTGCACTGCTACAAGAAACGGCGATAAATTTTATAATCCCCTGAAAACTTAAAGATCTTGCCGATCAAAATACTTGCAAAATGAAGACCAAATTATTTATATTTCAAGTTTTAACTGACACAAATCAGGGGAAAATGGGGATCTGCTGGTAGAATGCAGAAAATAATTGCGGAACTGACCAACCGCCAATCCGATGAAGTCTTCCCAAGATTTTCTGTTACTTTTTCTAGTTGTAACAAAAGAAGCGTTTGATACACTTACTCATAATCCAAACTCTCGACAGGACAGACGTTGGCTCCCACTATGGCCAATTGTGATGTTGTGTTCCTCCTGTGGACAATCAGAGGCTCCCTCAGACCACCCTTGTCCGAAAGCCCAGATTCCCATCTCTCCATTCCGTTTATGTCGTCTAAGCCATCGTGTTCTATATCATGGATGTCCTTATCCAACTCCATACTTCTTCAAAGCACTCTCTCTCTCTCTGAGAAGTGCCTGCAGAAAAATGGTTACAACTATATAAGCTATCAGAGATTCACATAGGGAAATTCCTAATAGGGAATCTTGCAAAATAAGATAAGAACTATTCAATTTAAAAAGGCAGGCAATGAACAATCACAACCAGAAATTCAGATATGAGAGAACAAAAATGGAAGGCAATGATGCCCCATTTTAAGAAACAGACGAGTACACGACTCCATTAAAAGAGGCGGAATAACGAGATGCCATGTAAATCAGCAGGGCAGTTGGGTAACGTATATGTCCAAAACATCATAACAATCGGCGCAAATTAAGACACCCCACGACGTCCCATCCTTTTTACGAGCAATAACCAATAAACAAACCCTAGGAAAAATAAAAGCACAACCGAAACCATCATACCCAAAATAAAAGCACAGCAGTAAAAACTTACAAATATGAGTCGTCCTAACGGTCTTGCCCTAGAGAAATCAAGGTCTCGTCACGAGTACGTGGGTCTTGTCATAGAGAAATCAAGGTCTTGATATGAGTATGCATGAGTACTTCCACCTTTCACATGAACTCAAAAGATAGGTAATTGGTTTTGAGTCAACCTCGATCACGCTTCAATCGCCTGTGACAAATGGGAAGATAGTTGAGAGTAGTCACACCACTGGAACACCACAAGTAGAAGAGAGAAAAAAAAAAGAGATGAGAGGAGAGTAATCGTTGTAATGTAATGATTAGGGAGCCCTGGTTACGTATTTATAGAGTATATATTGGATCATGGATTGTGAATCTGATCCAAATGATGCACCTCTCTCTCCCGTAACGGTTTTCTTGTAAGCACTCTTGACCAGTAGATCAAAACATAATTCTCAAACCCAAGCCTAGGCCTGTTATAACGCTCACGTATGTGATTTAGCATGTCTTCCCAAAGCTCTTTGAACTGAGGTTCATGAAATACCAACTATAAAAAAGGATATATGGGTTTGACATATTCTTCAATATGAGACTAAACTTTGTCTCCTCTTGGTCATCACATGTACAAGTCCCTCACATGTGACTTTTTATACTAAGATTTTTACATATATCAATGATGCATCAATTGAATATTTAGGATATAAACATGAATTAAATGTTATTAATGCACTTTGATTTAATAAACTCAACGTTAATCTAGCAATCCCTACAAAGTCTTTAAGCGTAAAAGTATCCTTCCAAACCAACCATCATATTATGTTTTGAATAATGGTACCTTCTGGTTTGAACCGTTACTTGAGTTATCCAATATTATCCTTACAAAAAGTAGGTGAACATATGTCTTGAACCTAAACCTTGAGTGTAAAGGTGTCTATTGGTAACAACATAATAAAATGTTATGGCATGATCTATAGGGCTGATGTTTTAATAGTCATGTATCCATATCATGTGTCATGATTGACTTAAGAGAACAACCCAATTCCGATGTTATGGTCACACAATGTCAATCAATTAGTTGGGCATCTCCAAAAATGTATTGATAGCATCCTATCTTAAGACATAATCTTATTAAGAGAATAATTTCTTGTTAAACTTGCAATCATGACACTTTAGGTTTATAAGAGATATACACATAAATACCAAAAGTATCATATAATACAAAGTATTATCCAATTCACCCAACAACTTGTTACTACAATATTAAATATACTCTATGAGATCTCCACTTAGGTAGGTTGGGTTGCTACTGCTTGTGAATAAATTATGGTTTTCAGTCTCATCTCAAACCTTGATTTATCAACTAAGGCTACTGATAGACCCTTAGTCAAAGGATCTGTTATGTTATCTTTAGATCCAACGAAATCTACAATCATAACCCCATTAGATAAAAGAACTCTTACAGACTTTAGTATGATTTTGGATGTATCTTCATTGCTTTTAGTTGTACTTGAAACTACTAATCTTAGCAATTGTAGTCATGCTATTATAGTGCACCGAAATTACAAGAAGTGACTTCTTTACCATAGAAAAACTAGACATAAGTCTATTAAGTCATTCAGCTTCCAATCGAGTCTCATCTAAAGCACATAGTTCTGTCTCAAAGGTAGAATGAGTCAAAATAGTTTGTTTCTTAGATTTTCAAGTAACAATACTACCACCCACAAGATACACATATCCAATAGCCCTATTACATCTAGAGTTCTTTGTTATCCAACTAGCATTACTAAATCCTTTAAGAATCGAATGATGTTTACCATAATATAGTCCAAGAAAAATCATTCCCTTCATATAGTGAAACACTCTATCTAGAGATTCTCAATGGGTTCTATCTTAATAATTGGTGTATCTACTCAACTTACACACAACAAATGCAATATTTGGTCATGCATAGTTTGTTAGATACATCAAACTACTAATAATCTCAAAATATTTTAGTTGAGACATAAGAATATCACTTTAATTCTTATACAAAGCATGAGATGAATCATATGGATATTAACATGTCTACATTTTGTATATCTAAATCTCTATAAACTTTCGCAATATAGTAAGACTAAGATATTACTATACTATCAATAGACCTTGAGATTTAAAACTCTAAAATCATATCGGTCACACTCATATATTTCATCTTAAACTTATTATATAAGAATGACTTAGTCTCGTTTATTATTCTCATATCGTAACCAAATAACTATATATCATCTATGTGTAGGCAAAAAATAAATAAATAATTATTAACCGACTTACAATAGACATACTTATTATAATCATTAGAAACGAAACCAAAAGATGATGTCACATAATCAAACTTTTCGTGTCATTATTTAGAGGCTTGTTTCAAACCATATAATGATTTAACAAGCTTACATACCTTTTACTCATTCTCGCGAGTCACAAATCCCTCTAGTTAATCTATATAAATTTTCTCATAGAGGTCACCATGAAAAAAAGTATTATAAGTACTCGAATGATGGTCATTCGAAAAACTGGAGAATAGGTATCAAAATAATCTATTCTTTTCTTTTGTATATATTCCTTAACAACTAACTTAGCCTTGTACTTATTGATTGTTCTATATGCATTCAGTTTTTTCATAAAGATCTACTTGCAATCTACAATAGACAACTATGGGGCAAATCTATCAATTCTTATGTACCATTAGAGAGAATTAACTAGATTTCATTATTAATGACTTCTTTTTAAAACTTAACCTCGAAAGAGGTCACAGTTTTATGAAAAGTAATTGAACCATTCTCAACATTGAAAGTAACAAAGTCACTTCTAAAGTCCTTCGATATCCTAGGTTGTTTACTTCTCCTTGGTTCGACTATTTTCTGAGAGTCATTTAATCTGCAAATGACACAATCTAGGTCACTCCCATATTTGTCATCATTTTCGCATGATTGAGAATGAAACCAATAGTAGGACCAGAATCTCTAGAAGATACACTTTAGAGGACTCCAATCATCATGAGAAACATATTCTCAAAGAATGTAGCATCATAGAACTCAACTATTGTATTGACATTTATGCTAGAAACATGAGATCCAATGATCAAGAATCTATACATATAACTTGTTTCAATGTAACCCAGAAATATAGTATCCACTATTTTTATATCTCATTTCTTTCTCTTGTGTTCAAGGATGAGTACGTTTGCAAGACACTCGTACTCTTTGAGATATTTAAGAGTAGTCTTTTGATGATTCCAAAGCTCAAAGGGATTATTTTTCTTATACTTATGGAGAACTCTATTTAGAATATGACAAGCTGTATTTAAAGTTTTTCTCACATGTAGGTAGGTAACTAAGAACTTTGAAGTAAAACATTAACTATATCATATAGGGTTTTATTCTTTTTTCAACTATCCCATTAGACATAATGAGAGTATAGAGCAGTAACCTCATAAGCAATATTGTTGTTTTGACAATATACATGAAAAATGTTTGAAGTATACTCTCCTCTCCTATCACACCTTAATCGTTTAAGTACCTTGCATGTTTGAGTTTGTGTTTCATTTTAAAATATTTAAAATATTTTTAAAGCTTCATCTTTACTTTTAAGTAAGTAAATATAATATTATCTAATGTAATTATCAATGAACGTGATAAAATATCTTTTATTATCCCTCGTAGTCATTCCATTGAATTTATAAATATTAGTGTACACCAAATCCAGAATCTCGAATTTTTTGTCAACCATATGAAAAAGTTTTCTAGGTTGTTTCGCTTGTACATATATATCATATTTGTGTTTTCTATCTATGAAAGTATTAGGGGTAAAATTTAAATTTATCATTCTTTTTATAAAATCAAGATTTACATGGCCCAACCTAGCATATCATACATCAAATGATTCAATATTATACAAAGAAAAAGAAGAATTTAAAGAAACAGAAGTAGAGGCTTTATTGACATTAAAATTCATACAATAATTAACAATTGATTCTACATGAATTTTAAATAGATCCTGTACATCACACAAATAACTTTTCCCAAAGAAACACTTTGTAATAAGTCATGCAATGGCGACTTTATTATATTTGTAATCTAAGTTTAATCTCTCCCTAACTAAAGCAAGACCATTGAGGATATTTGTTGAAATATGTCTAACTCTCTCAAGAGTTAGAACATTTCCCGAAAAAAACTTGAAAGTTCACACTTCCTTCACCCTTTAATTCACCTGTCGAATGATTGCCTAAGGTTATTGTTTGCCCACAAACGACCTAGTAAGACACAAATAAAGACTAGTCAGTACAAACATGCACATTAGCCTCAATGTCTACAATCTAGTACTGTGGCTTATAAATAAAAAGGAGATGGGATTTAAGAGATAAATAACTATCACTAGAAGGTGTAGTGGTTATCACCATATTAACCATAGCTCCTTCAACGACAATATGTTTCTAGGTTTTCTTTGAGAAACAATCCTTCACCCAATGTCCAACCTCACCATAAAGTCAACAATGTTTGTTCTTGAGTTTCTTTTGGATCTCAACCTTTGGTTTATGCTTTGCCTATTTTTTCTTAGAATCATTAGTTTGTTTTCTTTCGACTATCAGGTTAACTCTAGAGGTGTTGTCTATAGACATAACAAGTTTCTGACTTTTATGCTCTTCCTCTACTGATATGTCTACCATTAGATCATCAAGGGTCATCTTATCATTTTTATGCTTTAGATCTAGGCCGAAACCCTCTTAAGACTTAAGAAGTTTTTCAATAATAGACATAATAATAAATTTGTCAAGAAGATCCATCTCGACTTTCTTCAGATCATGGCATAAAAACTGAAAATCATGGGCTGGTTTGATTACAAAGTTCCCCTCTACCATTTGATACTTAAGAAACTTGACCACACAATATTTTTTTAAGAGCGAGATCTTAAGTATTGTATTTTCGATGTAGGTCAGCTTACATATCTTTCGTTATCGTGAAAGGGGAAAAACTATATACATCGAATAAAACGTTCGATAGTACCGATAAAATATAATAACGGCACAAGGTATCCTTCTCCTTCTACTCAGTGAATCTATCTGAGCTTCTAGGGTGAGTATCGTCGGACTGGGGATAATCTGACTATATAGATGCAAACTTGACATAGTTTAAAATATGGATCGACAAAATTTTCTAACATCAAGGTTAAGTCGATCTTCGGTCGGAGGGTAACAGTTATAAATGTGTTCACTACGATAAAAAATGATTTTTCCAAGATTGTTGGTGAAATCCATATACATACATGCATAATAAACCAACATGCAACAAATGTAAGCCTGCCCCAATCGATAACAACAACTATATATCCAAAGTAAGCCATAAATAAATCATACAAAAAACAAAAGCAGAAGCAAAATCAAAATAAACATTTATATGTGTGAGAACGGACTTGCCTTAGAGAAATTAGTGTACCGTTATGAGTATGTATGGGTATATGCGCCTTACTCTCACAATAAAATACACACCCAACTTGAAAGGCACAAACCTGGCTCCTGTGGCTAGAGGGAAGATGGTTGGGAGCAGTCACACTATTGGAACACCGCGGGCAGAGGGGAGCAGAGAAGAGAGACAGGAGGAGAGAGAGTAATCGTTGTAATGTGTTGATTAGGAAGCCCTAATCACTTATCGATACATCTCTCTGTCCCATAATCGTTCTCACACAAGCACTCTTAATTGTTAGATCAAAAGATTTTCGTACAAAAGTATAGATCGAAGACAATCTCCAAACCCAAGCCCAAGCCCGACCCGACGTGCGTGTGCACATACATGTGTGGTCAAGCATGTCCTTCCTAAGCTCTTAGGTTCATGACCTACCAACTATATAAAATGACATGTGGGTTTGAGATACTCTTTAATATGGGACTAAACTTTGTCTCCTCTTAGTTATCTCATGCATAAGTCTCTCACATGTGACTTTTTATGCTTTAGGACTCACATATATCAATGATGCATCAATTGAATATGTGGAATATAAACATAAATTAAATATTATTAATGCATATGTGTTTAATAAATTCAATTATAATTAACATTAATCCAACACCTTCTTCCTGTAGAACTAACTAAATTTCTTCCACCCTATTCTCTTGATGCTTCTACGACCACTGAGAATCAAGTGGAAAGTCTGTAATGTGGAACTTCCACAGCGTTCCTCTTAATGATCGTATCTTGTTATGGAGCAAACAAATTTCTTCAATACGCCTCCCAGATCAGTCTAAAACGACCAATTGATAAAAACATGAATTTCTAGGTAAACTGTCAAAATATCACAGCACTTATGTTAATGATCCTACATTCACCTCCAGGAATAAACAAATGTATTCAACTTTTGGTGCCCCAGGTCTCTCTGATATGACGATAGTAAAAAACGAAAGATTTGGGGGACATTCACCACCGACAGTACTCCTCTGAATCATCATGGTAAAGCTATTTCCTCAATCTTTCAGGACTTAAGGACCAATTTGAAATGACCAACTGTCAGGGAATGAATTTTTTGGAACTTGGTCGGTCATACACGCTTGCCATGTAAGCATTACTTTAAAGGAAGACCACAGCGGCAAGGAATGCCAGACTATCAATTTTATTAAAATGACGTTCGAAGCTTCTTCTCCCCAAAAGCAACGGGGCAATCAATGAGGTCCAGAAAACAGGGAAAGAGGCTGCACAGTCAGAGGAATAAAGACATCTGGACCCAAGATACAGTGAGGTGCTCATTTGGTAAATTCAAACAGCCAAGATCGTTGGTTGCATGCTTGGATCTTGGTGGTAGCAAGATAATTAATGTAACCACAGGAGTAGAACTGACCTGGCATAAATTGGTTCGCTCGTGCCAATCAATAAGTATTGAATAATGAAAATGGAGAAGGTTCAGCGGCCCGCTTGTTCATAAGTCAAATAATGAAGAAGGAGACAAACAATGAGGTAGTGTTTATTTGACTCCTAACAAATTTGCCACCTCACGAGAGAGAGATGGTGGGTCACAAAGCATCAATATTACCAGGTCCACTATTAGCCATTGATCTCATAAAAAGAAATGAGTAATTTGGGTTAAAAGGACACGGCCAAATTATGTATTTTGCTTAAGAAATCTAAATAAGGAGTAACGAAGAGACTCCAAGAGAAAAACGAGCGTCACCAACCACCTGTAAATTCATCAAGGCTTTCAATTAGGAGGTTTTCCTTTTCAGATCAGAGATTATAAGTTGGCAAGCCGCAACTAGAAGTTTTATGGGGTGGCCATTGACTTGTGGTATCAATTCTTCCACGGTTACCTACTTAGCACTCATGTTGTCTGCTGAATCGGTTTCCTGAATCGAATCAGTTCTCCAAAGATTAGGGAATCGGCCTGATCGGTTCATGTTGAGTCAGGGATCTATTTAAAGAAAAGGTAATAATGTACAAAATAAGTAAATAAACAATAATTTTTTCCTTGTTTTTACTCTAAAAAAGAGACCGTAGTCTAACACACACATGCAGCTCCAGCAATCGAACTCTGCACCAAGAGAAAGGGCGTCAAGACAAACGAGAACCTGTAGGCTAAGTATCGGTTTGCACTTAATATTGCGGATTTGTCAAAAGAAATAGACTCCTTTTGGTCATGGCACTGAGTCGGACTCACCTAATTAAAACCGATAGATCAATCACCACGGGCCTATCAGGCATTCGATTTTGGCAGCAGCCTTTGATTACCATCACTAAAAAGGGCCTCTTTCTTTCTCCCTCCCTACCTCACACATATACATATTTATACTACTAAATACCTAATGTCGTACGATATATAATCTTACATAAATATAAAGATTTGAATTAAAAATATTATTATAAATTTATATTTTACATGTAATTTATAATTTATATTAAATATAAAGCAATCCAAATCTCTATCGTTAATATCAAAAGTAGTAGTAGAGATTTTGTTTTTTTGGGTCTCAGCATGTAATATTTTGGTTTTTTAAAGAAATCATCTTATGGGGTAAGGGTAGAACGGGGAGACCGAAGCCAGATCCACGTACCGGGTATTGAACTATAACCTACAGCTGTGACTGGACGCCCTAACCAGGTGGCTTATCGTTCGTTGTGCAATGCCAGTTTTAGATAATCTCCTGTAAACATGGGAAGCAATTTCCACGTGTACTGTCGTGTTTGTAGCAATATACCGGTAAAATCGAATTTGACTACTTTTTCTATGTAATTTTGAGTTCATACAAGCCTGTTTTTTACGGGTCAAGATTAAATTGTGTAGACAATTTAAGAAAAATGTTTCCATAACTGTCAGTTTCAGGTCATTTCTATGTCATATCACTTTGTGTTTGCGTCAAAAACAGGTAAATGGACAATGGGAATAAAGAGGTTTGTTTTTTCATCGGGTGGTGAAGGCCTCTCAAGTCGCATTCACCTAGGTTCTTCCTGCCGTGTCTGAATCTGAGATCTCAAACTCTTCAAAATGGTAGAGAAACGTTTGGAAGCGACCTCTTAATAACGTGTAACGCTTTGCTGAAAAAGACGTGACACTAGATGCTTTCTTTCTCGTGTCGAGCTACCTACATTCTTTCCTAGGATCCCCACCGATCGCGCATTTAAGAACAGCTCAAAAGAGTGAAAATGCGTTGTGGGTGGGCTCGCATGGCCAACTTCTCCTTCCATATGATATTCTCTCGTCGATTTAGTTGGTTTTGAAAGTGCCGCGTAGCCTAACGAGTTTCCACAGTAGAGGTAGGGTCGAAGTAAATGTGATATTGTCTCGCATTGGATACGGCCTGCGTACAAGATAGTATATTAAATGGGCTTATAGATCGTTGATGCACCAACTTTACACAGATGGATACTTGTGAACGTGTGTGCATGCACAAACATTCACATAAATATTATCAGTGAGCACCAATGTTCACTACCTATTGTGAACGTGTGTGCATGCAAAGACATTCACATATAAATATAATATGTATACATTATAGCAACGAGCACCAAAGTTCAATACCTATACAAAATATTTGGGGACCGTATTTAACTCGAAGACCTGACTTACATTATAGATGAGTCAAGATTGCTCAACGATCACCCGAGTTTGTAGTTATAGTTTCATCATTTCAAAAAATTGTGATCACCCAATCATATGTTACCTCAACTCCATTCTATATGTTGGGAGTGCTTAGCAAATGTCAAGGGCATGTACCGTAGACCTCATCCATCGGTTTTGTTCAGGAATTCTGAGGTATATGGCAGTCCAAACAAGGGTGGGTATTCTACCACCGGCACAACCATTAGACTTTAGGCATATGGTTCCCTCACCTCATCTGTTATACCAACCTGAGGGAGTCTCATTCTAGCCATCTAAGGCACCTTTCCACTACCAAGCCACCAGTTTGCATTCTACAATCAAATGTTGAATCTACCGCTAGAGATAGAAGATGCACCAATGAATCATAATTGGATTATCAGCGTGGTTCAAAACACTTTTGAAATAAAGCTACAGACTCTACATATTGAAGTTGATCGTAAACCGTATCCCGATGGGGTCGATAGGCTTACATCAATCTCAAGGAATTTCAAAGCTAAGTTTACCACTTTTCTGCTCATTTCACTCTCAAGTGCAAGGAGCTAGGCAATAGTGAGATGCACACACTAAAGTTTTTTGTTTCTTCCCTCTCCGGTGAAGCTTATACTTGGTATACTTCATTGAAACCAACATCCATTCAAATTTGAGATGAGATTCCAAAGGCATTTCTCAAACGCTACAACAAGATCCATCCTCGGCATGGCCAAAAAGTTGGAAGAATGTAGAAGTCTTCTTAGAGAAATTGCATGAGTTGGTTGGTCACACATTGTCATATGTAGTTCAATGGCATCCAATATGTTGCCTTGGCATGGAATCGCTTGCACACTGAGTTTAAGAAAGGTTTGGCTTAACATTTTTGCCCAACCCTCGTTCAACTGGTCATTTGGGCAACGGAGGTCGAATACATTCTTGACACCCTGGATGCATCAGGCAATAAATGAGAAGCCTCAAGGCATAATCAACAATAAGCTTTGCTTTATTGCTTGGAAGATATGATGAAAGATCCCAATTATGAGTTTGACTCGGTTAAAGTCATGGTTGCCAAGTTAACACGAGGACCTTGTTATGTGTGCAATGCTTTTCAGATTCAAAGGGAAAAGAGAAGAAAGCCTATGAGAAAGAAAATTGCCTTTTTTACATTTCAAAAGTTGATCAAATCTTCGATTTGCTTTTGAAAGATCAACAAATCTATTTTTTGGAAGGCTATTCAATACCATACCGAGAAGATGTCATGATACTAAAAGTGGCACAACCTAACTTTGCATGATATACACCAATGTATCAAGTTATGCTCAGTATACATTAAGCTATCAAGAATGAACATCTTAAGTTCTCATAATGGAAACTTGGGATTGATGTGAACCCATTCCCACATCTATCAATTGTAGTGAGAAACAGTCTCATATTTTCTTTATGTACCATCATAGTGGGATATGGACAATAGATTTGATTCACTCCAAATGAAGGGATTATTATCACATATGTCTCCTCATCAAACATGTGGTGTCTTATGAGAAGGTGAAGGCTATGGATTATTGTAATTTCCCAAGATCAGTTCGCTTGTCAAATCGCCTCATATACCAAGCTTGAGTGCATGTCCATTGGAATCATTAGGAGAAACCGTGACACAATATGGGGTTTCATCCAAGGCTACATCATTAATTCCACCATCAAAGGCTTGTCTCAAGTCGGTGGGAATGACAACCCATTGTTTGAGACCTTAGAGGAACTTCGGGAGAGAGATAGACCTCAAGCTCAATGTTTTGTTAGCATTGTCGATGCCCACCTTGAATCATTGAGGTCCGAGTACACAATGGTTTGACTTTATTAAATATTTCATGGGTGAAAATTGTCTCCCTTTCGAGGTCATTGGTTGACTACTCGTACCCAGAACTGACATGTTGAATGAAAGAGGGCACAATACATTAGGTAGTTGAAATGTAATGGGCTCATTAATGATCATGAGAAACATAGTTCGAGTAATCAATCTTGAGTCATTGATTTCAATGAAGAGTCAGAACATAACTACCCATAGACAGAAGCATAGTTGTTCTTAAACCTCTAAGATACACATACTTTTAATGAACACAAGGAATACATATTCATGTGACCCTTTGACAGGGGATCCTATTGGGATAGGTGTTCCAAAAGTAAATTTTGAGGACGCCAAGCTTTAAGGGCATTTATATTTTCTACCCTGGACCTAGATGAATGGGTCCAACTAGTTCTTAGTAAATAAAGAAAAGATTGGTTGACCTTATATGATCCCTAGGAAGAGTACACGAGACGAAGAATAGAGGCTCTAACCACTTTGTGGTGAGGACTTCACGCATACATGATGGATCATGCAAAGGAGGCTAAGAAACCACAGGAAGAGGTCTAGAAGCAAAAAGAGGAGATAGAGCCTAAGATATCCATCACGAATTTTGAGATACAACATGCTCCATAGACTGGGTCGAAGGCATATGAGTTTTTGGAATCTATATTACAACAATTCTTGTGAATTCATATAGTTCATTGTCAACTGAAGTTATCAAAAGGTTGCAAACATCGATTAGCAATAATCCAAAATTGGAAGAGTTGTAGAAATTGATCATTTTTTGGATGAGACGGATATAGTATATATCCGATGAAGACTTTAGTGACAATTATGAGGATTCTTTGCATTTTTTAAAAGATATGATACTATTTTTCTTGTGAGTTTTACTCTTGGATGGGATATACGGTTGATTCTAGAAGATGACTTTTGATAGATGAACTTGATTGGGTAGCTTTGGTCAATAATATTGATATTTTGATGGAATTTGATGGAACCACCAACCATTATGGCGAGACATTTATTATCATTATACATTACCACAAAGGTGAATGGTTGTTCTTTTAAATGGGTTTTTGTAGACGATGGTTTTGTATTGATCATAATATCAAGTAACACACTTGGGTGGATCGGGAGGATACCTATCCATTTAATCCTTATGAACCTTAAGATGTTTGACTTTTGAGTGGAACCATTGAAGACGTCGGCTATCCCTTTTTCATGGTTGATGTTAATCTAAGTTATTCCTTGTTACTTGGGAAGGATTGGATATATTCAAATTATTGCATTCCCTCAACATTACATCACTTGACATTGCATCAGAAGCTAATGTTTTGGACTAAAAAAAGGTTAAGATCATTGATGCGGAGGAGAATCCTTTCGCAACCAATGTTAAGGCCTTCAAGGTATTATTTTATTTACCTTGGGTGAGTCTGATTATTATTCTTAAAGCTTCTAGCTCTAGAAGAAATGCAGTCCTATCCATTAACCACAAAGAGTTTTACGTTTGACTTGACCAATTTACCTAAAATGACTCATGGATAGTAAATTTGAGGCTATTTGAGGTTGTTTCCAATGATTGGAGGTATCTTATGTCAAATAGAGACTCAAAAGAACATATATTAAATCACTTGGGAGACAAGTGGAAAGTGACCCTATTCTCGCAATTCCGCCTCTCATCAAAGGGGAGCAATGTTCAATTATCCTAACCTGTGGAGGTGAATTTGACTGGGATTGCGAGACCGACAAAGATACTCACGTGCCTCATGAGAATCAGTCACATTTGGTAGAGTTGCTCAAAGCAGTACAAATATTGCTTTGCCTAAAAATATCATGAAATACCCTAGGTACCTCAAGAATTGATTGAGTTTACTATTCTATTGAAAATAGGGATGAAAGTGTATATACAATCGACGAGAAGATTCAAACCTCAGATGCTTTTGACCATCAAGCATGAGATACATGTTTTACAAGCGAAGTTCATCAAAATAACGAGGTACATAGATTGGTTGTATAATATTATTCATGTTATTAAGAAAAACGGTAAATTGTGGGTATGTATTGACCATCAAAATCTTAACTTAGCCATTGTTAAGGATCAATATGTCATGCCAAAGGCTGCTATGTTGATCAATGCAACAACTACCCTAGAGATCAATGGGATATAACCAAATTAAGGTAAATCATGAGGATACATATAGGACGATGTTCCAATGATCATAGGCATTAGGGATTTACAAATAAGTTGTGATGTCATTTGGACTTAAGAATGTTAGTGATACATATCAATGAGCAATGAATTGTATTTTTTATGATTTAATTCAAAAAACCTTGAAAATATACATTAATAATATTGTGGTCAAATCTGAAAATTTTGAGCAATATTTGTTCGATCTTGAGAAGACTTTTCAATGTATATGGTAGAAACACTTAAAGTTGAATCCTATAGAGAATTCTTAGATTTCCTGGTATATAACAAAGGAATCAAAGTCGACCTGAACAAGGCCAAACCCACTATCGATGCTCGATCGCCCAAGACGAGGAAGAAATTTTGTAGTTTAGTCGGGCATGTTAGTTATGTGTAATACTTTATTGTTAATGTTGCAGGCATGGGTGACTTTGTCTGTAGAGCAAAACAACAACTGGCATTTAAGAGGATAAAGAAGTATCTAGCAAAACCGTTTGTGTTGGTACCTTGATATTTTGAAAAACCATTGAAACTATACATAACTGCTACGAAAATTCAATCATTGTCCTAGCACAAGATGCTGAGGACAATATTTCTATTTAAGTCGATTGCTCACTTATGTAGAATGGCAATATTCTTGGATTTAAAAGATATGTTTGTCTTTGAATCACTCTTGTATGAAATTAGAACATTAACTTCCCACAACTGAAGTACATGTGATAAACAAACTTGATATCTTCTATTACTTGCTTTGCAACCCAACTATTCAAGGCAGACTAGTCAAATGGGCAATCAAATTGTGTCATTTTGATTTAAAACATTGCCCTCTCAAAATAGTGAAGGGCCAAGCAATCACTGATTTATTTGCACATTTTGTATGCATCAAGGTCGTTGACCCCTTGGAAGTAGCACACAATATGGTATTCAAGCAATCTTGATCGGTTATGTTCGATGGCTAAAGGTGCAATGAAGGCATGAGAATTATAATTTTTACCATCTCCATGAGCAAGAAAGGAGGTATGCTCTCAACGTCTTTATAGCCAAACCTTACTACTAATGAGGCAGAGTACTAGGTTTTGATTTATGGTTTAAGCTTGGTTTCCGTTGTGGAGGCAAGAAAGGTAGAGATTTATGGTGACTCCAAATCGTACTAAGTAAATTAATTGGGGATTACCAATATCTTAGTTCAAACTTTCAAACCTTCTATAGCATGCAAAAGATTTGTTGGGAACATTCTTCGAAGTGAAACTGTCATACATTCTTAGAGATAAAAACCAAGTGACAAATAATTTAGTCCAAATTGCTTCAAGCCATAAAGCATTATATCTCAAACAGTGATAACCTCAATTTAAGAGATGGAGGAATATCATGATTGGAGAGATTCATTGGTGAAATATTTGAATCAACCCTTACAATGCTCAGATATTAAGACTCGATATATGGTATTAAGCTATATTTTGTTGGATAATGAGTTGTATAAGTGAAACCATCAGGGTTTGCTTTTGAGATATTTGAATAGAAATGAAGCTCGACTATGATGACTAAAGTTCATGAAGGAATTTGTGGGGCTCATCGATTAGGGTTTAAAATGAAGTTGATAATATAACAATATGACTATTATTGGCCAACTATGTATCAAGATTATATTAATTATGCAAAATAGTGTCAAGAATGCAAATATTTTGGTCTATCACTGAAAACATTTGTGGTAGAACTTCATCCGATCATCAAACCATGGTCATTTTTAGGTTGGGCCATGGATCTATTCAGAAAGATTATATCCAAAATCATCAAAAGTACATATGTTTATTATAATGGCAACAAACTACTTTACTAACTAGGTTGAAGCTCTACTGTTAAAAGTGGCGATCCAAGATGAAGTTCATCAATGACTATTATTTTTTGGTTTGAAATATCACAATTGATTATGACTCATCAAGGGACCGTGTTCATAAGAGAAAAGGTGAACTTTTCTCAAGAGTTTCGATGTTAGGTTAGTACATTTAACTTCTTACTATGCAAAGGTGAATAGTCAAGACAAGGCTACCAACAAAGTAATTATTGGTTTAATTAAGAAATCCCTCGAAAATAATTTGAAGAAATGGTACAAGATGTTGCTTGAAGTTCTTTAGGCATATTAAAACTTCAAAGCCTTGGTGACTGGTATGACCCATTTTTCTTACGTAAGGAAAAGATGTGGTGTTACTAATGGAAATTAATATTAAGTCTTTGTGGGTAGCCAAAAAAATAATCTACTACCTAATGAGTATTTGCAATCATTGATGATGAAACTCGACTCGGTGGACGAAGACAACTTGATAGCATTCAATAATTTGCTTACTAATAAGGAAAAAGTTTCTTACTAATAAGCAAAAAGTTGATTGAGCGTACAACAAAATGTTCGAGTAAAACAATTCTAAGAGACATCACTGAAAGCGAGGGCATCATCTTTGAGGCAATGCTATCTGGTCAGCCATGACATGTTTGGCACTTGGTTCAATAGGTGTTGAGTTGGTGAACCGGTTGGTAAAAGCCCCTCGTTCTTTATTGAAGATGACATAAATGACCAAGGACCAACATTCTTCATATTCAAGAGTGGTTCCTAGGTTGGTCGTGAAGCCATTAAAAGAGAAACTTTAGACCACTTAGAGGTTGGTTTTAGTCACTACATTGATTGCCAAATTCGTCGTTACTATGCCACCTCCTAGTATCTCAGCCAGATAAGTAGGATAAGGAATTCCCTAGACAAGCCCGAATTGGCAGGCTAAGTATTGAGGGAGGTATCTTTGGGTCATTGTTTGGTTGGTGAACGAGGAGGATTGGCCAATCATGTTCAATAAATTCCAAGAGCACAGGAATTGCTGCCACTCTCTTGAGGAGATTTGAGCGTGTTTGGATACCTTTTTTGATATATGTTGAGTCACGTATTTATCCTGACCCAACAAATAAAAATAGAAAATATTTTCAAATTTCAGGATGAATAGTTTATTGAGGTAGATTGATAGTATCCTAGTTCGATAACGGAGTTTCAACAAAACTTTGCCTAAAAAGAATTCCTCCCACTTAAGGTCAGCAAGTTGGATGCCCAAGAGAGTAATAATATGCAACCAAGGAAATAAAGATATATCCAACACAAGAGAAACCATCATAGGTCAGAAGCAATGTTGGGTATTTTTTCATTGGCTAGTTGAGAAATAAAAGATCAAATACCTTGAAAAAATATTCAAGAAAAGAAGCAAAAATAAAAAGGATGATCAGAAAATAGGACCTCAACAAAAGATTGAATACTTTGACGATTGCTATGCTATTGGGGCAGACAATGAATTGGCATAAACAAAATAAAGAAAGCTAACATGTGTATCATGAATTATCTCCTTGAATCCCACGTGTTGGCTTCTAAAAATCCTTTATATAAAAGATTTTTCGAAATGAAGGAAAAATGAGAGAAAGAATATCCTAAAGAGTGGAGTTCAGGACCATCAAAGTGGAGTCTAGTGATAACATAAATATCTAAGAGGGTCGGGCCTATCATACTTGGTTTGAGAATAAAATAATTGAATTTGGTAGACCAAAAACATAAGGAACTGAAGAGAAGATTGAGATGAGTAGGGAAGATGACACAAGATAGTTGTATAAGGTCTTCCCACTTGCATGAATCATCAGTGTACGCAACACCCACTCGGTCTAATCATTGGATGTATTTTCTAAAATGCCTTGGTCATGTGTGAAGGTATTTGGAAAAATGATTGTACCAAAACCACTTGACATAGAGCAGAAAGGCTTCTGGGACGATCACCTCTTCTACGATTCTAAGGCCTTTTGTAGCAGACAAAGTAGTGTCGAGAAAGGAATAGTTAGAGTCAGTAAGTTGGGATACGTGGTAACCCAAGGTTGGAATTTTAGACAGAGAATGATTGCTGGAAGCTATGGGAGCATCGATTAGGGAAGACACTCAAAACATTCTTCACAGGAATGTTTTGAGAAAGATTAGGGAGAGTAGGACCCTCGATCACATTTTATAATGGGAGAAAGACATGTCCTATCAATGTCAAGTCGTATTGCCTCACATGGTTATTTAATTCACAGTTCGAAGTGGTGATGGGCTTAACAAATTGACGGCATAAGATAAGTACAACATTAAATAACATTTTTGTGAGCCTTGATGGATTCCTCAGAAGAACAAAAATGGAGGGCTAGAACATAAAAGAGTAAATTATACATGTAGAGAAAATTAAACATTTTATATCAGTCATTAATGACTACAAATGATGACAAGATCATCATTATGATATCCTTAGCTTGCATGTATAACCTACATGACCTGGCCCAACATCCACTGCATAACTACTCTAAATTTTTCCCAACATTCCTTGATGCTATTATAATTGAAAGTGTTGAATCAAGCATCTTTCGGGAGCTTCACGATTGGAAAGCAAATCATGTAACTCCTATGATTCTCGAGCAAGCTTTCGAGAAGATGAAACTTTTGGGTTTTGAGCAACAATAGTCTGAGATTGTACAGAGCTAAGATCGGACCGCACGCAAGAAATTTCGACTAGCAATTCTAGGCATCACCAATAAAAAATCTCGAGTTGCTCCTCGAGGGATAAGATTTTAACTTGGAGAATTGGGTCTTTCTTTTTGAGGTTGGCTAAACATGATGTACTTCCATCATTTGGGTAGTCTAATTGTGATGGAGTTCCCTAGAATAAACTGAGTGAAGAAGATTTTTAATCTAGTTTTTTGGAGGTCCTCTTTGTATTCAATGGTCAAGCTAGAATCTAGGACATGGGAATATGATGGAAGAAAAATATCTCAGTAGGAGTGATGGACCACAATTGAGTAATGATCTCTGGTAGTGAAGATGAGGTCAAAGGGATAAGACTTAAAGTAGGTCACATCATACGAATAATGATGCATTGGAGAGGAAGGTGTTTAAACCCGAACTTGGAGAAGTATAGATGAATCCAAAATTGAAGAAAGCACAATGGACCATCTATAAGATGGTATGATTGTCATTTCAAAAGTCTTCAAAAGCATAATTGGTCAAATGATAGACCATAACCAAAAAGAAAGGAGCAAGTGATAGTTTGATGCTAGACATAATAGCAGAAATGTATCATACACATTCATCGTTAACCTTGGCTCCACAAACATAGGAGTTGTAACGGCAGAACCAGAGTAGTAGGAACATATGGTGTTTGTCATTCGTCAATAATTCAGTTTTGAGTGACGACAAATAAAGTTATTCTAGGAGAGTTGCAGAGAGTTTTGAGGTATGAAAATCTCAATCTATTAAGGAGATATGATCAACATTATTGATTGGAGAGCCTATGATTTCTTGGACATCCAAAATGGTGGGAGACATCATTCTAAAAAGGAATTGAAAATTATTATTTCAAGAGACCCAAAAAGATAAGAAAGAACAAAAGAGGTGACCATCAAACTATGTATATTAGGACAAAGAAAGTTTGGGTATAAGGACAACTCCCCAAGATAAAAGTCAAAGAGTTCGAAGGTTGATTCAATGGTAGGAGGAAGAACAACATTCGAAGAAGAAGCCATAGGAGTAGAGAGACAAGAAATTCTAACAAGAAGTACTAGAGTTTACTAGAAGCAAGAGAAGTTGTTGCATTTGTAGATCCTAATAGTGATTGAACATAATCTCGAGAATCATACTTGAGAAACAAATGTGTCAATTTTTCTAGCATGAATATACCCTTGATGATTATAGATATGAAGTCGTAGGGGCATGTCCTAGAAAATGCATGAGGGCACATGATAGGAGGTGGTTCAAAAAGGAACGGAAACATGATTGGTAAAGGTTCTTGAAGGATTATGATGACGAGCATGCGAGGACAAGCCTATATACTTAAGTTGATCTTATCGATCATGAGGTCAGTTGACATACCCCAATCTACATGGAGATGAAAAGAGTGGCATAAACATAAAAGTGGGGAGTTATTGGAAATTACATTTGAAAAACTTGGCACATTATTTGTTATTTTCATGAAAGCCTATAAACACTCATGTGTAATCAAAGATGACATCTAGAAAATTAATGATTGACTTCTTCTTTTACTTTCCCTAGGAGTAGACGTTACATAATATTTTCATCTTCCTAGGTACATTGAGTGCCTATAAAGCCCCATTGGCAACCGAGATACGCACAATCAGATTTTCGGAAACCCATTCCATCGCTTGATACTTTATCCATTCTCATTTTTCCTTGAGAATGAGGGTTATAGTTCCTTGACATGTCCATCTTCTAGCATCCTCCATGAGTTTACCTTGCCCAACCATTCAAGTGAGGCTTCACAAGGCAACAATTTCTATTGGGTTTCTATGCTCTACATGATTTTACTATTAAATGAGATCTAAATTAGTTTGTAGGCATGTTCCATTATGCAATCCAAGCCTACACATGATAGATTCTAGTGATGAGATGGGTTTCTGAAACAACTTGGTTGTTCTTCATCTAGACAAATTGGAAACATAGCCAAGTTCCCAAGTTTATCAACAAAATGAATATCTTGTAATGGAAAAGAAAGTTGGTTGAATGAGGAAAACCATGGAGTAGGCCATACTTTTACAACTACAACCAAAGTCTTTTTCCATACTAGATGGGATTGGCTACATGGATTCTTTGTTCACATAGAGCTCGATTATGTGGCACACCAGCAGTTAACTCAACATAAGCTACATCATTCTTTACCTTTGTGGTCTTACTCTTCCGTTTTTTAACATTTTTCAAATCTAGTTTCTCATACCTTCTTACCCCCTCTTTTTAGGTGCTCAAACCATCTTAAACGAATTTTCTTTATTTTGTCATCTATTGGTGTCACTCCCAATTTGTTTCTAATAACCTCATTATGGAGTAGGCCATAGACTGTAAAAAAATTTAGTGGATCAACGACTCATGGAGACAAAAACCATGAAGAGAAGTCATCAACAAAAACTATAAGTCTTCTACTTAGTTTCCCATCTTTACCAACACCATCCAATCTTCAATATCTACTCTTCACTAAGTTGACCTATGACAACTACGAAGTATGAGAAACACAATTTCAACCCTTTGCAGTACCTTATGACATTAAAGTTTCTTGGTGGGTCATATTAGCCTTATATTTCCTCGTTCATAGAATATATTCTAATATATGTTATCAGCCTGAAAACTTCTTGAAATGTTTCTAATACTATTTGTGAGCCTTACTTTTATATGTAGATCCCGTGTTATACATCTATTGTAACAACTCCGAACCATGAAGAAAGGAGAAATATTTAAGCGGGAGTATGTTTAAAATGACAAAAAGTATTGCACAACTAAGTCTAGCATCACAACCTATTCTAGATAATGAAATTATTATCTACATCTTGAGAGTACTTCTACATGAATATAGTCTCTTTCGAACATCCATATCAACTCGTTTCGGTGGGATCTCCATCAACAAGTTCACCCAATGGCCCTTTTCAGAAGAATGAGACGTCTCATCGAGAACCTAATCTGAAATAGTGGAAGTGCATAACATCTCACCAAGAGCTAAAAGGGAAGTGCCATAAAAGGAATTCATCGACAATATGAAAGTGGTGTATGGTGTCCTAATTCGGAAGCTTCATATTATATAATTCTTGACCCTAACTCAATGTTAGTCTATACACTCAGAATATCAAAGAGAAGTGATAATTGGAATAGGATCAGGTTTGAGCATTCTTCTCACTGGTCATTCATACTTTAATTCTGAAAACTCTAGATTTTAATGAAAATTATTTTACAATACTAAGCCTTTTCGTAGGGTTAAAAACTGTTTAAAATAAATTTAGTCTTCCTTATGTTAGTGTACTAACGAAATATGTTTTTAAGCACGTCAAATTGGAAAATCTCATAAACATTCTCTCTCAAGAAATTTGGATGGTGCTCGGGAACCTCTTGAGATTATCTATCACGTGTTTGGGGTCTATCATGGGTTTCAAGTATTCAAGGAATAAGATATTAAGTTATTCTCGCAAATGCCTTCTAGCCTTTTACTTGGGTATATATGATGAATAAAAAATCTGAGCTTGCGATAAATGTAAGAACTTTAAACCTCTTGTTGAAAAGTGCTTAAAAGAATAAAGTACTTAATTTCATTCATTCAAAGGGGGGTGGAGAATTTCAAGCACTTGATACTTTTCTAAAATAATATGGCATTCATCATCATGTTTCTTGTCCTTGCACTGAAGAACCAAATGACATTTGAGGAAGGAAGTATCATCATATATATTGTAGAGAGTGGTCTTTCTATGATGGCCCATGTATCAATTCTATTTAAGTTTTAAAACTGTGCCTTTGACACTTGTCTTCCTTATAAATTGCCAACCAACACCCAACTTAAATTACCAAAGTCCTTTTAAAAAGTTAACCACATTACAATTTTCTACATACTCTTTGTTTATGCAATCTATCCTATATATCTAAATTGCATTAGTCACTCTATGGTCTTAAACAAGTACCTTGTTCGTGGTTTGAACTTTGGACAACTCTGCTTTTTTATGCCGTGGCTATCGCAGTTCTTGTACAAATAACTGTCTTTATTAAAGTATATAGTGACTCTCAACTATATGATCTTATCTCTCTATGTTGACATTTAGTCAATGGTAACTCATATCCAATCAAAGACTTGGGAGATTTGTATTTTTTCTTGGGCATCAAGCTCACTGATCTTTGCACCAGAGCATTAGCAGGGCGCATTGATGCCTTTGCTGCTGGTGGGGAGTTCGACTCCCAGGGGGGGAAAAAGCTCACTGATCTTTTAGGGGGCACCTCTCTCAAAGGAAATGTACTTTTGATCTTTTGCAAAGAACTAATATGGTTGATGCCTAACCAGTTTCTACTCCATGTCATTCTCCACACATCTTACTCCTAAATATGGTCATTCCTTTTAGAATCCTACACTTTTTATCACAACGTGTTGGATGGATAACCTAATTTTATGTATCTAAGCAGATTAGCAACCCTCAGCCAGGTTCCCAAGTTTATCAATGGAATCAATTATCTTGTGATGCAAAGAAAAGTTGCTCATCCTTTATGCCAGGAAATATCATATATCTTATGATTTATAGTCATCTACACAACATAAAATAGTATACGGTAATTATGTAAACAAATACTGTACAACAACTATATAATGAGTACCTCTCACACGAACATAGGTTGAATGAGAGAACCCGTGAAATAGGAACCATGTAAAAATGTGCAGATTGGACTTGGTATTGAGAAACAAAAAAAGATTCATTTGCAACGCACTTATGTGAATAGATGTTTAACAACAAATTAATACTGTTTAAATCATGTAGATGAAGTCTGACCCCTCAACACACAAAATACATATATGAACCTAAAAGTGAGTCTATCAAGACAATCCATATACGTGCTTGTGAAGACTATGTTAGACACCCTCGGCTTTTAGGACTACCGTGTTGGAGTTACGTGTAGAATTTTGTTGGCATATTTTATAGGTCTTTCCTATTTTTCTCATCTTTTAATCTCCTTAACTCATCCTTGGCCTCTATGTCGCCACCTAATCTGCACAGGCGCGCGCGCGCACACACACACACACACACACACACACATATATATATATATATATATATATATATATATAATATATATATATATATATATATAGAGAGAGAGAGAGAGAGAGAGAGAGAGACTCGTTCATCCACTTCTACACCTCTTTAAAGACGACGCCTTTGTGGCCTGTGAGTCCCTATATAGACATTTTAGTTTCTGGTTTTGTGTTGTTAGGTATTTGTTTTAGGAGCTTCTTAGGGCTTGTCTAGAATCTGCGTTGCATGAACCTGACTGTACGCTCTTTAAAGGCATCACGGGTGGAGGTAAGAGTCGGTCTGCTTCTTGACTGTAATAAGATATTAGAGTTACGCCTTCTTCCTCTCTTCTTATCGTCTGTGTGTGTGAGAGCCTAGCCGTCCAAAGGGACGTGGGGCTGGCGTCTGAGGAAAGAAATAGCAAGAGGGCGAGCTGGCTTGCCGGATTAACAAGGAAGGATTGCAGGGAACTAACTAGGTCGAGGCTGAGTGAACATGCAGTTCACTGCCGTCACTGGATTCTTCTGCAATGTTGTTTTTTGCACATCGTAATGCATATCATTCTTCATAACACAATACGACACGATCCTATATCTACATATCTACATATATATATATATATATATATATATATATATATATATATATATATATATATATATATATATATATATATATATATATATATATATATATATATATATATATATATATATATATATATATATATATATATACCATATGTGTGTGAAAACTAGATCCTACAACCTTATTCACTTATGCATGCAACTTGTGACTCGAGCTCCCTAATCTCTTAGTGCAAGAGCAACTAAATCTTGACGAGTCGCTTAGTCCACAAAAGAATAAATTGGAGAGAGAGAGAGAGACGCACTCAATAATTTCTGGGAATTCCAAGGAATTTTAGGGCTTCCTTGATCTGCGCTACGGGCTGATGATTTCCTCTGCAATTGGATGGGTGACGATGCAAGACGAGTCTATCAAATTGCCAGAAAATGGAAGATCTTGTTAATTCTAAATTTAACGACAATGAGAAAAGAAAAAGATGATGGAGGACGAAGAATGATCGTATCAATCACCTCTTTGGAAACGACTGGAAGATGGCCCCGGACTTTCTCCGTTTGAAGTATATAAAAGAAAATTCGACTATGCTTTTCCGGAATTTCCTTGGAAACAACTTGTTGAATCGTAGGCGATGATTGCCTTCAGGGATCTTCCCCGATCACACGTTTATCCCGACAAAAATCTTTCTATACGCTTGATTCACTGTTTCCCTCGTTGTCAACCTATCCAATTCCAATCTCTCTCAAATTCTGACCTGCGAAAATTCTTCGATCCTTCAACAAATCGGTGAATTAGTAACGTTTTCACCAAGAGCCTCCTGCTATCAAATGATTGTTTCGTAACTACAAGGGGGCTTCACTCTTTCAACAAATCGCCGAGAACCCGGACACTAGAGGGAATCTTCAAAGACAGAGAGGCAGCAACTTCAATTCCCTAAAGAAATCAGCAAAGCAATTCCGGTCAGTCTCTCCCCGGCGAATCTCTCCCTCTGTCCGATGCGAAAAATGTTTCCTTCAATATCTCTCTTTGTCTCCACGATCTCCCAGCGGGAATAAATCTCTTTCGTCTATTTTTTTTTTCTTTCCTTTGTCGCCTCTATCCGTGACCGGAGAGGATCGCAAGTGATTCACGGGCGAACCGAGAGGTTAATAATGGCGAATAAGAAACGACGGACGACCACCAGCGCTTCGAATCGTTAAATAAAGTCGCTTGCTCTTCTTACTTTCCGAAAAAGTGGCCAGCAGAAATGCAGCGCTGCTGCATAACGCCTGTCTCTGCAGCATCTCCGTCTCTTTTAACGTATTCACCGTGTTGTAGAGAGAATTAATAAATGCAGTGGCGCTGCATGGTAAATAAAAGTAGGAACGGCAATCTCTACCCGCTTGATAGGTTCTCAAGGGTTCAAACCCCACCTCACCGCAGGGTGGGTTGAAAGGGAGAAGACTCACAAGTGAGACGGCAGGATAAGGTTGAGGTAAACCCGCCTTTCGTACCATCCTGCTCCAAAATATATATATATATATATGTCAAATGTATGTGTATATAAAACATATGTATCATGTATATAATTACTTCTAATTTAATAGTATAGAATATTCTGGAGTACATTTTATGTTTTATGTAGTATATAGTATGCAAATTAACTCTAAATTCATAATTGAGAGAGATTTCGGTGAAAACCCTAAATTCTAAAACCTTCAATTGTGAAAAAGTTTAAACAATGAGCGGCGCTAACGCCCAAGTTAAGTTACAATCGAAGAAGTAATCACACCTGGAGTTGAAACTCCCATAGTTGTTAAGGTAGCAGTGGGCATGAAGCTGCTCATCATAAGCCATGTCTCGATCGCTATTGCTTTTTCTCAAAACTCGATCACATTGCACTTGATCTTGCTTTACCTCTGCCGGTGCCGGTGCCGGTGGTCTCCATTTTACTCCGACGGTGGACTACATTTTGATCCAAGGTGGCCTCCATTTTACTTCAATTGTTTGCTTCTCCTGCCTGCTCACTCTAACTAACTCCTAAGCATTCCATTACCTTTTCTGCTTGCAGTCAAACTGGCGTTTATGTTTATACGAGAAAGGAGAGTCCCTTCTTTATTGCATAGACCATTTTTCTATTTTATTAAACAAAATATATTAAATTTTTATTTATAAAGTAATTCATTGAGGCAAGGAGCCGTTTCTTTTGGCTGAAACATACATCCACAGAAGGTACATATATGATAACCGAATGTATATACGAGAAAGTACATAGAAACAAAAAGACAAGATTCATTGAGTTATGTGTTCCTCTAAGCTCTCGGTTTTGCATCATCCTATGTGAAACCTCTTCGATGACAGCGTACCAAGCAACTCAAGCCTAACGGTGCTGCTTTGCTAAAATAAAGAAATCTACATTAGCACTGGAGGTGTATATCGGTCCTAAGCAGCTCAGTAGTGCTGCCCAAATTAGAGGTGCATTTTTATAGGTACGCATCCTAATCCAATAAACAGATCAGCATCCCTTTAGAGTAGGGATTCCAGTGCAACCAGCTTGAGATCTGAATTCTAATCCTGATCACTTATTCTTAACGAACAGTTTTGTTTTATGCTGGTAATCATTATTATATATATAGTAAACCTTTATTATACTCAACTCTCTCTATATATATATTTATATATATGTATATATGTATATATATATACATATAGAAAGAGAGAGGAGTAGTGGTAAATGTATAATGACTTTGAGTGCATAAGATTATATAAACATTTCCATCATTCTATAAACATTCTATCAAGGATAGAGATTTAGATTAAAGTACCGTTACACATTTATATTTTACGTTTAATATACCAAATGCTTCTTATTTTTTCATTTCAATCATTCATATCAAAGATTGGACAGTTTGAATGCTCACGCAAGATTATGTACTCAAGGACAACTGCCTCTCTCTCTCTCTCTCTCTCTCTCTCTCTCTCTCTCTCTATATATATATATATATATATATATATATATATATATATATATATATATATATATATATATATATAACATCGAAAATCTATAGGTCATGAAAGGCGTATATGGGAGCGTTATGTGACTAAAACAGACGCATTGACCGTAGCTCATGAAGCCGGGTTAGTCCATAGTTTGATTTCCTTGGGGAAGAGGGACGCACATGCACGGAGTGTTTGAAAAGGAGTCCAGTGCAGCCACCGCCTGCAATGACAACCACGTGCTTCACAAGAGGCTGAAAGACGGATGGGTCCAATATGTAAGGTAAAGAATGAAAACTATGTGGCTGCCTAATTATTTGAATTAACAAGGGCGAGAGTGAGAGAAACGGCTGGATGTCAAGGGGGCAGGCCTAGAACGGGTATACCTATACCCGGCCCCAACGCAAACCTTAACAGGAAAGAAATAGGTTTGAGATCACAGGTACGGGGTAAAAACGGGTCATGTATATGTGTTGCACACACATGCATGCATACACACACACACACACATATATATATATATATATATATATATATATATATATATATATATATATATATATATATATATATATGAATATATATGTATATTTCCAAAGAACTACAGTCTGATCATTCTTGATAGACAATCTTTTGCTTCCTACATGGTTTGGGAGTATATCCTTCTTATCATTTTTAATATATATATATATATATATTCATAATATATATACATGTGCCAGTATGTATTTGTGTGTATGTTCGTATATCCTTGTATCTCCTTTCCTCTATGAGAAGGGGAGTTAGTGCCAAGGCTATTAAGAACTAAATGTCTACTGCAAACCTATTTCTATGCTTGCACATCACCATTTCGTGGTTTGTCATAAAGTCTTTCCCAGTGAAGACATTATCTTACTTCTGAATATCATCTCATAATTCATCGCTTTAACAGTTGGAAATTTGTTACCTTAGCTAGATGGTTGCAGCTAAGAATTTCTTGTTTACAAAAGGTTCGTTTTTCCATACTTACAATGAAGGTATCAAATCGGTAGAGAAGCATAACTTCTTCACAAAGAGAGAGAGGGTGAGGAGTTAGGTCATTCATTAGGGTTCATGTTATTTCTCGTAACTTCTACCGGTTATAGATAGAAAGGCATCACATAAAGGATGTGCAATAAGAAAGGAGGGTCCCCTTGCATATTGCACATATTGTATTTGAAATGAAATGAATTTAACATAAACAAAACATTTTCTATTTACAAAATGTAACGTAAGAGGCAAGAAGCCGTTTCTTCTAACTGTAACGAACAACTAAAGAAGGTAAACACAGAGGAATAAAAACTAATGAGGATACCTCAATAAGACGGTGTAGTTGAACGATATAATAGGATCCTTTTAAATATGACAAGGTCTATGTTAGGTGATACTTCTCTAACAAAAGTAGTTTGGAGAGAAGTAATGTCTACAATTATGTATATAATAAATAGAATCTTTTGTAAGGTTGTATCCACTATACCATATGAATTTTTGACCCGATTTGATTTCAATTAAAGTTGTCTAGCTGGTTTCAAACAGGCTATTCTATTAACAACTTTGCGTCATTTCTCTCTCACGCACACAAATACACATACGTAGAATATATAACATAGAGAGACAATATATACATATATATATATATATATTATATATGTGTGAGAGAGAGTGAATGATTGGACACTGCACCTGTCACAATACATTCTCAAGGGCACCTTTTACTTACCTCTAAAAAGTCTGGTATTTGTGTGCACAAGAGGGCTTAAATGACCTGAATTTTTGCATGCCTTATGGTAAGAGTGAGCACAAGAGGGCCAGCTCACCGCCGTTTCGGATTTGGTATAGGGTTAGGTGACATAGTATTCATATTCAAGACTCCTAAGGGTTGGCTAAACTAAGTATAAATTAAGTTCGGTAGGTAAATGATTAGGGAATACAACATACCCTGTCTATAAGTGAACCAAAGAAGCTGTTTAGTTACCTTCTTTCTTATACCATGCACTCTCCTCAATAAAGTTTTCTTATGCAATGTGAGCAACTAATCATTCTCAAATATACATATCCAAGCTTGACACACGTTCAACAAATACACAATATGTCGTCACAAGACATTAACAATAATAATTAAAGGAAGGTACCAAATCGGAGCTTAGTTATATATTAAAATATAAATTCAATAATATCATGACAATAAATCGGGTAGAAATACATTCAAAGTAACATATCATCCGTAAAGGATTTATATAGTGACATAATACTTGAGGGAAACCGAGGCCACACATTATTCTCCAATCAAACAATTTGAAATCACTCTTTCAACAATGAAATAGATTTTATGTTATCATAAATATGCTTTTACTGTTCTCACACGACCACCTCGAGCAAAACAGTTAATCGTGACGTAACAATAAATACAAACTGCAATTACACACAAAATCAAAGAATCACCATCAATAATGACAACATAAAAATACCAAAATCGAAGCACAATTGTTTGTGGCAATGTAAATTCTATAATGACAATGTAATAACTCAAAAGAATGCAGTACCAGACCATCCGAGAAGGAATTGCATAGTTACATGAGTACGAGATGCGGAGGAGGAGTAGTGATAGCGATGGCAAACAAATAAAGAGGGAGACCTTGGGTTGAGGCTGCCAAGAGAGAGAGAGAGAGAGATGCATCGATAGAGAGAAAGAGAAAGAGAGAGCTCTAATCCATCCGGATTCCAAATAATATTTCATTTACGTTCAAATTCATCTAAGTGTTCTTTTCTAAAGTATCCATTTCGTATACGGGTTAAATATCATGCATGAGATACAAATCCTATATCTTATAAAAAAAAATGAGGCCGTTGATGAGCAGTAGCTACATCTGCATTGGTATATGCATTTGTCTTCTATATCATCTTCTACTAATGTTATTGCATTTAGACTAACCAAATAAATGACATAAACCTATATTTATTAGAAGTTATATATATATAAAAGAGAACTAGATCTTACCCACCCATTGCGTGTGGGTAGCATAAGTATAATTTTTAAATTTTTAAAAAGTTTTTGAGAAGTATAAAAGTATTTTTATTATACTCATATCAACAACAACAACAACTAAGCCTTTTCCCATACTAGACGCGGTCAGCTACATGGATTCTTTATTTCCACAGATCCCTGTCGTGTGCCATGTTAGCAGTTAACTCACAATAAGCTAAATCATTCTTTATTGTTTCTTTCCAACACTTTTGTGGTCGTCCTCTACCTCTTTTAATACTTTTCAAATTTAGTTTTTCTAACCTTCTTATAGGTTCTTTTTCTGATCTTCTTTTTATATGTCCAAACCATCTTAAACGATATTCTCTCATTTTATCCTCTATTGGTGTCACTCCTAATTTGTTTCTAATAACCTCATTATGTATACGGTCTTTTCTTGTATGACCACTCATCTATCTCAACATCTTCATTTCTGTCACAGACATCTTTTATACATGTTGATGATTAACTGCCCAACACTCAGAACCATAAAACATGGTAGGCCTAATTGCTGCTCTATAATATTTACCTTTTAACTTTAATGGTATCTTCTTATCACAAATAATACCTTATGCTCCTCTCCATTTTAACCAACCAACATTAATTCTATGCGTAACATCTCCATCAATTCTTTCATCACTCTGAAAAAGTGACCCTAGGTATTTAAAACTTTCCTTTTGGGGGATGCAATGTGTGTTAATTTTAATTTATATGTCCTATAAGGTAACCAAATGATCAAACTTACATTCCATATATTTTGTCTTTGTTCTACTAAGTCGGAGACCTTTGCTTTCTAATGTTTCTATCCGTAGTTCCAATTTTCTATTAACTTTTTCCTTAGACTCTTCCATTAATACAATGTCATCTACAAATAGCATACAACAAGGTACTTCATCTTGAATATGTTTTGATAACTCATCCATCACCATTATAAATAAGTATGGACTTAAAGTTGATCCTTGATGTAACCCAATATTAACTTCAAAGAAGTTTGTCGTTCCTTCTTAAGTCCTCACACATGTTTTTGCACCATCATACATGTCTCTTATAAGGTTAATATATGTCAATGGGATACCTCTTTTTTCCAAAGAATCTCCCTCGGTACCCTATCATAAGCTTTTTCTAGATCAATAAATATCATGTGAAGGTCTTTCTTTTTTGCTCTAAAATGTTCTATTTAAGACATCTCAAAAGGTGAATCGCTTCAATAGTAGATCTGCCTCGCATGAATCCAAATTGGTTATGTGTTGTACTTGATACTTGTCTTAACCTACGTTCGATAATTCATTCCCACAATTTCATAGTATGGCTCATTAACTTGATACCTCGATAATTCGCACAATTTTGAATGTCTCCCTTGTTCTTATATATGGGTATAAGTGTACTTGCTCTCCATTCCTCGGGCATCTTTTAGTTTTTCCATATTTCATTAAATAGTCTTGTGAGCCAAGTGATTCCTATTTCTCCTAGTATTTTCCAAACTTCTATAAGAATATTATCTAGTCCTACCGATTTACCACCCTTGATATGTTTAAGAGCCTCTTTGACTTCATTCTTTTGAATATGTCGGTAGAAATTGTGGTTTATATACTTTTCTGATTTGGCTAACTCTCCTAAGCTAATACTAACATCTTTATTTTTATTAAAAAGCTTATAAAAATAGTTTTTCCATCTATTTCTTATATAATCATTTGCCACTAGAATTTTTTCATCCTTGTCCTTGATACTCTAACATAATTAAGATCTTTAGTTTTCTTATCTCTAGCCCTAGCTATCCTAAAAATATCTCTTTCACCCTCTTTAGAGTTGAGTTTTTTATATAAATTCTCTCAAATTTTAGTTTTTGCTTCACTCACGGTTTTTTTGCTTCCTTTTCCGCTTTCTTATAAGCCTCTAAAGTTTCACTAGTTTTCTTAGCATAATGTAATTTGTAACATGCCCTCTTTGCCTTGATTTTATTTTGTACTACTTCACTCCACCACCAAGCTTCTTTTTGTGCCGGTACACCTCCCTTAGATACCCCTAACACATCTTTCACCACTTTCCTAATATGTATAGTCATATTGTTCCACATATCACAGGGTGTACCAACATAATTCCAAACATCTCCTTGAAGGACTTTCTGTTTAAATATAATTTTTTTCTCGCTTCTGTTTATACTCATATCACTTAAAAATAATAAGTAGGCATGAGTAAACAAATGTCACACCGAACAAATCCAATCACTCTTTCTCTACACAACTACATATATCTCTAGTAGTGCTTAAATCTTTTGAAACATCTCCACTCAAATATCATTGTAATTTTTATACTCATATTTAATGTATAAAAATATATTTTACTTTTAGATTCAAAATCTTTATGGTTGATCGTGTGTCCATGGGATGATATTTGAATAGATTTAAGCATCTCTTCGATTGAGCATGCACCACTCTTTTATCTCTCTATGAATATATATGATCGTCTTTTGGAGAATTTATTATAAAATTAAAACCGTTAGTACAACGCATGCAGAATTCATTATAAACCGTTAAACAACTCGTGCGAATTATTCTTCGTTGATATGACGTGATGAAGTTGATCCAAGCTGTCAGTTGCAACTTACGTGAATCCGCAAGGCTCCGTTTCTTAAAAAGTATAAAAGAACTTGAGGGGTTTGAAAAATTATGCGATTCTTCGTTGATAAAGACGTGATGAAGACAACCGGGCAGTTGCAACTTACGTAAATCTGCAACGCTAAGTTTCTTAAAAAGTATAAAAAAATATGGGTTTGAAAAATAATGCTTAAACATTAGGCGCAAACCAGCGCCGTCTGAAGTGAAATGTCTCAAATTTTGTCTGCTGACCATCCAGCGCGAACAGTTTCCCTCCTTTCCCTTCTCCCTTTCGATTTTACATTTCCCCTCCCTTTTCTCTTAAGGGGTTTGTCTTTTTTTTCCCTTTTTGCTCATCTCCGGTGTGTCCCTCGGATTTCAAACAAGCGATGTCCGATCTGCCGGAGGATCAATCGGCATTCTCTGTACAGTTAGAGTTCTCGTTTTTCCCGATTTCCAGATGGTTTGCGTTCTGGTTTCTTTTGATTCCCGGATTCCGGCGAGGAGTTAGGGATTGAGGGTACATTTGGTTTATCGACATTTCTGAAGTTTCTGTCAGACACTTCGAAGGAATTTTAGTTCGTCGATGAGAAGAGAAGAGACTGACCGCTCCTGAGGATCGTCATTGGTGGATTTTTGGATTGCTGGAACTTCCTTTTCTGGTTCTCTGTAATCTATTTCCTGATATTGCAATCTGTGGAGGTTAAGTTTCTTCCTTTTGTGGTCCACCCATCTCGTTTCCCCATTTCGGGAAAATCTAGATTTTTCGTGCTTCGATGGATTTGTGATTGGGAAGGGAATTTTGATATCTTGTTTGTTTTTTTTCTGCTGAATTCTTGAAACTTTGGCCTTTCGGTTAGTTGATTCTTCTTCCTTTTGAAGAAACAGATATATTGTCTACCTTTGATGATGGTTTCTCTATAGTTTGAATCGGAGTTGGTTGCTAGAGCAGAATGTGGAAGAATTGCGAACATTGATTGAAACTCAGTACGGGATTCGGCGGGCAGACAACGATGAAGCGTTCGGCAAAGCACTCGACAGATGATGAGAAATTCATGGCATTGGATTACCCCCTGAGATTGCAGGGAGTATGCAAAGAACGAACTATGGGTATAGTCCAAATGGCGTCGATTCTCGTTGTTTTCGTCTCTGGACTCGTCCTCGGATTGGCTGGAAGCAGTCATGTATCTCGCTACATCAAGCAGAATGATTTCTTTCGGCCAAGCCATTTTGTTCAGATTCGGTGTAGCCAGGAATCCACTGACGAGGATTGCTTGAGCATAGAGAATTTCGCGAGTCCGAAGGGAGTATGGCATGGTTTGAGTGATGAGGTGTTACTTTGGAGGGCGTCTATGGTGCCGAAGAGGCAGGAGTTTCCTTTTACAACGAAGCCTAAAGTGGCATTCTTATTTTTGACAAAGGGCCCATTGCCACTGTCACCATTGTGGGATAAGTTCTTTGAAGGGGAGGACAGTGATCTCTACTCCATTTATGTTCACACACGGCCGGATTATAGGCTTAATATATCTCGGTTCTCAGTTTTCTACAATAGGCAGATTCCAAGTCAGGTATAGATGCCCATTGTGTGTCTTCGTTCCATTTTTGCTTGCCTGAAAGGATAATTTGGTTGCTTCATTTGCTTGTTTTGAAATGTGAAACGAATATCATGATCTCTTTATGGTTATGCAAATCGCTATTAGTTTTCTCCTTGGATTTGTTTTGTCACCTTACAGTACCTAAAATGGTTGATCTTCGTGTAAACTCTTGCATAAAACATCAAGGTCAGTTTGGATCATTTGTAGTCTATATGGCTAGTTGGTTGCTCACATCCTTCGTGAAACTAAAAATTGGCTGATTTTGGTCTTGAACTGGAACTAGAAAATGAAACCACCAAATGGTTCCTCTCATGGCAGGGTTCACAAACAAAGGCCTCGGCAGCAGATGACATGGGTTCAATCCCCCCGGCATGTAGGTGAGGCATTGCTTTATCAAGTGAGTTACTATGCACAGTGGTTGTGTCCTCACCTGAAGCTCACCTCAGAGAGGGTTCCTCATCATGAAAGAAGACATAGTAGATAAGAGTTGTTTTCCTTCTTAGATGGTATTTAATTACTGTACTTAACCTCTTTGTTATGAGGAGCAACCTGTGGGGGTTAAAGCTGCTGAGTGGGGCACAAGAAGCTAGGATTCTCCTGGCTAGGGTGTTGCCTCAAAAACACCTTCATGTTGAAGGTTTCAAATTCAATATGGATGGATGTGCATGTTTGGTAGTGGTCTGCCTAACCCGAGCTTGCCTATCAACAGAAGAAAAAAAACTGCTTAGTGGAGCCCTTGTCATGCAACATCTCCTTATGCGTTTTCCCCTTTTCATACAGAATTAGTTATCGAACAACTGTGATCTGCTATCCACTTACAGGTCTTGTATAACACCCTAGTTGTTCATGCATCTGCCTTGTCCTGTTTTCCTTAGAAAACATAGCAACTTATGGATGCAAAATACGAATTTTTGATAATGAATTCACATCCAAGGTAATCTCCTTAGAGAAAGATTGTCTTGTTTCTAGATATCCTTTATTTTCTGACATTTAAATGCCATGGTCACTCAGACAACTGCCTACTGTTATGAAATGTTTGTAGATCTTTTATTGTGCTTCAGTCCATTATATTCAATGGTTCATGTAATTTTTTTGAGACTCGAATGTTTAGTGCTATATCTGCTTTCTAGAGGTTTAGCATATTGAAACAGAATAGGCAGCTCCAGATAATATATTTTGACATGAAATCCATTGCAAAAGCTTATGAATTAGATATGTGAGTTGTCAAATGCCTTTTGAGGGTAACTAATGCATTTTGTGGAAATTTTAATCTAGTGGCCTATGATAGGCCAGTAGCCTTTTCCTATATTCCATCCCAATGTCTAGTTTTATGTTCTGAAGATTCTTCTGCTATTTCCAATTTGACTAAATTGAAGAGTACATTATGATTTTGGATCTGGATGCTAAATGTAAGGCATGCTTAGAATATCAAGTTTGACATTCAATTGATCGAGGTCATGGTCTTTTTTGTTATGTGGATACTGAGGAAAGGTAATGGATCTTAGTTCCCCACATCCTCACAAAATATCAGAACAAACATGGGACGAGTTAAAGCAAAGAGATGCTAAAGCAGTAGTTGATTCGCATGCACACACACATATTTACACATGCACGCAAACACACAGAATGTATCCGCAGTCAAAATCATGCAAGTAAAAAGATATATATCTACATATTTAGGTACTGGAACATATAGTAGCTTTGCGAGACTTCGTATGGGCTGTTGAGATCTAAATCCTAGAGGCATTTTATGGTCAATAGCTCAGTTTTGATACTTTTTCTGGTTAATCGTTGAGGAAAGCCTTCAATTCATGAATGCGCATGAAGCTGCTGAGGATTGAGTCTGACATTTATTTTCTTTCTTCTTTCAGGAAGTTCACTGGGGAGCTGCAGACATGGTAGAGGCAGAAAAGAGGCTTCTGGCCAATGCATTGCTTGACTTTTCAAATGATAGGTTTGTTTTACTCTCAGAGAGCTGCATTCCTATTTATAGTTTCGGCACTGTCTACAAGTACCTCACGGGTTCGAGGCATACCTTTGTGGATTCATATGACGACCCATCTCGCTATGGCCGTGGCCGTTACAACCGGAGGATGGCACCTGATATCACACTCAGCCAGTGGAGGAAGGGTTCTCAGTGGTTTGAGGTCAATAGGGAAGTGGCCATAAACATCATTACAGACACCAAATACTTCTCTATCTTCCACAAGCATTGCAGACCATCATGTTACCCCGATGAGCACTACATACCAACTTATCTTAATATGTTCCATGGCTCACTGAATGCGAACCGGAGCCTCACATGGGTGGATTGGTCGCAAGGCGGACCGCATCCGGTGATGTATGAAGGAGCCAATATTACAGGACTCATCAGGTCCATTCAGAACAATGGTACTTGCATCTATAATGATCATAACAGTACCATTTGTTATTTGTTTGCAAGGAAGTTTGCCTCAAGTGCAGTGTGGCCTTTATTGAACATTACATCCACAGTGATGAGATTTTGATTTAATGAAATGTTATTCTTTTCTATTGCCTTCTCTAATCCACTGATATAAGAGGATGTTATTGTAATTCTCTGCGGCTTCATAATTTCCCTAAGGTGGATTAGTTGATGGTGATCAATAGATAAGAGTAACTTCTTTGCTTTTCGTTGAATGTGTTACTGACTTATCGTGTTCACTGAGCAGTTTGCTTATGGACATGGCGAATCTGGAATTTTTCTTCTATGGTGGGGTGAACAGCACATGGAGCTGATTATAGAGGGTGAACTATGTATTATAGGCCACGGCTTGACTCTTGGGCTGTAGATCTTTCGATGACCTGAAATTCAGGTTTCAGTTCTGTGTAGTCCACCACTGCACACGGGTGCGTTCACGTAGTAATGCAAGTGAGCCAAGCTGCTCATGAGCCATTCGAGCTCAACTCGAAAAACATGAGTATGACCTTTTTGTCGAGCTCAAATCTTGCTTGAGTTGAGATTTATTTGTGCGTGAGCTTAGCTCGAACTCACAAAGACTAGAAGCTCACGTGTCAATCAAGCTATATGTATTCATGAGCTCATTCGAGTTCACTGAGCTCAATCTTGGACCTAGCTTAATCAGAACAGTTAATCTTGGTTACAATGAGCTCAAATCAGCTTTGAGTGAACATTTTCTTAATAAGTTGAGGTGAGCTTGCATATACTCGAGCACCATGCGGCTCGATTACACGCATAGCATGCACCATTAGCATTTATTTATTGTGAGAGAACATTACGCTTATCAGTAGATAAAATTTGACACATACGGTTTCATAAAGGAGCATGGATAAGACACCATCTGATGGTTTCTATGAAGCAAACGTGTTCTCTTTTTTTCCACAATGGGAGGTCAAAGCCTTACGAGTTACACTCGTGCACTCCCCTTCAATCGAACTCACCACCTGTTACCGTTCGAGCACCGGTAAATACACTCCCACGTGCCACTTTTGGGCCAAGGTCAGCCCGCACCACTTAGGTGGACCTCCCTGCTTCTAGTGTACTCTAGAGTCTTCTTTCTGCTATGTGTTTTGCTTTACCTACTTTCCAGAATATTGTTAGGTTGTTGCCCTAATCAGGTCATGCATGAACCCGCTTCTTCATCTATAAGAAGGGCTCTATATTAGATGTCGTCAATAACGATGGCTCTACTCGAATGGTAGGGGACGTTAAATTCGATTATAATGTAAGAAGATGTAGGGGTGTCCTAGAGAACTCTAATTCTCGTTATCCGAGAGGAGAAAAGATTGGATAAGGTATCAAGTGATGAAATGAGTTTGCGAGAATTTGATTGTGTGTATCCTCATAAATAGGAGTTATGTAGAAAGATAAAGCATGGGATGTTTCGGAAAGACAAAAAGGCTATGTGGCTCTTACTCCTAAGAAAGATAAAGAAAAAGAATTGTATAATTGATTTTATGATTCTCTTCTTTGATTACATGTGCTCATTTATACTTTTATAAGAACAATAAAAGACGTGCAAATCTTTTCAAATATGATTCTCCATAACTCTCCACATCTATGTTTATACTACCCTTTTGTTTACCATAATCATTGGGATGTGTGAGCTAACCCATCATCCATACCTTGAGGTAAGAGACTATTTGACACGTTCTAAGTCTTAACTCGCTGTGTCTTCTTTTTTGGAGACTCTTCAATCGTGTATCCTCCATTTTTTGACAAGACAGTTTGCTTCTTATCTTTTAATAACAAGAGTTTTCTTTTTTTCTACCATTTTCTTTTCATCATTTTCTTTTTTCCTTCGTCTCCCACAAGGAGAGAGTATGTTTGAGAGCCATCAGCAGGCTGGCTTTGGTGTGAGGAAGAGAACCAAAGAGAAGGCTAGCAGATCATATACAGTAGTGTTCACCGGAATTCTGCTGAATGTTGTTTGGCTGAATGATCAGGAAGTTTACTGCCATCACCACGTTCTGGTAGTGCCGATTGTCGAATTCTATGCTGCCGGAGCAGGAGTGGTGACACCACCTGAAATGTGAACTCAGAGAGGCTTGCCAATTATAGGCATTACACGGTAGTATTCACCGGAAGTCTACATGCTATGAAGCAAATTTGATTTGTAGCAGTAAATACGATGTTCTCCTTAAATACATTCTTGCAATTATAGTAATAAACCTTTTTTCTTTTCTTTGCAACGGGAGGCCCAAGCTGGTATTCATGTCCCTGAGTTGAACCCGTGGCCAGCCATCATGCGAGTCGAGAGCCCTGCGAGGTGGGCTAATACCCTTTCTCAAAGTGGAGAAGTAAATTCCCCAGCTCACTACTAGCCCTTTGAGCATGTAAAATTGGTGTGAGACATGATAAAGCAGTCACGATGGTTATATATTGTTGTTTCTTAAACATTGCTGGCACTGTACACTCCCTTATAATTTGAAGGAAAGAGTCTCATTGTGGAGAATTCCATAAAAATATCATATGGTTGTCAGTTTTTACAATTTAGAACATAAACTTCTCATCAAATAAAACTAAGAACTAAAGTTTATGCTCTTATAAAAGAGGGACCTCTGCTGTAAAGGTGTCAATTTTGGTTCAAGTGGTGCTTACATGGATATGTTGGCGTAGCACTTGAGCCACATCATTCCCCATGGTAAGCTTATATTGAAATATTGATTAACATTAAATAATAAATTTAGTATTATATAATATTAATTAGATAACATAATATATATTAGGTAATAATGGAATTAGTATTAAAATATTAATGTAATATTAATTATACTATATAACCATCAGGTAGTACTTATTAAATAATATATCAATTACAACATTAATTATAATATATAATATTAATTGCTATATTAGATTAATTTATATAAATTTAGATCCTTAATATTTTGGTAATATTAGTATTAGTATTAATATTAATTAATTACGATATTGTGTTATTTAATAGTTATTATATTATTTAATATAATGTTAACATATATAATAATGTTAATTTATTATAATATCATATTAATTAATGTAACATGATATCTATTTAGTACATATTAAACATTAGTATGCATTAACTATAATAGTACAAATATAAATTAATATCAATCAAATATGAATTGTAATATAATATGATATTATATATATTATAATATCATAAAATATATGATATTATAAGCTACAGTGCAAGGTTAACTTGTCCACGACAAGGACATGCATAAGCAAACACTTACAACCATTAGGTTCCTTTTCTTAATAGCAGTGGAAACATTTGTTGAATGACAAGCTTAAGTCTGAAAGTGTCAAAACTGGAAGCCACATGCTACTTTGGAATTACACACAGACATATATATATATGTGTGTGTATGTATGTGTGTGTATGCCACCTGAATTGGAATCTAACAAATTCCAAGAAGTCTAAACGTAGCATATATTTTTTTTGGAAAATTATGTGAACTTCCTCACATGAACTTCGCCCCATTATGTGTGCGCACCAGCGCACGCACATGCAAGCAAGCACTGATCACTAGCTAGCTGGCCGCTGCTTTGGGTTTCATGAGCTGACAGGGTTCTATAAGTATACACACACTACCCACTGTAGAGATCTCTTGTGATAGACTGCTGGTGATTAATGAAGCTGTTGAAACATTTCATAAATTAATTGTTGGTTCTTCGAACTGCCAGTCTATGACTAAAAGAACGCCACCTTTATTTTTCCTTTTTTTTTGGTTTCGAGAACAAGAGATGTCAATTTTATTTTAAAGTAGTTTTCATGAGGGTATTAATTTATTCTGTACTTTATGCAAGAAATGTGCTTAATTCTGTCGCTCTTTTCGAGTATTAGTTGTGGGGTGCTTGGTCTATCCAGGAAGGTTTTCTGTAACAACACTCACAGCCATTAGAAGTGAAAACGAGAATGACAACGATTAATAGCTCACCTGGTTATGAGGTTGACTCACAAATTGAAGGTCATGAGTTTGATGCCAAGGGCGTGTGAATTGCTTTTAGCCTCCCCTTTGTACCAAGAAGAAGAGAAATCTCGCGAAAATAAGATAGCCTGTGAGTTGAGGGATTCTGCATTCAGTCAATCTATGCATAGTGAAAGTATGCAAAAGAAAGAAAAAGGATAGCATCTGACTATTGGACCTCCAAATCAAGGACCCATATGAAGTCATCAACCAAGGACACCATGAATGAGTCTCAAGTCATCTTCAGTTTTCTATGCATATTATAGTTGTTTAAGATGGAGATCGAATTGCGGTCGAGCTAGCATACTTGGTTAAATTCAGTGGGGGAACCGATAAAGGTCTTTTTATTTTATATACTTGTTATTTAGCGCTTTCACTCATGTTTCAATAATTGTGGAACATGAACTTGAAATCCAACACATGATTCTCTCGATCGCTTTGGGAAATGATTGACAACATTGGCAGTGCCACCTCTTTCCAAGTGGGTCGATTGACAAGGGAAATAAATTTATTATCAAAGAAAGAAAGATTTGTAGACATCGGAGTCGAATCATACGAAAAGCATTCTTCCTAGTTTACTACCCTCTTCAAACCCATTCAGATGCGTGCCGTAGTATTCATCCACTAACATTATCGGACTATCTGATTCCATTTACTTCCTTCGCTTTCATCTGTCAATGTCTGTCGGCCCAGTAGAGTGCTTTAGCTTTTGGTGTTCTTTCTGGCCTCTGCGTATTCCACGGCTCCATCACCGGAAAATTCTATCGTGGTAGGCCCCCAAGGTAAATTTTCTGGCTTCTCCCCTTAGACATTCAGCCAAACAAAGGAGCCTGGAGTACACGGAACAAAATGAATTGCAAAAACGACAGCACGCACATGAATGTGTGTAGTGAAGGATCTACTGATGGTAATTGTGTGTGTGAGAGAGAGTTTGGAATTGAAGTTCATTTCCATCCGTTGTACACCAGCAACAACTATCAAATCTTGATGAGGATTGTTATAGTTCGAAATTTCGGTGCATGTATCAGCAAAAAGGAAAAAAGACGTGTTATTTCAGTGGAAGCAATCGACAAATGAGAACAGGATGCCGATGATCATAATTTTGATTTCTTTGTTGTAGTGGAGTGGCACTATTGGGCTTTAATCGCTTAACACGACGTCGTCAAAGAGATTTCGCACAGGATGAAGTAAAACCGAGAGCTGAGAGAAGTAAAACCGAGAGCTGAGAGGAAGAACCTGTAAATCTTGTATTTCTGTTTCTTTTTACTTATATATATCCTTGCTATATGTACCTTCTTCGGATGTTCGTTTATGAGAAACGGCTCCTTACCTTAATGAATTACTTTATAAATAAAAACTTGATATATTTTATTTAAATGGTTTGTTTAGCAAAATAAAAAAAAAATGGTCTATGTAATAAGGAAGGAGGCCCTCCTGTGTTATCGGTTATGCGAGAGGCCTTATGACCATCTTATAATTAGGTTTATTGTCTTCCACTTGACCTCAAGAGCCGAATCAAGATACAAATGGTTTCCTCCCACTATTTAGTGGCTTTCCTAATTATATCACTTTCAGTTTGCTAAAGTATAACCCTCATGAGTTATCCTAGTTATATGGTTTTCGTAACCAATACGCTTATCCCACATAACAACTTATATTTGTGTTTCCGTACAGTTGAAAACTAAACATCTCTCAACTCTATATTGATACCATGTTTAGCAAACAAGTCATTAGGTATACCGTTTGTCAAGAGATACATAATGATACTTTATCATTATTTGCTTGCTTCTTGAGCTATTAGCTCCACTTTTTATAAGAGTTATGACTTCATTATTATCACAATAAATGAAAATTGACTCATTGGTTATATCCAACTTCAAATAACAAATGAAGTAACATCTATATATTACTCATTATAGTCATATTACAAGCAATATATTGAGCCTTTTGTGTATGCAATGCTACACAACCATGTTTCTTGCAAGAAACAACACCTCCAAACAAGAAAACTTTGATTGAAAGTTGATTTGTTGTCATATTTGCTTCTAGTAAAGTAAGCATATGAGTATCCAATTATTTTTAACTCATCTGCCTCATAGCATAATTTCAAATCCCTTATTCCTTTTATCTCAAGATCCTCTTCATGACAACCCAATGTTCTCAACCAAGATTACTTTGATATCTACTCACGAGACAACAAAATTGATAACAAGTCTCTTACACAATATAGCATACATCAATCTACCAACAACTTAAACATAATGAACATTTGGTATTTCTTATTCATCACCAAGACAATCAATTGTATTAAGTTTAACCCCTTTTACAATGGGTGTGCTTGCAAACTTACACTCATCCATTCTAAATATTTTTAGTATATAATCAATATCTTTATTGACTTAGACATAATAGTCTAGATGGTCTATCACGGATAATCTTTATACCCAACATATAGGATATTTTGCATATCATTGTCACGACTTGGTGATGACTAGATACACCTTAAAAATCTACTATCTAGTTTATCTTTAAATTGGTGTAAGATTTTTACCTATGTTATAAAGCCCCACCTACATAGGTGACTAAGGTTTGATTTTCTGCTAGACCACAACTAATACAGTGTAGTGGATATATTCTTATAAGGTACTACTTAATATATACATAGTAGATAATGCTTCTCCCCAAAATATTTTTGGTAGAGATACATTTCCTAACATAGACCGTGTCATATTTAAGAAGATCCTGTTATATTATTTAACTATACCGTTTTGTTGAGGTATTCTAGATATTGTATTATACCTAGCTATACCATGTTCTTTATAACAACTACAACAACTAAGCCTTTTCCCATACTAGACGGGGTCGGTTGCATGGATTCTTTGTTTCCACAGATCCCTATCGTGTGCCATGTTAGCAGTTAACTCACAATAAGCTAGATCATTCTTTATTGTTTCTTTCCAACACTTTTGTGGTCGTCCTCTACCTCTTTTAATACTTTCCAAATTTAGTTTTTCTAACCTTCTTATAGGTTCTTCTTTTGATCTTCTTTCTATATATCCAAACCATCTTAAACGATATTCTCTCATTTTATCCTCTATTGGTGCCACTCCTAATTTGTTTCTAATAACCTCATTATGTATATGGTCTTTTCTTGTATGACCACTCATCCATCTCAACATCTTCATTTCTGTCACAGACATCTTTTGTGCATGATGATTAACTGCCCAACACTCAGAACCATAAAACATGGCAGGCCTAATTGCTACTCTATAATATTTACCTTTTAACTTTAATGGTATCTTCTTATCACAAATAATACCTCATGCTCCTCTCCATTTTAACCAACCACCATTTATTCTATGCGTAACATCTCCATCAATTCTTCTATCACTCTGAGAAAGTGACCCTAGGTATTTAAAACTTTCCTTTTGGGGGATGCAATGTGTACCAATTTTAATTTCTATATCCTATAAGGTAACCAAATGATCAAACTTACATTCCATATATTTTGTCTTTATTCTACTAAGTCGGAGACCTTTGCTTTCTAATGTTTCTCTCCATAGTTCTAATTTTTTATTAACTTTTTTCTTAGACTCCTCCATTAATACAATGTCATCTACAAATAGCATACAACAAGGTACTTCATCTTGAATATGTTTTGTTAACTCATCCATCACCATTATAAATAAGTATGGACTTAAAGTTGATCCTTGATATAACCTAATATTAACTTCAAAGAAGTTTGTCGTTCCTTCCTGAGTCCTCACACATGTTTTTGCACCATCATACATGTCTCTTATAAGGTTAATATATGTCAATGAGATACTTCTTTTTTCTAAAGTTCTCCAAAGAACCTCCCTCAATACTCTATCAGTATCTTCTGCCTGACATGAATCCAAATTGGTTATCTGTTGTACTTGATACTTGTCTTAACTTATGTTCGATAATTCTTTCCCGTAATTTCATAGTATGGCTCATTAACTTGATATCTCGATAATTCGCACAATTTTGAGTGTCTCGCTTGTTCTTATATATGGGTATAAGTGTACTTGCTCTCCATTCTTCGGGCATCTTTTGGTTTTTCCATATTTCATTAAATAGTCTTGTGAGCCGAGTGATTCCTATTTCTCCTAGTATTTTCCAAACTTCTATAAGAATATTATATGGTCCTACCGATTTACCACCCTTGATATGTTTAAGAGCTTCTTTGAGTTTATTCTTTTGAATACATCGCTAGAAATTGTGGTTTGTATACTTTTATGATTTGGCTAACTCTCCTAAGCTAATACTAACATCTTTATTTTCACCAAAAAGCTTATAAAAATATTTTTCCATCTATTTCTTATATCATCATTTGCCACTAGAATTTTTTCATCCTCGTCCTTGATACATCTAACATAATTAAGATCTTTAGTTTTCTTATCTTTAGCCCTAGCTATCCTAAAAATATCTCTTTCACCCTCTTTTGAGTTGAGTTTTTTATATTAATCCTCTCAAATTTTAGCTTTTGCTTTACTCACGGCCTTTTTCGCTTTCTTTTTTGCTTTCTTATAAGCCTCTAAAGTTTCACTAGTTTTCTTGGCATAATGTAATTTGTAACATACCCTCTTTGCCTTGATTTTATTTTGCACTACTTCACTACACCACCAAGCTTCTTTTTGTGCTGGTACACCTCCCTTAGATACACCAACACATCTTTCACCACTTTCCTAATATGTATAGCTATATTGTTCCACATATCACATGGTGTACCAACATAATTCCAAACATCTATACCATGTTCTTTACAATACTAAGAAAACTCGATTGAGGTGTATTCTCTACCTTGATCAAACCTCGATACTTTAATTGTGCATTCAAGTTGATTTTCAACTTCTTGTTTATATTCTTTAGATGTGTCTAATGCTTTAGATTTATATGACAAGAGTTATATATATTCATACTTCAAATAGTCATGAATGAAGGTTATAAAATAAACATTTTTACGATAGGATTGTATTCTAAAAGGTCCACAAATGTCAATGTGAATAATTTTTAATAGACTTGTGGCTCTCCTTGCTTCTTTGGAAATGGCCTTCTTGGTATTTTTCTTTGAATGTAAGCCTCATATTTATTAAACATATTTTCTTTAAATCTAGGTAATAAGTTAAAAGTTATTAATTTCTTTAACTTATTTAGGCTAGTCCTAATCTTTTGTATTCACATAAACATGTATTGCACATTCAACATAAATAGAAGAGGAAGATGAACCTTCGTTATGCATAGTGCTAAATTTGAGCATACCATGGTTAGAATAAAAAATACTAGTAAAATATATACGACCATGTTTCCCTATAGTCACATTTAAAAGAAAAAATCTAGCATCAAAGCTCTTTTTGACTAATAATGGCATAAAGACTAAAGTATACCTTATAGTAGGCACAATTAGTACATCAATGAATAATATAAGAGTACCTGCTACATTAATCCTAAAGGACTCGACTCGTAGAATATCAAAATAAGTATTATTTTTCATGTAGACATGATGTTCTTGGGGTCGGTACTCTTTGATGTCTATTACTCAATTCTTGCTCTTCGATATGTGGTGTGTTGCTCTAGAGTCAATCCACCAGCCAAAAATATTAAGATTGAAGAAATTTTGAAATCACACAGGCTACTTCGTGCTTCTATTTCTGCCCATCATATTAAATGTTATTATCACCCTTCTTCTAATTATAGCAATCTCTTTTATAGTGCCCCATTTTCTCATAGTTGAATCACTTTATTCGAGAGTGAATCCCTACGATTTCTTGAATACTTGATATTTTCTTTTATTAAATTTGTTAAAAATTTTATGTTGTTTTCTTTTGTTCTCATAGTTTTGGGAACTAAAACTAAGGTCATCCTGAGGAAGAGTAATTTTTCTCTTTTGTCCTTCTTAAGATGCTCCTGTTCTATTGTCAATTTTAGAGGGAGCTCAACTAGGATAACAATATAGTTCACCCTAATGACAACAATAACCATATCCCAAGAAGAGATAAGACTGTTTAGTATAGTCGAGATTTGTATTGGGCCTTGGATGATAGTTTTAGCCACAACTAAATATCTAGCTATTACGAGCATTTTGTTAACATGCTCGATGATAATGTCTAATTCTTTCATTTTATATGAGTTATATTGTTGTAAGAGCAACTAAACATATAGTTCAATTGTAGTGTCATATTTAGTAATAACTACATCAAATATCTCTTTTGTACTCTTACAATCTTCGAAGGTCCTAATAAGATCCTTTCATATAGGCTAAAATTATAGAGTAGAGAAAGTGCTATAACTTTCTCTTTCCTAAGTAGATGCTTCTATTGTGGATTTAGTCTTGGTTTCTCTTAAGACATAATCAATGCCCTCAAGAGTTAAGGCTAGCTAAATACACCTTTTTCAAGTTTGAAAGTTTAAACTATTCAACTTTTGGGTTTTGGTGAGTTTATAGACACACACTCTCGAAGTCATTTTATTTAATATATTGATAAATTTTCCAAAAGCAAGGATCTAACAACCTAGACAAATAAGCAAAAAAACAAACAACTAATTTAATTAGTAGCTATTTAAAGTAAAAACTTGAAGAACAACAATAATGCATACTTCAAATAACTAAGTGCTAATATAAGCACCAAAAAATAATTTTAAAAAAAAGTATTACCGTCAACCTATAAATTATAATTACCACCTTCCTACAAATAACAATTATCACAGGTACTATTCTTAAAATATCAAAAATTTCAACCCTAGAGATTTAAAACCAATATACAACAAAATTTCTATAGTAAGAACTGTTTTATAATTTCAAAAAAGATTTTCTATGATTTTCATAAAATGAATCAAGTTCAATTGTAAAAAAACAATATGTTACTTATCTATAATTAATCATAGTTAGAGACAATGTTTTGAAATATCACATAATTAAGTTTGATGGCATTTTTTTAAGGCAGACTATTAGATTTCACCAGTGGTAAGATGACAATTATTCCTCCCATAAACTATCACTAAAAACTATCAAAGGTTCTTCAAACCATTCTGCTTTAAATACTAAGGTGGCCATATTTTTCTAAAACCATGGGTGGCAAAAGAATCTAGAAGGGGCCTTTCCCTCTTTTTGTAGGTTCTTACAAACTAGAAACTATGGTTTGTGAGCCATAACGGCATGAGAGGGAGAGGGAGAGATGACAAAGATGATGACTATTGATACTCGTCGGCTGGAGTAGTGGCAGGCATACTATGCATCTTACTAGAGGTTTGGTTCTCGCAAACTAGAAACTATGGTTTGTGAGCCATAACGGCATGAGAAGGAGAGGGAGAGATGACAAAGATGATGTGGTAGGCAAACAATGCATCTTACTAGAGGTTTGGTCATACCGGAGAAGTACCTATAGTTATATGGTGCTCCCTCTTTCACCTCTCTTTCATTTTTTTTGTTCATATCAATGAGTAAAAAGATTATCAAAAAATCAAGAAAAAACCTTACTAATATGCTTAAAGGATTTTCCTTTGGGCAACCTTTGTTTATTTCTCCCTTGTTGAGAGAGGAGATTTGAAGCTGATAAACTTGAGAGATAAGACCTCCAAGAAGATAAGTACAAACTCTTTGTTAGGTATTTCAACTATTTATTTTATAAAAAAGAAAAATACCCTCATTGCTTTATGTTAATCTAACTAAATGTCTTCTTGTTGATCTCTTTACTAATGAACTACAAGGAGAAAAATGATATGAGGAACATTCACTAATCTCTCCCCTTTTGCTTTATTTTATTGGATATATGTTTGTTTTAGAATAAAGCAAACAATAACAATTACTAGTATAAAACATAAGTGTTCGTTAAGAAGAAGTGATCAATATTAGTATTAGAATTTAGATCTCAAGTTGATTGCACTGTGATCCCTCCTCTAAAAAGATATTGATATGTTTATTGGATTATGATGTGAATCATGAGTCAAGAGGATCCTGATTAAGCGAAAAGCATCAAATGATGCTCCAATATGTACACACTCCTGAATTTGGGCTCATCAATGCATCACACGCTCACATATGGAACTAGCTTAACACGTTTTGAGTGATCTCATGCATATACTTGTTAGATGGGACTCATCAACACACACACTCTCACTCACGAGTTGGATATGACTCACCAACTCTCACCCACACACATGATCTGCTACACAATGGATATGAGTCACCAAGGTGATAAAAACTGACTCACTCACTACCGGTTAAGGATAAGAGAGATTTGAAATACACAAATTCTATAGGAAATCACCACTTCCATTTTCATTCATATGGATGGGTTTATATAGCTTAGAACAACCCTCTAAGCTAAGTGTAAACACCCAAAAATTTTCTCAAAACATTTGATCTTTTAGAAATTTTGCCTTTTCAAGAAAAAAATGCAGTTTTGGGTATTTTAAGGGTTCTCAAATAAAGACACCTTAAACGAACTCATTTCTGTACCAAAATTTTATAGCAGCCTCAAAATAAGGATAAATGGCACCTCTCTCAAAAAAATTCAATTTTGACAAAGAGCCAAAAAAATGACTGCTTTACCCTCAAGACCAAATTGATTGGATTCTACCTTTTCAAATGATTACCTTCAAAGAAATAATGGTTTCAAATAAGTTTTCAAAGAAACAAATAAAAATGAGACATTGGAAACCAAAACAAAAAACGTTTGCAAAATGTCAAATTTATCAAAAACCTTTGAAATTCAAATCAAATCATGCCTCAAAAACTCACCCGATTAAGGATAGTACTACTTCGGGACCCTACACCCATCAAAGGGTTAAAGCGATATGAAACCCTACACCCAAGGGTTAAAGAGGTTTGAAACCCTACACCCATCAAAATGGTTAAAGTGGCCCATCACCCTATACTCAACAAAGGGTTAAAGTGGTTGAAACGGTAAAAACTAACTCATGGAGCGAAAGTAGGCTACTTGCGCAAACAAACACTAGGAATAGAACTCATTTGTTTTCAAAAAGAATATTTGAAGATTTCGATAAAACTCGATGTTTTCAAATATATCTCAAATAAAATAGTTTTAAATAATCAAAAGAAATATTTGAAACCATGAATCTGAAATCAAGCGCAGGATTTAAGTTCTATTCAAGGACAAAAGCTGCGAATCAAATCAAAGCGGGATCGAGTGAAGCATCCCAATCCGATCTTAACCCTGTATGTTCACTTTCCATCTTTACAATCATTAATAAACAATCATTATTAGATTAAAAACTAATAGATGATATATATGTACTAATAACCAATTTTATATACTTATTAGTTACATGAGTACCATAATGAATCACCTTATCTATTCAAACTGAGATAATTTTTTCCTTATACGGTCCAACCACTACTCTTTAATATAAGAAAGTAGAGTAAGATTTTTTTTCTACTTCAATCCAATTACTCCATTACCTCCTTGTGACTTCCCTTGTATGATAAGTGGGCAACCTTCCTCCAACTTATATCAAATATACTCACTATCTCTTTATTCTATATAAATTTTACAAATTCAATATTCTTTTAGTATATGTCGTCTACACAAAAGTGAGTTACATTCAAAAATATGATTTGAATGACATTCACCAACGTTAGATCAGGGTCACTACAAATTACATGTGGAAAGTAATTTAGAATGCATAATTGTCTCATCCCATGACGTAATAAAGTAGTAATGTCCATTTCATTCCTTTACATTCACGCATACTATATGTTTGATTTCAAGTTTCCCTACCTCTTTATATGATATATTCTCCTATATCTTCTAATCCTCTTTATGCTTAAGCTATAAACATATTTCAATTTATTTTTCTTCAGTCATTTACTTTAAATTTGTTGTGATTAGTCTTTTAATTTCGGACGAATGCATTAATGTATGATTTAAACACAAAAATTTGTTTTCAACATTCTGCATATGTCTGGTGTTTTATTTTTCATTTTCATCTATTTGCTCCAAATGATCTAAAATTTGGTATACCGAATCGTCACTCACAAATCCATATATGATAAAATTTTTAAGAATTTTAAGTCCGTTCAACTATCTAATTAAAATTGGGGAAGATCGGAAAAATCTATAGTCAAATCTGTCAAACCTATATTTCCTACAATAGAGTTTGGGTAATCATCTCATAACTCTGTCTGTAGTAAACCAATTTCAGTAAACTTGTCTCATTGAAAAGCTGACATCTATAGCTTTCCAAAAAGATCAAGTTCATAAAGATCAGAGCTCTGTACATCGAGATACAAACGTTTCTTTAAACCTTTGTATTTTTGTAACAGATCAGTTTCGAGTGCTTGAGCAAAGACACATTCTTGATTTAATTTTGCACAATCACAATACACAAAAATACAATAAAAATAGTTTCAGAATTTTCATATTTGTATTTTCTCATTGTAAAATTTTTGTAAATTTTGGAGATTCCAAAACTGTTCAGAAAAAACAAAAAACAAGTTCTGAAAACAGAACCAGTTTTTGTTTTTCATAACTTTGAAAATTTTTCTTTCGCCAAGTGCACGCTTTTGGTTGATTCAAATTAACTCTAAAGTGAATTTTGGAAACACATACCTTCCTCACATCAATCATCAAAGCGTCTAGGCTGACCCTTGAGCGTCGATTCGAGAAAGCCTAAGACGAAAAGATCTCGCTTCCCCACAATCGCTACACGAAGTCAGAAAATATAACTTTGCTAGTTTAAGTGACACGCTCGCACACGACGTAGTGTGTGAAAGATTATTTCAGGTATCTACATAGACTTTGGAGTAAAATTTTCACATCTACACTAAGTACTAAAAGTAAATGTTATAATTTTCAAAACATTAAAATTGTGTCTATTGTTGCCTAGGAGCTACTTAAAGCACTTAATGACTACTAGGAACATGAAAAGAGCATTTAACTCCTTGGGAATTTAATACTTCTTGAAAAGATGGGAAATTAACTCTTGTTTTTAATTCAATAGGTTGGCTAATAATAATTGATGCTTAGATCTCTTGGAATCCTATTCTTGGCTGCTTGAACTGGTTCTGGGTTAGGATAAACATATTGATCTAAAGTACTGAGTTGGATCAATTGATACTCGATCAATCCATATCCTATGGATTAACTACACATCCTAATTGGCTTCTCCCAGCTTGTCTATGCATTCTCTTGGGTTCCTATCATATTAGAATGTGTACCTATAAAAATACTCCTTTGATTAGGGCAACACTATTGAGTTGCTTAGGACCAATTTACATCTATGATGCTAATGTTGATTTCTTTGTTGCAACAGAGCAGCATCGTTGTGCTTTAATCGCTTGGTATAGTGTCGTCAAAGAGGTTTTGTAGAGGATAAAGTAAAACTGAGAGTTGAGAGGAACAAATAACTGTAAATCTTGTATTTTTGTTTCTCTATATTTTTCTCACATATTCCTTCGCTTATCATCCTTGCTATATGTACCTTCTTTGAATGTATGTTTCAACCAAGAGAAACGGCTTCCTACCTCAATGAATTACTTTATAAATGGAAACTTGATATATTTTGTTTAAACGATTTGTTTAGCAAAATGAAAAAAATAGTCTATGCAATAATTAAGGGACCCCTCCTTATTACATATCCGTTATGCGAGAGTCCTTATGGCCATCTAATAGCTAGGAGTTATCACATAACAAGTAGAGCCCCAAATGTAAGAATGCAGGACTCAATAAATCTAAATCTCAACTGTGGTTAACATCATTCGAGTTCATCAAGAACACCACAGATAGGGGCAATATGAGACTAGTACGGGAACATGCTTTTTGGTCTGCCAACACGCTTAGGCGTTATGACTGACTGTCCAATCACTGAGTCATTTTGGCGTGTATGTGATATACCCTCCCACAAGGTCGGTCTGCCCAAAATTGGAAACAAATGCACGTAGTACTGCTTAAGAAGTTGGGCAAGGGTGACAGATGCGAGCCACTATACGCCAGAGAGCATAAATGAGACAGGCTTCAAGCAATAAGAAGGTCACTAGTCTAACAAAACCTAGCGTCGCTATCTGGTTAGCATATGCTTAACTTAGCAAACCAATAAAGAAAAAAAAAGAGATTGATCAAAACCATGAATGAGAAGACATAGGAAATAATTGAGGCACAACATAAAGGGTCAACAACAACTTAGTTCAAGTTGAATTATACATGCTATAAAACATCCATAAGGGAAAAAAGCCATGCCTTTTGTTTATCACCTAGAGAAACCGCCTTTGAGAAGTTTGTACCTGGAGCACCCAACACAAAAGCTGGACTCTGGGAAACTGGCCCTAAACACCTATAGCGTCCTCGCAACCAAAGTTTGCCTCAATGTACAGGGACCTCATTGTAGACTTGGTTAGGTGGGTAGTCTTTCTTAATTCAAGATCACGACTGCCTTAAGTTCAAAACTGTCTCTTTTTTATGAAGGCCAGAGTTGTAGTAAAGTTCTCCAAGCTGAAACAGGAGAACACGTTCTTGAAAGACGACACAGAAGGGCCATGTTCTTAGTTATCGACATGATCCCCTTTCATCTCATTTTGTTTTAGTAGTCTGCATGCTATTGACTGAAATTCACTTGATTTCTAGACCGTATAATCCAAAGAGTTTAGGTTCTTCATCAGTTTGACTGTTTGTTTGAGCCAAAAGTGAGCGTTGAAGTTTAGGTTAAGATACTCTTTGGTGAGTTTCTCCTGGGCCTCTTTTGTTAGAATATTTCAACCATTTTTCACCTAAGGAGGATGGGGCCAATATAATGCATGAAACTCTAAAATATTTGAATTCGTGACTCAAACCGGAACCTTCTCCATAGCAACCGTTCCAACTAGTCCCAGGTTCCGGGTCGTCTAACGAATGCAAACTGCATACCCAGAACATACATACTCCTGCAAATTGGTTTGGGATAGGGATTCTGTTGTAAGCTGTGCAAACAGTTTGCAGAACCACATCCTCACCTTTTCCTTAGATGCTTTCAAGTACGTCCAATCTAGAAACGAGTTGTTCGAACGTTTTGTAAATCTTGGAGGTGCTGTGGTCTCAGCCAAAAAAACCAAAGACAAAACAAAATTTCAAAAAAGTTATAAAATAAAGAAACTGGCATGTTTTAACCATTCGTTCTGATTCAAGTTTCTGGGTTTTGGACCCAGTTTTTTTCTAGTTCGAATCATTGGGCTGCTTTCTAACTGGTCGTGTTTGTATAAACTATGTTGAAGAATAGTATAATTGTAAGACATGATAAACATTTAGGCATATATCTAGTCTGGCTCAAGATTTTTTTTTTGAAATGCACTTATACAATGGCAGACCCAAAAAAAATTAGATTTCAAGTGAGACGCATCTCACCTGCCTTAAAGTGGGTCCGTCACTGTGTATGATATACAAGACACCTAATTAAGTGATCGTGTCCTGTGATATGCTCTGAAACCCCATTATTTTCCCGAGTTTTCATCAAGTTGTTTCTCTCTTTCTCATCGACTTCTTTTGGCTTGATGTGGCGGCGTATACGGAGACACGCGTGCGTTGCTTGTTATACCTTATTCTACAACAATCAATCTTAACACTTATCCGGAGACACGACACGACACGACACAAGTTGAGTTGAGGTGCCAATGTGGTCGGGGGGGGGGGGGGGCGGGTGCTGGCTCGTGGGGGTTGAGTAACAGTGTTGTCCCTTTAACTTGCAGTAATTGCACTGACGCCCTTCTTTCTCTGTCCCATAAATTCCTCCATCATCGCCTCTCCTTCTCCCTCTCCCCCATCATTTGTGGTTTCGTATCTGCGTAAGCAGATCGGAATCTATAGACAGAACCTGCGGTTCGGCATCACGAGATTATTCTCTGGTGATATTCAACATATTTCTGCATTTATCGACGGCAACCATGGCGCTTTCGTCTTTTTTTAGTTCCAAGTTGTTCTCTATGTGAAGTGATTGGTATCGAATGGTTTTCTTCTTCTCGTTTCCGCGAATTGCGAGCGAATCGATGTAATCCTTTCCTTCCGGCACTGCATCTCCTTGTTATGATTGGATGCGAATTCTCTTCCTTCTCTCTTTGTGCTTTTCATAATCTGTTTCCTTGCCCAATTTCGTTTATTTTCGTGTATTTCTTCAACGAGTTGTGGATTTATGAGGAAATATCTGCTTTCCCTAGAAATTCAGAGGTTTTTCTTGGTAATGTTGCGAGTGGTAATTTTTTTCATTGATTTGTTCTTTTCCTTTACGCCAAAGTGTGAATAACATCGAAAACTGGTGTTGGTGGTAATCATTGTTGTGAAACAGTGATAACTTTTAGGACTTAACTACTGGAACTGGAAGTGCCCCCCGTGTTCTTTCAATTTCAGGGTGATTCTGGATTTGATTTAGGTTTCCTTCGACGATGCTGATGCATTATTTTTCTTTACTTGGAGGACTTCCGTTTGATTTTGAATTTCCTCTTAGCCGTCTTCAATTCATGTAACATAAAACTTGTTCTGTTGAATCTCAGAATTGCTAAATCTTCTTGCATATTATAAATATGTGTAAGATGTTCCCACATCCGTTAACTGTTTCTTGTCGAAGATTATGTAAGTTACATGCTAAACTTGAGTGGCTTTGATTTTGATGTTGAAATAACTGATGAAAATATCTGCTTTAGACCACCAAAAGATAACTTTTGCTTCCTATTTCTTCTTATGAGATACGGTTTCATAATCAAGGAAAGATTGTCGTTTTCCTTTTGCTCCTTTCAAATGCACCTTTCTCTATATACGTATTCTGATTCAAACAACAACAACAACTAGGCCTTTTCCCATACTAGATGGGGTCGGCTACATGGATTCTTTGTTTCCACAGAGCTCTATCATGTGTCATGTCAGCAGTGAACTCACAATAAGCTAGATCATTCTTTATTGTTCCTTTCCAGCACTTTTGTGGACATCCTCTACCTCTTTTAATACTTTTCAAATTTAGTTTTTCACTACCTTCTTACAAGTTCTTCTTATGATCTTCTTTCTATATGTCCCAACCATCTTAAACGATATTCTCTCATTTTATCCTCTATTGGTGCCACTCCTAATTTGTTTCTAATAACCTCATTATGTATATGGTCTTTTCTTGTATGACCACTCATCCATCTCAACATCTTCATTTCTGTCACTGACATCTTTTGTATATGTTGATGGTTAACTGCCCAACAATCAGAACCATAAAACATGGCAGGTCTAATTGCTACTCTATAATATTTACCTTTTAACTTTAATGGTATCTTTTTATAACAAAGAATACCTGATGCTCCTCTCCATTTTAACCAACCAGCATTAATTCTATAGTAACATCTCCATCAATTCTTCCATCACTTTGAAAAATTGACCCTAGGTATTTAAAACTTTCTTTTTGGGGATGGAATGTGTGCCAATTTAAATTTTTGTCCTCTAAAGTAACCAAATGATCAAACTTACATTCCATATATTCCGCCTTTGTTCTACTAAGTCGGAGGCCTTTGCTTTTTAATGCTTCTCTCCATAGTTCCAATTTTCTATTAACTTTTTCCCTAGACTCTTCAACTAACACAATGTCATCTCCAAATAACATACACCAAGGCACTTCATCCTGAATATGTTTTGTTAACTCATCAATCACCATTATAAATAAGTATGGACTTAAAGTTGATCCTTGATGTAACCCAATATTAACTTCAAAAAAGTATGTCATTCCTTCATGAGTCCTCACACATGTTTTTGCACTATCGTACATGTCTCTTATAAGGTTACTGTATATTAATGGGATACCTCTTTTTTCCAAGGTTCTCCAAAGAACCTCCCTCGGTACTCTATCATAAGCTTTTTCTAGATCAATAAATATCATGTGAAGTTCTTTCCTTTTTGCTCTAAAATGTTCCATAAGACGTCTCAAAAGGTGAATCACTTGAACAGTAGATCTGCCTGGCATGAATCCAAATTGGTTCTCTGTTGTACTTGATACTTGTCTTAACCTACGTTCGATAATTCTTTCCCACAATTTCATAGTATGGCTCATTAACTTGATACCTCGATAATTTGCATAATTCTGAATGTCTTCCTTGTTCTTATTATATGGGTATAAGTGTACTCGCTCTTCATTCTTTGGGCATCTTTTGGTTTCTTCATATTTCATTAAACAGTCTTGTGAGCTAAGTGATTCCTATTTCTCCTAGTATTTCCCAAACTTCTATAGGAATATTGTTTGGTCCTACCGATTTACCACCCTTCATATGCTTAAAAGCTTCTTTGACTTCATTCTTTTGAATACATCGATAAAAATTATGGTTTATATACTTTTCTGGTTTGGCTAACTCTCCTAAGCTAATACTAACATCTTTATTTTCATTAGAAAGCTTATAAAAATAGTTTTTCCATCTATTTCTTATATTATCATTTGCCACTAGAATTTTTTCATCCTCGTCTTTGATGCATCTAACAGGATTAAGATCTTTAGTTTTCTTATCTCTAGCCCTAGTTATCCTAAAAATATCTCTTTCACCCTCTTTTGAGTTAGTTTTTTATATAAATCCTCCCAAATTTTAGCTTTTGCTTTATTGACTGCCTTTTTCACTTCCTTCTTTGCTTTCTTATAAGCCTCTAAAATTTCACTAGTTTTCTTAGCATAATGTAATTTGTAACGTGGCCTCTTTGCCTTGATTTTATTTTACACTTCACTCCACCACCAAGCTTTTTTTGGTGCTGGTACAACTCTCTTAGATTCACCTAACACATCTTTCGCCACTTTCCTAGTATGTATAGCCATATTATTCCACATATCACAAGGTGTACCAACATAATTCCAAGCATCTCCTTGAAGGATTTTTTGTTTAAATATATATTCTTTCTCGCTTTTGAGGTTCCACCATTTAGTCCGAATAGCTCGATGGACTCTTTTCTTCTTTGTCTATTTTTTTATTTGTAAATTCATAACTAAAAGTCGATGTTGGGTGGTTAAACTTTCTCCTAGAATTACCTTGCAATCGTTACAACACGCTCTATCTTTTTTTCTACAAATAAAGTAATCAATTTGTGTTTGTGATAAGTCACTCTTATAAGTAATTAAATGTTCATCTTGTTTTTTGAATATTGTATTGACTATAAAGAGATCAAATGCCATAGCAAAATTTAAAATCTCCCTACCTTCCTCATTTATTTCTCCAAAACCAAAGTTTCCATGAATACCTTGATATCCTAATGTCTCTTTACTGACATGTCCATTTAAGTCTCCTCCTAAACAAATCATCTCCCTTTGTAGAACCCTTTAAATCACCTTATCGAACTCTTCCCAAAAAGCTATCTTTATAGTTTATACTATCTTCTAGGCCTACTTGGGGTGCGTAAGCACAAACTATATTCAAAACCTCTGCTCCTAACACTAATTTCAACGCCATGATTCAATCACCTTATCGTTGTATGTCTACTACACTATCCTTTAAATCTTTATTTATGATAATACCAACTCCGTTTCGAGCCTTTTCCTTACCAGAGTACCATAATTTAAAACCTATATCCTCTATCTCCTTTGTTTTTTCTCCAACCCACTTTGTCTCTTATAAACATAGAATATGAATCTTTCTCCGAATCATAGTATCTACCACCTCCATTAGCTTATCGGATAATCTTCCGATATTCCAAGAACCAATACGAATCTTATTATCTATGACTAGCTTCCTTACCCCCTCATTCGTTCATATTAAAAATACAGAGACCATTTCAGTAAATTATTCACTATATTCGAGCGATAATGTAGCGGGACTAACTTCTTTACCCACACCCATCCATGATATGGGAACCCTCTCTGCAATTGATTCACTACATTCGGGTGAAAATGTAGTGACCCTTACTTATCACTATATTTGGGCTCTACAGCGCGTCACTAGACGGGAACGCCCCAAAGCAATGCTTATAATTGTTGTAATTACACTAAATCATCATCATCTTCATTCAAGAACGGAAGAAAATTCAAAATAAGAGGATAGAAGAGGTCGACGGCCCTATGGCTGTCGTGACCTCTCTCACGTTTTTTCTCTCTCCTTAAACCTAATCACACTCTAAATATTTATAACCCTAATAACTTAAAAGTCCTAAATACCCCTAATTAGTAACTAATAAGACTCGGTTCCTAATGGATCCAAATCTGGTTCATTAGGATCCATACTATATATGACTTAAACTTAAACTACACTGCTAACATATCAAGACTTGTAAACTACCATATACTTATAAACTACACGACTCATGAACTTAAACTTAGTTGACAAGATTCAAGTTGATCTCCAACACGCCCCCTCAAGTTGAATCTTGAAGACTTGTAATTCTCAACTGAAGAAGAGCTCTCTGAAATCCACCAACTGAAGCAGCCTTAGTGAAGATATCGGCCAATTGGTCTCCTGAGCATACATGAACCAGGTTGAAGATGCCTTGCAAATTTTTTTCTCTGATGAAGTTGCAATATATTTCAATGTGTTTAGTTCTCTCATGAAAAATTGGATTTAAGGCAATTTGAAGGGCTGCTTTACTGTCAGTATAGAATGTAACAGGTGTATTCTATTTGAAACTAATTTCAGCTAAAAGTGATAAGATCCATAAACCTTCATACATGCCAAGAGCAATCACTCGATACTCTGCCTCTGCACTTGACCTGGCTACCACAGATTGTTTCTTACTTTTCAACGATACAATGTTGCCTCCTAAACATACCACATAACCAGAAGTAGATTTTTTATCTGTTTTTGAACCTGCCCAATCAGCATTTGAATATATCTTTAGGTCAAGAGATGAATGTGGAGTATATAACAAGCCATGAGTTATAGAGGACCTCAAATATCTGATGATATGAAATAATGTGTTCATGTGATGTTTAGATGGACAATGGATCCACGGGCTAACGTATCCAACTGCAAAGCTGATATTAGTGCGTGTGATAGTAACATATATTAATTTGCCCACTAATCTCTGGTACTTACCAATATCCTCATATGGTTCCGCAATCTGATTATTATCCTCCTTAGGTATCTCCATAGGAATAGAACATACCCAACAATCCTCCATTTTTTTTTTCTTCAATAGGTCTAGAATATATTTCCTTTGACTTAAGAATAATCCATTGTCATTATGGTTCACCTCTATACCAAGGAAGTAATGTAATCTTCCCAAATCCTTTAAGTCGAATAATATGCTTAGTCTCTTCTTCAAATCAGTTATACCTTTCGTATCATCTCCTGAACTGATGATATCATCAACATATACTAATAGCATGATGTTTTTCTGACCTTGCTTAATAAAAAGAGTATGGTCACTGACATACTGCTTAAAGCCCAAATTTAGAACTCCATCACTAAGCTTTTCAAACCATGTCCGTGGGGATTGTTTTGATCCATAAATTGACTTCTTTAATTTACATACTTTACCTTGTTTTTGCCCGTGAATATATCCAGACGGTAGGTCCATATAAATGTCTTCCATGAGGTCTCCTTGAAGAAATGCATTCTTAACATCCAATTGTCATAATTTTCATCCTTTATTGACTGTCAAGTTTAAAATAATTCTGATGGTATTCATCTTAGCTACTGGAGCAAATGTCTCTGTATAATCTATACCATATGACTGACTGTATCCTTTTGCTACTAATCTTACTTTATATCTCTCTATATTTCTATCAGTTTTATACTTTACAGATAATACCCACTTGCACCCCACTGTCTTTCTTTCTGATGGTAGATATGTGAGTTCCCACGTCTTGTTGCGTTCTAGGGCGGAGATTTCCTCTTCCATAGTTGCCTTCCATTTAGGATGTTGTTTAGCTTCTTCAAATGTTCTTGGGATAAAGGTAGTGTATTCATCACAAACAACTGATATTCTCTAGGATAATTAGAGTATGATACCATTTTTTCCAATGAATATTTAGCAACTGTACTCATTCCCTTTCTGATTGCAATAGGTAAATCACCCAACTCACTCTCTGAACTATGAAAAGTCATCTGAGCAAGAGAAAGATCTGATTCAATGTGCAGATTTTGGTCCAGAGTGGTCGTGATCGTCTGCTGTGGTAGAAAAGTCTTTCTCTTCCCTCTATTATATACCCGCCATATCTTCTCTTCAGGGGATAACATTTTTTCCTCTTCCTCTTCATATATTGGTAGAATTTCAACCGGTGGAAGTGGTATCACATGAGAAGACTGTATATTTGATGGGTGGTCATTCTGCATTTTGTAAAATGGTGTCTTCATGAAAGGTAACATCCATTGTTATATATAACTTTCGTCTGGAAGGATCATAACACTTTATCCTTTCTGAGTAGAAGAGTATCTCAAAAAAATGCATTTAATTGATCTTGCATCTAGTTTATCCCTAAAGCCATGATGAATATTAATAAAACAGGTACAACCAAATACTCTTAGTAGTAGATGAAACTGCTTCTGGGAAGGACATAATGAATGAAATGGAGTATTATCCTTGATAACCGTGTTAAGCATACGATTAATAAGAAAAACTGCATTTAAGACTGCATCACTCCAATAACATTTTGGGGTATTACTTCCAATTAATAGAGTTCTAGCAACTTCTAGAATATGTCGATTTTTCCTCTCCACTACACCGTTCTGTTGAGGAGAATAGGCATATGAAGTCTCGTGCAAAATTTCATGATCCATAAAATATGAACGAAGTGCTTGATACATAAACTCACCTCCATTATCACTGCAAGAAATTCTTATAGTATTTTGAAACTGAGTATGCACAAACTGACAGTATATGGGAAGAATATTCTTCACTTCATCTTTATGTTTCATGAGATATATCATAGTAAATCTAGTGCAATCATCAATAAAAGAAATAAAATACTTGTATCCATGCAAGAAGGTAGTAGAGCAAGGACCCCAAATATCAGAATGAACAATTTCAAATAGAATAGAGGATTTTTCTTCACTAGATGGAAAAGAAATACGATGGTGTTTTGCCTTTTGGCAGGTTTCACAGTTCAAATTTAAATTATTACAATGACTGAATTAAGGTAATAACATTTTAAGTTTCGATAATGGCAAATGTCCTAGTATCTGGTGCCAGCGAGGTAGATCCTTCTTCATTTTTCCTGTAATAACAATTGATTATATAGCTGCTCCCTTATTCTCCTCACAAAAATAGAGGCCTCTCCTCACACTACCTTGACCAAAGATCCTCCCCGTCCTCAGTTCCTGAAAGAAACATCCAGTCGAGTCAAATATCATTCGACAGTTCAGATCTTGAGTCATGGCAAAAACTGATAATAAATTGACTGATATATTTGGAACATATAAAACATTTTTCAATATGCCAAAAGATGTAGTGATACTCCCTTTTCCAACTATTTGAGTGTGTGAGTCATCTGCCAATTTAATATTAATTTGTTCCTGAGTCAACTCTTAGTTATCGAAAAAATCTCTCCTACTGACCATATGATCTGTGGCTCTAAAATCAATAACCCATATCCTAGAATGAGAGATACTGGTATTACCTTGAGTCAAGAAGGAAAATGGATATGCTACAGCTGCTTGAGAATCACTATTGGAGGATATAGATAGATGGAGCATGAGAATCAGTCAACCGAGCTTTCAGTAATTCAATCTTTTTCTTCATGTCTGCCAATGTATTCCCACTGGTTTCATTACTTTGTTTCTCATTTTGATCACTGTTGTAATATGCTTTATTGAATCTATTCTAGAAGTGAGTAGGTCAGCCAACTAATTCCCAACATGTTTCCTTTGTATGTCATGATTTCCTGCAATGAAAACAATTTAATTTATCCTTATCTTCTGAAGTCAGTGTAGATCTCTACCTGCCACGTCCATAACTTCTCCTCCCTATAGAGAAAGAAGGGGTTGAAGTGTTTCTTCCCACAAATGCAGATGTATCTGAGTTGTTTTTAGTCTCCTTCTCTAACTGTTTTCTGTCTTCTTTCCGAAGTAATAGTGAGTATAAAATACTCAAGGGTGGAAGCTCATCTCTGCTAAGAATATTATTCTTTATTGCTTCAGATCCTAAAGAAATGCCCTAGAAGAGATCAAATATTTTTCGTTCTTCAAATTCTTCACTGTGCTCTTTTATGCAATTTTGACACTTTGTCTTGGAATAGAAATGCAATTCTTCCCATAATCCTCTGGGTTCTGTATAGTATTGACTGACTGATCTTCTTCTCTGCATGTATTTTCTGATTTTCTCTATGAGATCATATTTCTTAGCAATATTTTACTCTAAGCATAAGCTTCCTGTACTGCTAACTAAATATCTCTAGCACTTTCCAGAAACATGAAGGTATTGCCAATAGAAGGTGTCATGGATTAAATCAGCCATGCACTTACTAGTGCATTCTTCCTAAGCCATCTGGAATAAAGGGAATCAGTAATTAGAGGTCTAGGTATATCACCTGTTAAGTAGTCCCATCACCCCCTTGCCATGATTGTCAGTTCAATAGATCGGGCCCACTGAAGATAGTTCTTACCATCTAACTTCAGATTTGTAATTTGAAATGATTCTCTTTTTTCTGAGGAGTTGTGTTCGCTTCCATCGATAATCTTTGTCCTTTCCATCTTGATAGATTTAGTAAACAATCAAGTCTTAATTCCAATAGCTAACTGGGCGCAAATGTATGTTGATGTTCCGTTCTGCACATACACGGCTAAACACTGAATCGATTTTTTTTTTTTTTTCAATCCCAAAGAATATCGATGTCATCTGACTGAATGGAATAATACAATGATTATTATAACTCTGAATCTGCTGCTCTTATCTTGTTTCCAAAGATTTATCTCCAAGAACAAAAAACTGTGCTTATGTTTCACGATTCTCCACAATATAAATAAAAAATCATATATCAAATTTGGCCCTAATAAAAAATTGTTGCTTGCTGCAACAAATTTAAAGAAATCACTTACCTCAGATGTTAAAACGCCATGATTAGGCTCTGATACCATGTTGTAATTACACTAAATCGTCATTTTCATTCAAGAATGGAAGAAAATTACAAAATAAGAGGATAGAAGAGGTCGGCGCCCCTATGGGTGCCGTGACCTCTCTCACGTTTTTTCTCTCCTTAAACCTAATCACACTCTAAATATTTATAACCCTAATCTAACTTAAAAGTCTTAAATACCCTTAATTAGTGACTAATAAGACTCGGTTCCTAATGAATCCAAATCTGGTCTATTAGGATCCATACTATATATGACTTTAACTTAAACTACACTACTAACATATCAAGACTTGTAGACTAACATATACTTATAAATTACACGTCTCATGAACTTAAACTTAGTTGACAAAATTCAAGTTGATCTCCAACAATAATTTGTGTAATCTAAGGTATAAAAATCCGACAAAGTTTTACGCTGACTGTCGAAAGCCTAACACAACCCTCTTCCTTTATCCGGGCTTGGGACTGGCAATGCAAGGGTGATCCCTTACATGGGCGGAGTTATACATATTTTGATTCATGTTTGTAATTTTATCTGAAACTAGGCCCCAATATTGCTAAATCTCATTGTTCAATTTGCTTGGTCCTTTGCATATGGGCAGGTTTCAGTTGATGAAACAAAATGAAATAGGTCGTCTATTGTTCACAAGGCGATTAATTATTCTCTTCTTTGTATGGGATCAATCATTCTCTATGCATTTCTCATAAAATTAGTATGACTAAGAGACTCGTTTTCTTTCCTGAATTCAGGTATGGAGTGTTTTGATGAGCTGACAATAACATGTTGCAGTGCCTAGATGCAATTAAGCAGCTATTGGTGTCCATTCTCAAGTGCTGTGACCTAGATATTAACAGCTCAGCTAGGGGCCTCGAGGATCCTGAGATTCTCGCAAGGGAGACAGTGTGTACGTTCCTTTGGGCCTTTGGCAATTTCTGATGCCTCTCTCTGAAAGCTGTAACATAGTTATTTTACTTATTACCTATTTTCCATGTAGCACACAGATCGGTAGTTGCAGAAAATAGACTATAATTGGTGCATCCAAAATAATCTTGGTCAATGTTCATTTCTAGTTCCTTTCACTGGCACAATTAGACCTTCTATTAGTCATTAGTGCATAGGCGAGAGAATCGGTGAACCATAAACGTGTCCTCAACAACATGGTCTATTCTAGATACATGCGAATTTGAATTGTACGTTTAGCCCTTTTTGACAGAAAATTATTTTGCACGAACAAATCTGTCTTGTAAATGTTATACAAATTGCCCATTCTGGTATTTTGTTATTCTACCTGAATGATACCAGGAATTGACGCACTTTCTCATTTATCAAAGGAAATCAAAACCAAAAATGATTTTTTCCTTCTACTTTCTGCAGTTAGCGTAAGTGAAATAGAGGCACTTTACGAACTATTCAAGAAGATCAGCAGTGCAGTGATTGATGATGGATTGATAAACAAGGTATGGATTGAGTAAAAAGAAAAAAAATGTCCCAGGCACATTTTCAAGTTAAAATGGATGATTAAGTTCTGTGATATCTTCGTGCAGTGGTTTGGGTATCTAAATCACTAACTTCTGTTTTTAACCTTAAGAAATTTCTTGGTAGAAATGAGCTTGTAAATGTTGAACTTGTCTATTTTTTTTCACATGGATACACAGCAACGCCTCATTGATGGGACACTGAAAATGATGGAAGCACAAAGCTCTTCTTTTTGTGTGCCTGTTTGTTTTTGTAGTTGATTGATGAAAAATGTTCTTCTGTATTCCCAGGAGGAGTTCCAGTTGGCACTCTTCAAGACTAACAAAAAAGAGAGTTTGTTTGCAGACCGGGTAAATTATATTTCATTAATTTCTGTGTTGACCTTCTCCCTGATTTGTTAAAACATCTTTACACTTGCCAGATGCGGCATCTTTCCCTGTTTTACCTCACTTTTTGAATTTCAATCAGCATTTCATCAATTAGCTCATGAAATGTTTATTCGTCATAGCAGCTGCATATATAGATGGGGCCTTGCTTTGCTCCCTTTGATACTTTTTATGTTAGTTGCATTGCGATTTACACATCATGATCTGACACTATGTGGTTGAGTGACATCAAAATTTATAACTTTTTTATCCAAGCAATATACCAGGCAATTTTTTTTAGTTTTTATTTACATGAGTTTGGTGGAATCTTCTGTTTTCTTATATGCAGGTATTTGATTTGTTTGACACAAAGCACAACGGGATATTGGGATTTGAAGAATTTGCGCGTGCACTGTCTGTCTTTCACCCAAATGCTCCAATCGATGATAAGATTGACTGTGAGCTGTTAAAGCATATTGCAATTTTTCATCATTCCTTTGTTGTTCTCCATGTAGCGTTCATAAGTTCACATGGTTACCTGAAAGGGGTACAACTTTGGAAGTGCACTGAGTTTCCAATAATCCTCCTGGATATGGAAACTCTTTTCAATTTCTGTTCCTATTATTACTAGTCTGAGTAATCTCAACTGGTTCCCGTTTATCCATTGTGTTCCTTGTGGTGTTCCTTCAATTTCTAAGTATTATCTTATCCCACGGTATCTGTTTCCTTTTATCATAATTAGTATGAATTCACTGTTGGATGCAGTTTCCTTTCAATTGTATGATCTAAAGCAGCAAGGTTTCATTGAGCGGCAAGAGGTATAAATTCCTTACTAGATGCAGCTTTCCTAGGAAAATAATACAGTCAAATCTTTGTTTCTATGAATGTTTAGGAGAGGTTATTTTTGTATTCCTCGCTTCTGGTTGCATCTATAAGCTATATCAGGTCTCTAGGGGTGCGATGTTTCCAATATTAATACACTAGATCTCATCTGTACACTGAACGTAAGGATGCTTGGGTGAGAATAGTACTAAGATGGATGACCTCCTAGGAAATCCTCATGTTTCGTCTAAGAGCACTTGGAGTCATGGCACTCCTGGTCAGGGATCGGCTCAAAAGAACCTTCAAGTTGAATGACACAAATTTGATACCCGAGGCACACACATCTGGTGGGCATCTAAGCTAACCACAGCTTGCCAGTGAAAACCAATAATTATAACAATAATAGTAGTAATAATGATGGTGATGATGTTAGTAATAATAATGATGATGATGATGTTAGAAAGAAAAAAAAAATAATAATATCCCAAGGGAGGTTAATTTCACATACATTTCTAAGTAATACATGCAAGCACATCTCGTGAACTATATTGCATGCTATCTTCAGAGTTTTTTTAAACAATACTTCATAGAGTATTTTTATATAATCGTTTTAAATGCAAAAGAAAGCAAAGACTGTCTTGCGGAGAGAGGCATACCTATGATTATCCAAGTCATGAAGAATCTGTGTTGGGACATACTTAGATATTGTGTAATACCATGAGGCATTATTATTCATTTCATACTTAAATTGTGTAATACCATCAACCATTATTATTTGTTGCAAACCACTACACAATATTGTGCAGACACGGAATGTATTTTGTTCAGGTCTTGAACCATAAATCTTAAGTTTTTAGCCTAGGCAGACAGCATAATGACTGGAAGATGGCGCCTGACATCTGATTATTAAGTGTGCTAGAATTTATTTGGTCAAGTAGACATGTTTCATGTTTCTCTTCTTTTCAGCATACTATACCAGAAATGCTAGCTAAATATATATAGGCATCTGTTTGTGATTTTTCAAATAATAATTGTTTATCCAACAACCGAGTTCGTTTCTTATTTCTCGTATCCAACTGATCTCTGCCACAAGATATCTGCTTATATAATGATCATGTGCTATTAAATGCTTAAGGCTTCCTTCACATTTGATATGTTCTCTCCTGTAGGTGAAACAAATGGTAGTGGCTACACTTGCAGAATCTGGCATGAATCTCTCAGATGACGTTATTGAAAGCATTATTGACAAGGTACTTGGAGCAAAATGTTTGATTATGTTAGGTCATTGCATTTGGCCATCGTTAAATAAGTAAAATGGCTGCTTGAATGCAAGTGTTTTGTGCACAGTGTTAGTAGCACTGTATGACCTAAAAATGCTTTGTAGTGGACAGCTATAGAAGTTATGTGGTAGCTTGTGCCGTGGATGTGCTCAATGTGGCCGGCATGCCACATAGGGAAGTGTACTACATACCATAGTATGCTCTGTGGTCAAATGGGAAACGTCATTTTTTCCTCTTCCTCTTCTTCTTTATGTTTGTAATTCTCTTTTGCGATTATTCTTTTCTTTTTTCAACTTTCTGTTGTAGAGCCTAATACTTTTGGTGTACTTACAGGCTGCTAGACCAATTGCAGCTTATATAGATAATTGTTTTGATTGATCCTGTTTTATTTATGATCTGACTATTGAGTCTATAAATTAAAGTTTTTTGGTATTTTGTTATAATATTTCAAAGATAATTGTTAGGCTTCCGACAGCCAGCGTAAAACTTTGTCGGACTTAACATGGATTCTACAAAAAAAAAAAAAACAAAGAATCCATGTAGCTGACCCCATCTAGTATGGGAAAAGGCTTAGTTGTTGTAGTTGTTGTAGTATTTCAAAGATAATTGTTGTTACCTTTGAAGTTTTCCATCTTCTCTGCACGCTTCATGGTTTATGCAAGTTGTGCTCGTATGTTATTGACAAAACTGGCTTCACATCCAAAATTTTTCTTTGGTAGAATGAAAGCATTTGGAGATGTTAATGACCCAAGGGAACTGGAATTTGTAAAACATACACTAAGAAGATGGGAATATTGAACATCAATGAGTATGAGTTTTTATCAACAAGTACACCAGAGAGGTGGGACATTGAGGCATGAATGAACACATTTTGCTCCTTGGTAGTTCAATCCTTAGGATCGTGAATATCCCACTGTCCCACATACTTCTTAAGTGAAAACCTGTGCGTAAGCAATACTTGTGTTGGTTGTATTGGTGCGATTTTATATTTATGCTGTACAATTGACTATAGTTTTGAACAACATGATTTACAACTAATAATAGTATGCTGCAATTCTGAGGTGCTCGTTAAACTTTCTTCGTTTTATTGTTTGGTTCCTGACTAGGTCAATTAGTCTCACTTGGTAGTATAAGTGCACAGTTGTATAGGGGTGACGACTAGAAACATGGAGTGCACAGACATGTATGCCTGCAGAGTTGTATGAATGCACAGTTGCCTTCGCCGTTCTATATTTTTGTAAGGAACTGTTATTTTCCATGCACATTGTTTTAGACATTTGAGGAGGCAGACACAAAGCATGATGGCAAGATTGATAAGGAAGAATGGAGGAGCCTTGTTCTGCGGCATCCCTCTCTCTTAAAGAACATGACCCTACAGTATCTCAAGTATGAACTTGGAATTTCTATGCCTTCCTGTGGATTATTTTGTTTGTTGGTGCCCCAACATCATTGCTGCATCCAGATACATACTCTACGAGCATCTTACTAAATCATAAATTTCATAGACACAAGCACTCACACACACGCATGTCTGTGCACAAACCATGCACATTCACGCATATGCATGCACACAAGGACATAAGAATGATCTGAAAGTTGTTATCTTTGTCCTATAGGTTGACTTCAAGATTCAATAAACTTTCTGACACCAATTAAATATGAGTCATGCATTATTACACAAGTATCTAAGAAACCTCAAAGAGAGAAATAAGAGCTACAGTAGCTAAAGCAGTTTTGTGAGTGATAAGATTGGTTGGGTTGACTGTTGGCTTAATTAAAAGTTTCTCTATTAAGGGTTTCCTCTATAACCACAGGTTGCCTGTAATGATTCCTGAATTCCTTTTATTGAAATAATGAGATAATGTATATAGTATGGGAAAAGGCTTAGTTGTTGTTGTTGTAATGAGATAATGTATACAAAGTTATACATGGTGTGTTTATATACCCAGGAATTTGCCGTTAGCCAGCAATGCTTGCTGGTTGTGAAGGGCTGGCCCAACGACTACTTGTTGGGCCCTGCTGGCTCTGATCTTGATAGTCTGGCCCTAGTGGCCTAGGTCCGTTGGTACCTGATTACAAACTGAAACTTCAGGGCCCTATTGGCCAATCCTATTACATTTTAACATTCCTCAAACTTACGGTGTGTATATTGAAAGTTTATTTGAATCTTTTATGTGTGAACCCGTATTGCTTCTTTCAAAAGGAGAATGTTGAACCATACAAATCTTTTTCAAAGCTTCAACGAGGATTTTCTTCAATCCTTTTCTATATGTATGCATGCATTCAAACTCATCATTGTGATCTACCTTACGATATACCTACTAAAACAAACGATTATTCGATCGACTTGAGGAATCCCAATCAATCGTCAATTGCAAAAATTGAGTCGCTAAAAAACTAATTCACCAAATGCTTGGTGTTTCAATATTCAATACAAGTCAAATATTGAAACAATATATTCAATACAAGTCAAATATCGAAACAATCAAGAAGTCAAAACAAGTGTTTAAGGTGTTGCAAAACATCATGCTTTGTTAGTGTTAGAACTGCTCTATTTATTGAGCGTAATACATAATGAACAACAATAAGAGAGAGAGAAGGAAGAGGTAGCCGTTGGACTCGTTCCCGATGGCTAGTTGGGGCCAACACCTCTAAATGACCCAGTTTACCCATGATCAACGAGCCCTAGTGGCCCGTCTCGAATTACATTTATTCTTTAACACCCTCTCTCAAACTTATGGTGTGTATACCGAAAGTTTATCCAACAAAAAATGAAACCTAAGAATTAACAATGACTTGGTAAAGAAATTTTGGAGGGCACATAGCATAGGGTCAGCTTCTTCAAATATTTCTCTAACAAAGTAACAATCCATCTCAATGTGCTTGGTTTTCTTATAAAAGTGTTGTTAGATGTTATGTTTATGGCACTGTTGTTGTCACAAAACATGATGGAGGGTTGTTATAGAATGACTTTCATGTCTCTCAATACCTCTATAATTCATAAAGTCTCGGCGACAACAATTGCCATTGCACAATATTCTGCTTCTGTGGATAACAGAAACACCGTTTGTTGTTTCTTGCATCTCCAGGAAATCAAAGACTCACCTAAAAAACACAAAAGTTGGTGGTAGAGTGTTAATTGTTTGACATCTCCGTAAGTCAAAAGAGGAAGAAGAAGTTAAGAACACCCCCTTATTTAGAGAGTGCTTAATCTGATAATTCGTATAACAACAATCATGTGAACACTAGTATGAGTTTGCTGAAATTGGCTTGCAGTGTGGACATGTGATAGTGAGATAAGTCAATACTCCTATCAGTTGCCTGTATGGTGTTGGATCTTCTAACTTTTCTCCATCCATTGCTCTTAATTTTGTTTCAAGTACTTTTAGTGTATCTACCTTCTTCTCATCGATTAAACCCGAGTTGCTAACAATAGCACTTGGAAATTTTGTTTGAAACATAAGGTATCGTCTATGATTATGTACAATTTCAATTCCTAGAAAATAACTAAGCAAACTGAGATCTTTCATTCCAAATTCTTTGTGAAGATCCCTTTTAACTTGCAATATGCCATCTTCATCACTTCAGTGATGATCATATCATAAGATATAAAAGAGGATTACTATACTTATATCTCATTTTCTCACAAATAGTGTTATATCAGTATACAGGACAAAAAGTTATTTATATGCATGAAGTTTTCAAATATGTATACAAAGCTTTATTTAGTTTAAGGACATTATCTTTCGGAACATGAAGTCTTAGTTACGTACAATTTAAATTTCCAAAAATAACTAAGCAAACCGAGATCTTTTATTTCAAATTATTTGTAAAGATCTCTTTTAACTTGCAATATGTCATCTTTGCTTCTAGTGATGATCATATCACCAAGATACAAAAGCAAGATTACTATACTTGTTTCTGATTTTCTTATAAATAGTGTTGTGTCAGTATAACAGGATAAATTTTGAAATATGCATACAAAGCGTTATTTAATTTAAGGACGTGATCTTTCGAAACATCAAGCCCCAAAGGAGGAATCATATATATCTCTTTATTTAATAACTTTAGTTTACCATTCAAGAAAGTATTTTTAACATTTGACTGAAAGACTTTTCACTTCCTAACAACACTAAGAGTTATGAGAATTCTTATGGTAGCCATTTTAGCAATGAGAGCAAATGTTTCCTCATATTCTATTCCATATTCTTGTTTATACCTTTTAGCTACTAGTGTAGCCTTATATCTTTCTATGGTGTGATCACTATATGTTTTTACCTTGGATACTCATCTCCACCTAAAAAGATTATTATTTTTAGGTGTAGGCACTATCTCCCAATTAGAAGCCTTATCAAAGCATTCAATTCTTCTTGCATAGCGCTTTCCCATTCCCATATACCTTTTGCTTGTGATTGTATAAATTAGGTTCTTTAAATTGTTGGATGGCGGTAATAAGGTTTTTTCTTTGAGGTTTAAATGTTTCATAGGACACAAACCTTAGGAGGGTCTTGAGGTTCAAGTGTTACGTAGCGCTTTCCCATTTTCTTGTCTTCTAGTTCTTATAGTGTAGAAAAGTGAAAAAGGTTCTATGGTCTCTCTAGGTTCATTGTTTTATTCTATTTCTAGTTATGCATTTTCTTTTTGTTATTTAGGATGTATGGTTCCCTCGTTTTCACTATCTTCATTATGAGTGTCTTCTTCTATGCTTATAATGCCATTTAGAATGGTATATTTTTTTATCTTTATTGTTAGCATTATAGTAGTAGTATGCTTATAAAAATTTTACATCTCTTGATACATATAGTTTGTCCTCTTTGGGATCAAAGTACCTATAACTCTTTTTGTCAATTCCATAACCTAGAAAAACACATTTTGTTATTTATCATTCTTATCCGTATAAACAAAACATCTACACCTAAATACCCTTAGTCGTTCATAATTTGGGATAATTCTAAATAATTTTTCAATGGGATAAAGGACACTAAGTTGGGAAGAAGGCATATATTTATTAGATATACGACGGTTAAGGTACCTGTTAATTGTAATAGGTACGGGCCACTAGGGCCCGTGTTAGAGGTTGGACTGGCCCAAGCCACCAGGGCCTGGGGGGCCAGTCAACTAGCCGTTGGAGGCAGCTGGCCTCCAACGGCTAGTTAAGTAACCGTTGGACTACTGTGCAGTCTTGTGCACACAGTAGCCAACCTTCATGGCTGGCTTTCTTGCCTTCTTTTATTTTTTCTTAATATCCATGAACATATGTAATCTCTATAAATATCCCACTCACTCATGAATAAATTATGCTATCATCGTACAACTTTTGCTTTGTGTTTGGCTTCCTTTCGCTCTCTTGATTGATATATTTGAGTTTGCCACCTATACTCGGGTGACTTGGAATCTTGGCGATTTATCGAAGTTGCATCGCGAGCACCAACCTTCGATCATCAACATCAATTTACATGGTATTAAAGCCTCGGATTGAAGGAATCAAGTGCATTGGGAAGCGTGCTATGGGTGCAAATTTCGAGAAAACATACCAAACTTGAGGTTAGTCCAAATCTTTTGATTTTGCACGAAATGGAAAGCAAAAATGAGATGTTTAGATGTATCCTTGACCCAAAATGTTATCAAAGTTGGGTTAGGATTATAAAAAAATATTTTTTGTCAAAAGATTTTTGGGATTACATTGATGGAACCATAGAAGAACCAATTTTGAATATTGATGGTTTGAACGATGATGAGATTATTAAAGCTCATGAAAAATATAACCAAGACTGTATGAGAAAAAATGAATGCAAAAATTACTTGGATTATTTATCAAAATGTAGATGACAAACTTAAAAATAGAATTAGTGCTTTCGAAAATGCATTTGAAACTTGGGAATATTTAAAAAAACTCTATTCTCAAGATGGTTTTGTTTTTCAAATTGATTTGATGGAAAGAATGATAATGGTTAAACAAGGAAATTTAAGCATTAGAGACTATCACAATGAGTTTTCAGAATTATGGACCCAACTAAGGAGTTTGATAAATTTGGGAATCTTCATAAATTAGATGAATTTCAAGAGTTTTTGGACAATCAATATTTCTTTTTGTTTATGCGTGGGTTAAGAGATAAATTTGAAAACATTAGATCAAATTTAATACATAGAAAACTTAGACCTAGAGGAGACTCATTTTTTGCCGACCTTGTAATGGAAGAAACAAGGTTGAAAAATATGAATGTTGCCAAAGAAGCCGTTCTTGCTGCATCCAAACCAGGAGCTAACTTAAAGACTTACAAGCCTCCATATGCGAAAAATGTCGAAGGAACATCAAAGAAACCCATGGGTCAGTGGCCTAACAAGGACACCATTTGTCACTATTGTAAGGAAAGTAGACACATTAAAACCATTTGTCCTCTTCTTCGAAAAAAGTTTGGAAATGTGGGAGCCGTGAAAGAAAAATGAGTCTTGCCCAATAATAAGGCATACATAGAAGAAATGTTCAAAGAAAAAGCAAGCATCTCCGAGAATGCTCTATCCACCTCTCAAGGTATGTCTTGGTTTTTAGATTCGGGTGTTTATTTTCATATGAAACATTGTGAAAATTCCTTGATTGAATCTTGTGAAACTGTTGGAAAACATGTATTTACGGTCGATGGTACAAAACTTCAAATTAAGAAAATAGGAAATTTTGAAAAAAAAAAATTTTAAATCCAAAATGTAAGTTTTATACCTAAACTTAACTTGAACTTACTTTTGGTTGCTCAAATCTGTGATAATGATTGTATAGTCACTTTCTCATCCAAACATTGTGTGGTGCAGGATCACCTATCGAGGAAGGTGATTGGAAGGCCATAGAGAAAGTGGACTATACAAAATGGATTATCTTGTTATGCCAAATTTTGAGTCTTATAATGTAGCCCAAGATGCTACTCTTTGGCATAAAAGACTTGGCATTTGGATTTACAAAAACTATGTAACATTCTCTTGATGAAAAAGATTAGAGAACAAAAGCTTGAATGTAAAGAGTGTATTCTTGGGAAAATGCATCATCTCCCTTTTGGAGAAAGAAATTATGTACCAAACACAGCTTTTGATTTAATACATTCGGATGTTTGGGGTCGTGCGCCCGTTGTTTCTAAGGGAGGAGTTTAATACTATGTGATATTTATAGACGACTTTACTCGCTTTACCTTGATATATCTCTTGAAACATAAATCGGAAGTATTTGAGAAATTTGTAATCTTTTGCAACATGATCAAAAATCAATTTGGAGCCACCATTAAGATTTTTAGATCGAATTCAAGAGGAGAATACATGTCAAATGAATTCCAAAAATTTATTGAATTAAATGAGATTTTTCATCAAAAGTTATGTACTAAAACGCCTCAACAAAATGGCTTGGCTGAAAGGAAACATAGACATATTATAGAAACATGTCGAACTATGTTAATTGCCAGTAATGTTTCTAAATTTTTGTGGACAGAAGCTACTTACTTCCGTTTATCTTATAAATAGAATGCCTTCATAAAATATTTTTCCTTTTGAATAATTATATAATATTTCTCTCTATTATGAAAGACTTAGAGTTTTTGGATGTAGATGTTTTGTGTATACAGATAAAAATGATAAACTGTCTCCTAGGGCTATTGAATGCGTATTTCTTGGTTATGGCATAGACAAGAAGGGTTATAGGTGTTTTGATCCAATTCATGACAAATTATATGTTTCTAAGGATGTAAAAAAATTTGAGAACGATGTTTAAAGTCTAAATCCTTAGAAAATTCTGAATCTTCCATATCTCAAGATTTTTTTGATTTAGAAGACGATGATTATGACTCTGTAGATCATTAGGATAATTCTCTTGAGAGTAGTGATGTTCCGAATACAACTGTTGATTCTAATTCCATTTGTTGAATCATTTCCATTACACTATACACGACGTCATAGAGAACCTGATGACACATGCCTAGAACCTAGGGTCTCAAAACCTCCGCAACGTTTTGTTTCCTATGAATCTTTTGAACCTCAACGTAAAAACTTGATTGCAACTCTTCATCAAGTTAAAGAACCCAAGTTTTATCATCAAGCTAAAGATATTCCAACATGGGAAGATGCTATGAGGGATGAACTCAACGCCCTAGACAAAGCTGAGACATGGACAGTTGTACCCATACCAAAAGATAAGAAGGTTATTAGATGTTGATGGGTCTACAAAATCAAAACCCATAGTAATGGTCATATTGAGAGATATAAAGCCAGACTAGTTGCAAAGGGTTATGCCCAAGAATATGGAAGATGACCACAATTAGAATTCTCATAACCCTTAGTGCTATTAGGAAATGGGATATATATTAACTTGATGTTAAAAATGCTTTTCTGAATGGTTATTTGACTGAAGAAGTTTATATGACTCATCCTCCTGGTTTTAATGTTCCTCATGGTCATGCTCTTAAATTGCAAAAAGCCTATGGTTTCAAAAAAGCTCTTAAAGCATGGTTTGATCGATTCGAAAAATTCATGCATTTGCATTATTTTACAACTTGTTGTATTGACACTGCCTTGTTTGTATGCAAAACAGAATCAGGTATTGTTATTCTACTATTGTATGTGGACGATATGATCATCACTGAGAGTGATAAAGCAGGGATTACAGAGGTTAAACGTTATTTTCACCAAGAATTTGACATGAAAGACTTAGGCCTTCTTAATTATTTTTTGGGCATTTAAATTACTAAAAACAATTGTGGGTATTTTATGTCTCAGACAAAATTTGCAAATGATATCATTGAAAGGTCTGGCCTCACAGATACCAAAATAGTAGACACACTAGAAGTTCTAGGTACCAAGTTAAGATCCACTGATGGTGAAAAATTAGTTGATCCCACCCCGTACAGACAACTCATAGGTACTCTTACCTATCTCACTATTACCAGACCACATATTTCTCATGCAGTTCATACAGCGAGTCAATTTCAGCAGGCACCAACTTTTGTTCATATGAGTGTTGTTTTACGCATCATTCGATAGGTTAGAAATACTTCTAACAAGGGGGTTCTCTTAACTTCATCTTCGTCTTTTAATTTATCTGTATATACGGATGCTGATTGGGGTGGAGATGTCAATAATAGATACTTTACGACTAGTTTTTGTATTTTTCTAGGTGAATCACTTATCTCTTGGAAGTGTAATAAGCAACAGAAAGTGTCGCTCTCATCCACTGAAGTTGAATATCGAGCTATGGCTACTGCGGCTACGGAGATCTCTTGGATTACAGTTATTCTAGGCGATATAAGAGTTACTTTACAACATCCGGCCACAATGTATTGTGACAACAAAAGCACCATGTACATTGCCTCCAACAACACCTTCCATGAAAGGACGAAACACATCGAGATGGATTGCCATTTTGTTCGTGAAGAATGTTTGAAAAAGAAGATTACATTGTGTTATATCACATCTGAGATGCAGCTAGCAGATTTCTTCACTAAATCTCTCTCGGCCACTCGTTTTCAATTTTTGTTGAACAAACTTTCGGTATATACCTCATAAGTTTGAGGGGGGTGTTAATTGTAATAGGTACGGGCCACTAGGGTCCGTGTTTGAGGTTGGATTGGCCTAGGCCACTATGTCCTGTGCACAATAGCCAGCCTTCAAGGTTGGCTTTCTTGCCTTCTTTTATTTTTTCTTAATATCCATGAACATATGTAATCTCTATAAATACTCCACTCACTCATAAATAAATTATGTTGTCATCGTACAACTTTTGCTTTGTGTTTGGCTTGCTTCCGCTCTCTTGATTGATATATTTGAGTTTGACACCTATACTAGGCTGACTTGAATCTTGGCGATTTATCGAAGTTGCATCGCGAGCACCAACCTTCGATCATCAACATCAATTTACAGTACCTTCCACCCATAAATACTTAGATGTCTTACTCAGTGTTATTCGACGCATATCGTATCGTAGTGTATCGTAATTTAATACTAAAATATTAGTAAAAATCTAAAAAAATCAGAAAAATAAGAGAAAATCTGATAACTGTAAAAAATTCATATAATGCAAAAGTTTAGTAAATATTCATTGTTCACTATTCAATAATTAAAAAAGAATTACATATTTTGAAGAAAAAATGAAAAATACATTTACATTTACATATTGTAATTAGGATCATCAACTAAATAATCTTTTTCTCCTTGCTAAAGATCCTCACTACCTTCTGCTTTATAATAAAAGTCTTCATCTCTTTGATGATATTGTTGAGCTCCCTCAAAATTAATCCATGCAATGCCTTCTTCAGTTAGGATTGTATTTTCTTCATTATCTTTCATATTTCACTTTTCTAATATATCAAAATTATCCAAACTTATTGGATCGAATTGGTTTTCTTCTCTATTTAACTTTTTTAATTGCCTATAAGAAAGAAAGATAAGTAATTAGTAAATAACATTAACAATTGAAGTCAAACAAAATATTGAATTGAATCTTTAAGTAGTAACTAATACAAGATTACCTTTGTCGAAGTTGCATGTTACAATGGATGAAAACTAAGTCATTGAGTCGATTATGTTTATACCTGTTACGCTTTTTTATGTGGATGTGTTAAAAAACACTCCAATTCCTTTAACAACCTATTGCTCTATAGGTTTGGCTCAAAACTCTTACTCAAAATCTTTAAGGTTTGGGCAATCACTTCCAAACCTATTCTACCAAATATTTATAGAAAAAGACAATCATTAGGGGCTTAATCCATAATAAATATAAGATTTAAGAAACTTAAATATGAAGATAAACAGTTTACCTTGGCGCATATTAGTGCGGTTGCGAATTGCTACATCTCCATCTCTCAATGTATAGCATCTACTCTACTCTTATTAGGGACTAATCTGTTTATACAATCAATGATGTCTCGATTAATCTCACAATCTCTTTTAAAGCTTGCTAAGTACATGAATATTGGGTTTAGGTAATATGTTGTTGCATGAATAGGCTGATGCAATTGTTTGTTCCATCTATTATCTATAATGTCCCACATGGGCACGTAATATCTCTTTTTTCCATTGAAATTACTTCTAATGGCTTTTTTGCCCTATTCATGGCTTTATAAAGATAACCCATAGATGATTTCTCCTCGCTATCAACAAATATCAAAACCTTCACCAAAGGACATGTAATCTTCAATAGCCTAACACATGCATTCTAAAATATACTCGTGAAGATTGTCTCCTATTTGTTCTACCATAAAAGGAATACTATCACCCAATCCAATGGCATCATCATCGTCTTCCTCAAATATCTCTAAATCATCCTTCTGTTGTCTCCTCTCATGTATACTGTCAATCATTTGTAGACATTGTCATTTAATGACTTATGGCAATTTTCTATTTTCTAATTCTTCCCGTGTAAGGAGCAACTTCTTTCCTTGTCCCTGTTAGGTGATGTTTTAATCGTGAAATTTCATCACTAACCACCTTCTCACAAAACAAACATTTGATCTTCAACCTGTTTCCCTCAACTGTTGTACCCCACTGCCATACATGATTATCAGACCGAGATTGGGAGTCCCTCACACCCATTCCTGCCATCTCAATTGCACACTTCAATTCAATAAAAAACCTGAAAATAAAAGCACTTCATAAATCCTCAATCTTTACGTAACACTCAAATAGAGTATTTTCCACTTCACGAATGCAATAAAAATCATATCCACGCATTTTATAACTTCATATTTTGTTATTTAAAAAAAGAAAAACGCAAATAACACTAAAAACAACAAATACAAATTAATTTTTTTTGAAAAATGCAACCACGATCCGAGTTGAGAGCTTTGCACGAAAGTCGTAGAGCACTTTTTTTGAGCCTTGAACACGAAAGAGTAGAAGAGCTACCAAGCAGAGCTTTGAGGAGTGTTGAGAAGCCTTGAACGGACACCAGAAACCGTTCGGTTAGCCGTATAACTCGTATCGTATGATATAGGCGATACGACACGATACTCTATGTATTACGATACTTTTCCCTGCACGATACAATGCGTATCACATTGTATCGTATGATATGGTGAGATACAGATAACACTAATCTTACTAGCTATGAAAAGTATTCTAGTGGTTTCTATAATATGTTTATAATTGTATTCGGCTAAACTATTTTGTTATGGGGTTTTGGTGGGAGATGTTTTATGTAGAATTCCATGTGTTACTAGATAATTTAGAAATTTTTTTGACGTGTAATTACTACCGGAATCCGATCTAAAGATTTAAGAGTGTTGTCAAATTTATTCTTTATCATATTGAAAATATCAAAAAATTCTAAAGACTTCATATTTATGTTAAAAAAAATCTAAATATATCTAGTAAAACATCTATGAACGTCACATGATATCCCACTCCTACTTTAGAGACAATATGAGTGGGTCTCCAAACATCAGAATGCATTAAATCAAAAGCTTTACTTATAATAAAGCTTCTTCCACCAAAGGGTATATGATACAACTTTTCAAGAATACAATCTTTGTAAATAAATTCTTTAACTTTATCATTTTTCAATAAGGAATGATTATACAACTTATTCATATCTAAGTGTTCTAATCTTTTGTACCAAAAAGTAGCGTCATGAACTACACCATAATTTACAAAATTTGGCACAACCGAATTATCCATTTTATATAATCCACTTTTTCTATGGCCTTATTCAATCACTTTCACTAGGTGATCCTACACAATTTTTAGACGAAAAAGTGATTATACAATCATTGTAACAAATTTGAGTAACGGAAAGTAAATTAAGATTGAGTTTTGGTATAAAACTTACATTGGGTACCTTAAAATCTTTATTTTCAAAGTTTTCAATTTCATCTGTTTGAAGTCGTATACCATCGGTCGTAAAAATATACTTATTTGAAACCTTTTGACAAGAGTTTTTCAGAAAATTTATTTTATGTATCATGTGAAAGAATGCACCTAAGTCTAAAAACCAAGATATACCTTGACAGTTTGTTGATAACACGTTACTGGAGATGTTAGTCTTTTCTTTAAATATCTCTTTTGTGTATGCCATGATGTCTGTGTATGTCTTGATGTCAGAAGGTAGAGTTCCTCTCTCTTTATCCTTCATGATGACTACATTCTCGATTTTTTCATTAAGATAAGACAAGTGGTTTTGATGTCTTCACTTTTCTTGCAATAGTGGCAAATGATGTTTTTGTTTAGCCATTGAACCATGTGCCTTTTGATTTGTCCTTCAATATTCTTTTGTTCTTTAACGTTCTTGATATAAGGAGGCTTATATTTTCTTTTTGTTCATCTCCGTTCTTGATGTGGCAAAAATGACATCTTTGAAAGCATTTAAAGTTTTTAATCTAGTTTCTTCCATAACTAGATCGGCAAGAAACACATTGTCCTTTAGTCTTGGTTTTCTATGTAAGGTAGATCTTATATTTTCAAAATCTTCTCCATGACCTCGCATGAACTAGAAAAAATATTGATTGTCCAAATATTTCTTAAACTCATCAATTTTTTAAAGTTTTCTAAACTTCTCAAAACTTCGATATTGATTCTAAAATTTAGAAAATTCATTGTGGTAGTCTCTAATACTTAAGTTACCTTACTTGAGCATTATCATCATTTCTATTAAATCGATTTGTGAAACGAAATCATCTTAAGAATAATTTTTTTCAAATATTCTTAAGTTTCAAAAGCATTTTCAAAAATATTAATTCTATTTCTAAGCTTACCATCTATATTTTAGCAAATAATTTAAGTGATCTTTGCATTCATTTTTTTCGATATTTTTAAATCATCTTTATATTTTTCTTGGGCTTTGATTATTTCGTTTTTATTAAACCCATCAATAAACAAAATAGGTTATTGAATACAACTATCGATATAATCCCAATAGTTTTTAAATAAAAATTATTTTTAATTGTTTTTTCTCAACTTTGATAGCAATTTGGGTCAAACAAACATATAAACACTTTATTTTTGCCTTTCATTTCTCAAAAAAAAGTTTTCGGAGATTACCTCGACCTTAGAAAAGAAAAGGTAAGAAACAAACGTGTTTTAAGTCGAGCACACTTTTCAATGTAGTTGTGTTCGATAATATTCTTGCGAGTATGCTGTGATACCATGGAAACAAACAATTCTTCAATCAACTTAAGGAGGAATCCCAATCAATTATTAATTGCATAAACTGAGAGTCACCAAAAAAACCAATTCATCAAATGCTTAGTGTTTCAATGCTCAATAGGAGTCAAATATCGAAACAATCAAGAAGTAAAAAACAAGTGTTAAGGTGGTGCAAAACAGCATGCTTTATTAGTGTTAGAAGTTAGAAGTTAGAACTGCTCTATTTATAAAGCATAATAAATAATGTACAACAAAAAGAGAGAGAAGGGAGATTAGTTGTTGAAGGCTTCCGTAATGGCCCAATTAGCCCAAGACCAATGGGCCCTATTTACCCGTCTCCTATTACATTTATTCTTTAATACCTTCAACAAAATTTAAAAAATTAAACCTTAGTGAAAGTATTAAGATTCCATAGGTACAAACTTGGAAACATGTGTTTTTAAAGAAGTTCTTTAATGAAAAACATTAATGATCCAAGTAGGATTGTCAAATATAATAAATAAGTTCACAAAAAGGCATTAGTATACAAAACAAGCTTTAAGGCTAAGGTCAAACTTGAACTTTAAGACTAAACTTAACCATCCAAAACAATCAAATAAGTTTTAAGGCTAAGCTCAAACCATCCAAAATAATCAAATGCCAAGCCCTTAAAAATAGGTTTTAAATATATACAAAAAGAATTATAACCAACTTAATATCTATGTCACACGGGTGCGGGTGTGGGTGCGGGATACGGCAAATTTCAAAAATTTTGGGTACGGCGACACAGCTAGGGTATATAATATTATATATTATATATAATATTCAAGCTACATAAATCAATCATAATACAACTAGTATTTGCTAATTTTGGGTGCACGTAGGTATCAATTAGCAAGTTCTCTCATAATGATCTCAAACTTACAATGATTTTAAGAGCTGCAAAATATACAAGTTATGGATTCAAAGAGTTTTGATATCTTTTGTAGAATATAACATATACTAGTATTTGTGGTAGGATCCACTAGTGATGTCATACTCTTCTGTTCTATTGATCTGGCAATGTTCCTGGTCTTTAAATGTGTTTGGTGACAGAGATTATTTTGTGCAAAGGTATACAGTATGGAGTAAAGAATCCAATCATATTGAGTAATAAGAAACCAATTGTTCGCACCCAAAATCATTCAAAGCTAATATTGTATACGGCTACAATAGCAAGTACACAACTTTATATTAATGCAAAACATATAAATGATAAACAACTACTAATTTCATCATAATACACAAATCAATCTTCATTATCTGGACCCATTTATTCGTGAGTTACAAAAAAAAAAATCAAATTTTTTTTTTGGCCATGCCGCACCGACACGATGTCAGTGTCGGTGTCGGCGTCGTACCACTGTCGAGGTCGACACTCCACTCCTTCGAAGTGTCTGTGTGACTTAGCTTAATATTTTCCAAGAATCTTTTTAATATAAAAGTTTGTCTCAAAAAACAAGAATTCTTTGAATGTAATTTTTATTATTTAGAGCCAAATGAAGAGGCAAGACTCTTTTTATGTATCATTTTTAAATACTTGTATCAAACACAAGGTTATCTTGATAACAATAAGTGCATTTTCAATATCGACTCATCTCCAACCAATAACATAAAGCACCTTAATCACAAAGGTCTTCAACACAATGTTATAATTAGTATATCGGTACCCGTATCGTACAGGGTACTGATACACGATAATCGTGGCATATCGTATGATACAATACAATATGACATATTAAAAATTAAATTATTTTATGAAATTCAAAAAAACAAGAATATGAAACATTACAATTAAAAACAGAAGGTAAAGTGGTAGAAAACACAATCATAATACAACTAAAAATGAAATTTTCACGATAAATTTAATGAAGTAATACCATGGGTCTTCAAGCCTACTAGAGTAGTGAAAGTTTACACTTTAGAAAGTTAGATAACAATTTATTATATAACACAAACACAAAATTATAAACTATAATAGTCTAATTTCATTGTTTCATTGCATAAAATGTTGTTGATAATCAACAAATGCATCATAAGCATTATAATCATGGTCACCACCATCATCTCCCTCATCTTCCTTCAAAATTGGGTCATCAAATCCTTTGCCTTGTAAATCATAATCTTCAATATTTGCTTATGCTTCTATTGCTATCCAGTTTGTATATTCTAAAATAATAGGAGACTCTTCTTTTTCGACCCAATCATCAAGAATATCAACATTTTCGTAGGTAAGTGGGTCATATAACACTTTCTTTCATTTTTTGCATGTCTTTGCATTTGTTTATAAAGAAAACGAAAGAAATAATATAATTTACATAGAAGTTACAAAATATTAAGAAATAACAAACATATAACAAAATTATCTTTTTACCTTTGCTTTAACTTTATATTGTATGTAATATATACCAAATCATGAAGACAAGCATGCTCCAATCTGTTTTTCTTCTTTGTGTGAATGCATTAAAAAAACTTCAATTCCTCTCACATCCACTCGAACTACATGTTTGACTTAATATGCATTGAGCAAACTTCAATAAATTTGATGCATCTATACCAAATTGAGCCCACTATTTATCTAAAATAAAATATAAAATAAAAGAATTAAGTCTTAGAAATAACACAAGTCATAAGAATGAAGAAGTAATAATAATTTATCAAAAAACTAAATCATACTTGGTAACAGCAAGGAGCATAGGTGTATTGCAATTGACCTTTCAAAATCTCCAACACTGTCTATATACTTACATGGCTTTAAATAATGTTGTACCCAGTAGATGAATCTTATAAAAGATGAATTGCATTCAATACCCCTTTCTTAACTTCATCATCCTCTAAAAAGTTCGAAAAAAATTTAATAGAGTGATTAAGAAAATATGTAACAGCATGCAAATCATGATGCATTTGTCGATTCCAATATGCATTAATTATCTTCCAAACCTTCTTTACAAGTGAGGTAAAGGTTTGCTTATATTTCTAATTTGACCTTATCCATCATAACATGCCTATCTTCACTGTCTACCATTCTCATTACCTTTACTAAAGGCACAATCATAAACAAAGTGTTGCATTTTTCCCAAACGTTAGCATTAAAAATAACATTTACTACAATAGAGTCCCATTATAGCAAATCTTGACATAACAACCCCTTCTCTCTTTCTCGATTAACTTATAGAGCTCCATTCATCAAATGTCAACACCTTTTTCAATATATTTTTTGTATAAGACTTTAAACTGTAATAATATTCGTAGCAAATCTTGTCAACAAAGGCCTAATCAACTTCTTTTCACCAGTGTGGATTCTCAACAATACAGATGAGTGGTTATAAATAAACTTTATAATATTTATGCATGCATCAATTGTCTCCTTAATGTCATTCATTATACTTAAATCCTCAAGCATTAAGTTTATATAATGTGTAAGACATGGAGTTCATATGCCTCAAGCATCTTATCAGTTGCTCTAAAGTTTGCAGCATTATCAGCGATGAATTAAATAATATTTTGAACACCAACATCCTTGAAATCTTCAAAAATAGGAAACAAATTATCAGTAGTTTTATTAATATGGAATAAGTCATAAGATTTCAAAAATAATGTACCCCTTGGACAATAAACCAAGAAATTCACTAATGATCTATGATACCCATTTGTCCAACCATCAACCATAATAGAACAACCAATAACCTTTCATGACTCCTTAAAGTCAAGACTCCATTTATAAACAATATCAACCCATTTTTGTAGTAATTTACTCCTTAAAGCATGATAAGTAGGGACATTATAACCAGATCCTACATTAGCAATAGCGTTTGTCATACTCACCGTCATCAAGGGGACAGGGGCTCTTGCAGTGGAATAAGAACCAACTTCATTGCTACTACAATCAAAACCTATACTCTTTCTTTTATCTCGTCTTCTCCTACTCCCCTCAGTTGCTCCTCCTCCTCCTCCTCTCTACCTATAACGTAAATTTCTTCTCAAGAAGTATCTTGAGACATATATCAACTGTCCAATTTTGCTCAATCTCTTCCTTTTATTTGTGAGCTCCAAAATTTGTTGAATTTAATACTTTAAACTTTTAGTCACTCGACGACAAGAATACCTTCATGTTTCACCTCGTTACAAAATATACACTTATTAACAAGTCTATTGCCTTCATACACTAAGGCACAATACTTTCACGGTGGATCATCTTGTTATGACGCTATCAAGCGGGGCAAAGATAAACCATAATAAGGACAAGACTTTACAAAGGTGGAAAGTCTGAGAATCTATGAAAGCCCCAAAATTTTCAAATGAAAAATCATGTTACAAAGGAGTATGGATGAAAAAAGAGAGTCTGCCACAAATTTGAGAAAAGCCTTATGTATTTTCAATGGTTTAAGACCAAAAACACATATTACTCCACAAAATCAAGTAAATGAAATGTGTGAAAACTAGAGCAAAGTAGGGGGTAAGGAAGGGTTTGGGAGCTAGCAAAACAGTAGAAAAAAAACTCGAGTTTCTCGGGTTTTATATCTTGTAAGTCAACATTGACTCTTACGATACGGACCGATAAATCGCAGAGCACGATACGGTATCTTGTATTATATTATGTTGACATACAATATACGATAAACTCATAGCGTGTCGTACGATACATGACAAGTTTTACAACATTACTTTAACAAAAAACCAACAAACGTGACATATAGCCACAATACAGAGATCTTAATCACATGAAAATGCAACTTCAAAGTTATCAACATCATAAACTATCAAATAACACTAAGTGTATCTTTAAACATTGACTAATCTCCAATAAATAGCCAACAACATAAGTACCTTAACACAAAGGTCTTCCGCAAAAGTCTAACAAAAGTGGCATATAGCACAATACGGAGATCTTAATCACACAAAGATGCAACTCATTGTCTAACAAACATTCTATGCTCATAAAAAGAAGTCGACTAATTGATATGTTAAATATCATAAACAAATATCAATAACTACAAGGAACACACCTGCATTGGCTCCAATTTGACTGCCAAAAAAAGCCATGTGCCAATAACTTTCTCTAATCTTTTTCTATTACCATTTTCGACCTTAGACGAGAGCCAAAATCCCAAATGAAGCCAAAGGAGTCATTCAAAGTAGTCCAACAGACACAGCTTAGCCAAGCTCACGGGCTGCATGCTCTCCCTCGGTGAGCCCACACAATGCTAGTCAACTTAAGCAGGAGCTTTAACAAGCATGCCAATAGGTTATTTTCGTCGCAAGTGGCTACACAGGAGATCCAAATCCACGACCCAACCCACCCTCTTCATATGCAATCCCTTGCACACTCTAGCAGAGGACCGAAGTTCTCTCTCTACTTCACGCTAAGAGCCGAAACCCTCTCCCTTTCTCTCAAGTCCTCTCTCTACGTTCAATAGAGAGACCTCATTGTCACCACTAGTTGCCTAGAGCCATCGACCACCGTTGTTGACCTCTTCACTTCTCTTCTCTTCGAAAAGGCTAGACAGATTGAATCCTAGGGGGAACGAGATGATATCAAATGCGTTTAGCCTCGCCGAACACGGCAGTCCACGGCAAGTTTCGGTAGGCTTGTTGTGCTACTCCGACGATGATGAGGTTGAAGCTGATTCTGATACCGGAGAGTCCATATAGTCCTCGTCGACATTGTGGAGGCATCGTTCTTGATGAAGACCTTCACCTGCTTGAAACCCTTCTTGAACCGCCGATTCTCCACCGCTCCGTAAGACGTTCTATCGTCATGTTCAAGAAGTGACGTCATAGTCATTCCTATTCTCTTCAGTTCCATCATGAGCAACGACTATTGTCTCTCCTTACCATAGGGTTCGTTGTGTCTCCTTCCTCGAGGCGGTAGTGGAGGTGTATAACCCCGGGTAACCTCCGACAAGAGGTTGGAAACCTTCTTTCTCTTGTGCTCCCGAAGATACCTCGGCTCCTTTGCTAGCCACTAGCCTCACACGAATCTCGTGAACACTCAAACAGGCCGTCATGTTCGCCGCCTCGTCTTCTTCTTCGATTTGAATTCGTTCTTCTTTTCTTCTACCCTCTTTCTCGAAGATTCCTCTTTTCTTTGCCCACTCTCTTTTTCTACCTCATCGGTCACCGACTCCGATCAAACGAACCGCCATGTTTGTTGACTGCTTGCCAAATTTGATATGGAAACAATTTTGATACCACGTTAGAAATCAGGTAATGATTCATGAATTCCTTTTATTGAAATAATGAGATAATTTATATACAATCAGTCACACAAGACTTAGTTTACAAAGTTGCACATGATTGTTTATATACTCAGGAATTTTCTGTTAGCCAGCATCCGTGACTAGAAAACTAGTTGTTGAATGCTTGCTGGTTGTTAAGGGCTGGCCCAACCTGCTCGCCCTGGTCCTGATGGTCTGGATCTGCTGAGACCTGATTACAAAGAGAATTTTTTTATCCCTATTGACTCAATCCTATTACATTTTAACATTTACTTGATGGGAAGAGCAGGGAATGAGAAGAACTGATAAGAATTGTGTCAAATAAACAACATTTTCTTTCCTTGTGATTGCCTAATTCAATCATTTGCCTTATCTTTGAAAATATTATTGAATCACAAGCGGGAACAGGTTCATCAACTTGGAGTCTCTGATGTTTGTGATGCTGTTGTTTCTTTTATCAAAACCTTTGGCTATGTCCATCTCTTTAGGTTAAGGAAAACCATGCCATTATTTATTCACAAAGTTGTATCGTTTCTAATTAAAGAGAATAATGCTGTTCTTCATTGAAGTTGAGCTTTTGTCACATTTTACTTGGCTTATGAGCAAAACCAAAATCGAAACCATAAGAAAAGTACTTTTCCCTTGGACCAAAATAAAAGATTAGGATAAAAGACATAAAATTGTAATTTTATGGCAAACTTATGCAGTATTTAAGTTCCAGCTCTGACCTAATGGTATAGGATGACATATTCTGTTAGTATGAATATTTATCGATGATTAGGTATCCAAGTTCCTAATACGCCATCATCCCATTAGTGGAGCATCCTGCAAATATTCTCTCAAAGAAATGCATAGCCTCTTCAAATATCGGAATTTATTATCTTGAAAAGATTACTGATTTTCACAGTACAACAACAACTAAGCCTTTTCCTATACTAGATGGGGTTGGCTACATGGATTCTTTGTTTCCACAGAGCCCTATCATGTGCTATGCTAGCAGTTAACTCAATATAAACTAGATCATTCTTTATAGTTTCTTTCCAACACTTTTGTGGTGATTTTTACAATAACTCGTTTTTTTGTTTGTAAAGAGAACTAAGTTTAAAGATAATGGCTGAAGAGTAGCGCATGTCTTTATGCTTCCAGGGATATTACAACTACTTTCCCGAGCTTTGTATTTCATTCTCAAGTTGACGACACCTGATGCTGTGGCCGTTTGTTTCTGGAGATCAGTGGAAAGAGTTATTATTCTCCCCTTCCTCGGAGATGAGTGTTAGTAGCTTTAAGAGGCAGCGGGAACGCTATCATCCAGGTCTTTTGTTAGTGGGTTGTTAATTGTGCTTTTCTTCTGGATTACTGTTTGCAATTTTTCTGATATTTGAAAAATATGTAATTTAGGAAGATGGGTTATGTTCAAAATTCTTAAAGTTAAACAGCTTATTCTCTAGTGAGTTGTTCAGCGGATCAGACTAGAATTGGGGTGCATCAAATTAAAAACCCACTGATTCCAACATTGCGATGGAACATATTATGAAGTTATGCTTGCCTTCCATAATTTCCTTGTAGTATCTGTGCATCTTCCTACTGAGGAGGTACAATTGCATGCAAATGGTTGGGTCAATACAATGATTAATAGCTCACGATATCCACTCACAAGTTGAAGGTCATGAGTTCGATACCTAGGGCATGCATCTGGCTTCAGCCTCCGCACTCTACCAGGAAAAAGGGTAGCTGGTTCATTGGCAGATGCATGATCTGACCTGACTTAGAAGTTCAAACATTTATAAGATTGTCATATGACGGACACGTTATTACGAACACTTCTCAAAACAGGGATAGAAATCGATAGAATTTGGATCTCAATTTGGCTTTGGCTTTAATTTCTGATTCAATTGATATTAGGGTGGTCAATTTTGGATCTGGATTCAAACTTGGATGTGGCTATACTGGATATTTTTCTTGCTCGATGGTCTGGTCCCTCATCCACTCCATTCCGACCACCAAAAGCTGACAAAGCGACTTCTACCACCAAGAGTGATGGATCCAAGCGATGGATTTTCAATATAATGCATCGCTTTATGGTGGATTTTCATGCTCCTTTGATGATGATGATAACTCTAGAGGAGTCCATGTACATCCACCATAATGCACGTTCTATATAATACTCCTTTGATGATGGATTTTCATGCTCACTATTCATATTTTCTTTCGCTTTATGGTCTTCCCCTGCAATGGTAGAATCTAGGCAATGGTTATCACGATTTTGGTTTGAGAAGGTTTTAATGTTGAAAAGGTTACGACGTAAGGAAACAATATGAAGGCTATTTGCAATAATATTAGAATATGTTTTTCCTAGTTTCTATAAGTCACCCAAGCGAGAGGAGGCTTGCATTAGGCTTCTGACATAAAACCTTATAAGATTTACTACTATACATTGTGGACATGAAATGAAGTCAAATAAGCTCTTAAACTTATAAATTAAAAGAAATGAATTTAAATAGGCCCTTAAACTTATAATGGTTCATAAATCTATAAGACCAAAGAAGATTCCTATAAAAGTATGAAAAATCCTAAGAGAAACGGGTCTCTCTTGTCTTAAAAGATTATTTAATGAAATATGGGAAAAAAGATGTGAGGAATGAAGGGTAAAGTTATATCTATATACAAAAACAAAGGAGATATTCAGAATTATGCAAAAATTATTGGTGCCTTAAGTTGATGATTCATACTAAAAGTTACACCAAAGAATTACTAAACGAAGGTTAAGATAAGAACTGAGACATCTAATGAGATATTTTAGAACAAAAAGAACATTCATCCAATTGTTTTAAAATATCCCATTAGATGTCAAGAATGAGACATCTAATGCTATATTGTTTTAAAAAAATATGATTTGAAAAAGCTTATAATAGGATGTCAAGAAATATTCTTTGAAGAACTTTAGAGAAGATAGGTATCCCATTGATGTATATCAATATTATAAAAAAATATGTATGATGATGTACAAATATTTATGAGGACTCATGAAGAAACCACAAATTTCTTTAAGTTATTCAAAATGAAGTGTCTTGGTATATGTTATTTGCAAATAATATTGTATTAGTGGACGAGCAAGGAAAACGTTAACAAGAAATTAGAACTACAAGAAGAAACATTATAAAATAAAAGCTTTCGACTTTACTAAAATAAAGACATGGAATACAAGTTTGATCATATGTTACTTCACACAACATGAAAATTAAAATTGGCAAGAAAGTTTTAAATACCTAGAGTCAGTTTTTCAAAACCATAGAAAAATTAATGGATTTATGACATAAAGGTTGGCTAAAATGTGCATAAGATATTCTATGTTATCAAACTATTAAAGTTGAGATATTAATATTACAGAGCAGTGGTTAGGCCCACTACTTTTATAGTTAAAGTGTTAAGCAATTAATAATCAATATGTGAAAAAGATGTTTGTGATAGAAGTGAAGATGTTGAGATGGATGTGTACTCACACAAGAAAAGACCACATCCATTGGCTACCAAACATAAATTGAGAGTGACACCAATAGATGATAAAATGAAATAAAATCATTTAAGATGGTTTGAATACGTGAAAAGGCGACCAAATGAAGTTTTGATAGAGAGGTGAGAAACTACATGGTGAAATGTTAAAAAGAGAAAAAAGAATACCACACAAGTAGGAGGGAAACAATAAAGAATGATTAGCTTTTGTTGAGTTAACAGGTAGCATGACACATGATCAAGCTATAATATGAAAACAAAGAATCCATGTAGCTTCTTCTAATATAAGGAAAAAACTTAAGCTTTGGTTGTTTTGTTTTTCAATCTATAGAGAACGGATAGATCATTTGATGCTAATATGTGGCCTATAAAGTCATCAAGTCCCATGCGTGTTGAGTAGGAATATTCTAGCAAAGTTTTAAGCTTAGTGGTACTTGTAAGTTTGTAACTACAACAAAAGTAGTGCTTTGGATACCTTTTGCTTTTTGTGGTTAGTTTACGGAGAAAAGGGCTTCTGAGAGGGTCGAAAAGCCTTTGTGCATCCTCTTGGAAATTGGTTCAACCTTTTATCCTTTTGGTAGAGAGGTAGATTCTTATGGTCTTTACTGATGTGTCGGGTGCACTCTCTTAAGTGCTTTGCAATGAGCGACTTTTATTTATGAAGAAAAAAAATTCTTAGGAAACTGAATTTCCACATATAACTCAAAAGCTGCAAAAAAAAAAGGTGTAGCAGTAAAAGTGAACAAAATAAAGCAGACCTCTGCTTTCTGTTTCAGGTGATTCTATCGAAATGACAGCATCGGTGGCACGTGTTTGTTTGTCTCTACCATAGGTTGAAGTGCTGGAAATATATGTGCCTTTGCAATCGGAAACTTGCATGCGGATGGAGTTCTCTGATCGAGATTTATCAATTGGAGGTTCATTTTCAGTGGCAACACAGGAAACCTCCATTTCTGCAGGACATGAGAGGAAGGCCAAAGCAAGAAAGAAATAAAGTTCTCCAATGAAAATATGCTATTCAGTTGCACTTGTAGAAGAGTAGCGCAAACTGTACCTCTGTTTTCCCTTTCAGGTGAATCTATGATAATGATAACATTGGCAGTGCCTGCTTCTTTGTTTATACCATCAGGGAAAGTGTTGTGAATGTCTATTGCTTTGCCGTTACAATCAGTTGCACTTGTAGAAGAGTAGCGCAAACTGTACCTCTGTTTTCCCTTTCAGGTGAATCTATGATAATGATAACATTGGCAGTGCCTGCTTCTTTGTTTATACCATCAGGGAAAGTGTTGTGAATGTCTATTGCTTTGCCGTTACAATCAGACTCTTGCCTTTGAACTGCAGTTCGGGCATTTTCTGCTCCTTCACATTTATTAATGGAAGTTTCAGATACCATTGCAGCATCACAAATCTCCATTTCTGCGTCTGCAACAATAGTTGGAAGATCCTGCAGTAGCCGCTCTTGCCCATCACGTTTCTGAAGCATCTCTAACTTGTCGGCATATTCCAGTAGCTTATGAGAAAAATAATTAGTTAAGGAAAAAATTGTTGGGAGATTAATATTAAACTTCAACAAATTTCAATAATCTGCCATATGGGTGGTAGTTTTACATTTGTTGAGCTCCAGATTTCCACATCATCTCTGAACTAAAAGACTACAAAGACCCAGTTAGGAACAAGATTTTCTCAGGTAATAAGCGGCTAAATGAATAAGAAGTTTTCTTCTCAATAGAATTCCAGGTTATGCTCGATTAATACAAAAAGAATTCCAGGTTACGCAGACACCTAATGCATACCTGGGTAATGAACTCTTGACCTTTCGTCTGAGAGCCGACCCCCCAGCCTGCACGCTGCCCCTTTGGGCCAAATCCATAAGAAGCATAGGTATACTGATTATCCAACTAGTGTGCCATACTCGTGGCCTTTATCCAAGAAAGGTGAGCTAGCAAAATGCAGCTTGCCTTTAAAACTGTTCAGTGCCTCTGAACTTTTTCTTCACAGGCATTCACAATTTTGCTCAATGGAAATAGTTTTTACTTGAAGCATGAAGACCGAACAAACAGAATTGGATAAAAGTAAATACGACAGTTAACGCTAAGGTGCCAGCAACAAGAAGAGGATATTTTCTGCGCCAGCCTTTCTCATTTGCACGTTTAATCAAATTTCGTAGCAAAGAAATATCTTTCTTAATCCTCTGCAAGCACATTTATGATTAACAGGAACAGTTAGCAGAAATATTAGGATTAGAGTTAGATGATAATATCAATTGCGCGAAGATGAACTACTGTAGGATTTAAAGAAGCAATGGATCATTTTATGATTCTTGATTAATGATTTACTGAATAGACATGGTTGGTTATATCCTTGTGTAGATCCAGAGCCTTCTTCTCAAGTTCCTCCTGCACAGAAAAAGTTTCAGAACGTATATAAAGAAAGTAAAAAGGAATCTTAACAGGTTTAGAAACAGCCAACAAGGAAAAGCCAAAATGAAATCTTCACCTAATTCACAAAAACAAGTGTATTACCACCCATGTTGAGGAATATAACAGGAGAATTTGAAAAGAAAATAACTGCTTCACTAACTCCTACAACAACAACCATAACAACTAAGGCTTTTCCCATACTAGAGGGGTCGGCTACATGGATTGTTTGTTTCCACATTGTCCTATCATGTGCCACGCTAGCAGTTAACTCAATATAAACTATAACATTCTTTATAGCTCCTTTCCAACACTTTTGTGATCATCCTCTTCCTCTTTTAACATTTTCACAATCTAATTTTTCATATTACCAGAAAATAATTGCTTCACTACCTCCTACAAGAAAAATGAGCTCCTAACCTCCCACGGTAATGTATTTCCATGCTTGAAAGCAAACCGCACTTCTCTATCTTCATTAGGGTAGCGCATAAGTGAAATTCCAAGTTTCAGCTATTGACTAAGTCACACAGACACTTCTAAGGGGTGGAGTGTCGACCCCGATACTGGTGCAACACTGACACCATGTCGGTGCGGCATGGCCAAAAAAAAATTTTGCAAATTTTTTTTTTTTGTAACTCACGGATAAATGGGTCCCGCTAATGAAGATTGATTTGTGTATTATGATGAAATTAATAGTTATTTATCATTTATATGTTTTGCTTTAATATAAAGTTGTGTACTTGCTATTGTAGCTGTATACAATATAAAGCTGCTTCAATGATTTAGGGTACGAAGAATTGGTTTCTTATTACTCAATCTGATTGGATTCTTGACTCCATACTGTATGCCTTTGCACAAAATAATCTCTGTCACCAAACACATTTAAAGACCAGGAACATTGCTAGATCAACAGAACAGAAGAGTATGACATCACTAGTGGATCCTAATACAAATACTAGTATATGTTATATCCTACAAAAGATTTCGAAACTCTTTGAATCCATAACTTGGATATTTTGCAGCTCGTAAAATCATTGTAAGTTTCATATCATTATGAGGGAACTTGCTAATTTATACCTATGTGCACCCAAAATTAGCAAATACTAGTTGTATTATGATTGATTTATGTAGCTTGAATATTATATATAATATATAATATTATATACCCTAGCCGTGTCACCGCACCCAAAATTTTGAAATTTACTATATCCCACACCCGCACCCATGTGACATAGGCTGTTGACCTTGGAATAAGCATAGCGGTACAACTTAATCCACTCACGGTCATCCTCTGGTAAGCTTGAGCTGGGCCTCAATTTCATTACATTTTACCACTCACAATACAACAACAACAACAACTAAGCCTTTTCCCATACTAGGCAGGGTCGACTACATGGATTCTTTGTTTCCACATATCCCTATCATGTGCCATGTTAGCAGTTAACTCCCAATAAGCTAGATTATTCTTTATTGTTTCTTTCCAACACTTTTGTAGTCGTCCTCTACCGCTTTTAATACTTTCCAAATTTAGTTTTTCAAAATTTTTTACAAGTTCTTCTTTTGATCTTCTTTCTATATGTCCAAACCATCTTAAACGATGTTCTCTCATTTTATCCTCTATTGGTGCCACTCTTAATTTGTTTCTAATAACCTCATTATGTATACGGTCTTTTCTTGTATGACCACTCATCCATCTCAACATCTTCATTTCTGTCACTGACATCTTTTGTACATGTTGATGATTAACTGCCCAACACTCAGAACCATAAAACATGACAGGCCTAATTGCTGCTCTATAATATTTACCTTTTAATTTTAATGGTATCTTTTTATCACAAAGAATACCTTATACTCCTCTCCATTTTAACCAACGAGCATTAATTCTATGTGTAACATCTCCATCAAACTTACATTCCATATATTTTGTCTTTGTTCTACTAAGTCGGAGGCCTTTGCTTTCTAATGTTTCTCTCCATAGTTTCAATTCTATTAACTTGTTCCATAGACTCCTCCACTAATACATTTTCATCTGCAAATAACATATACCAAGGTACTTCATCTTGAATATGTTTTGTTAACTCATCCATCACCATTATAAATAAGTATAGACTTAAAGTTGATCCTTGATGTAACCCAATATTAACTTCAAAGAAGTTTGTCGTTCCTTCATGAGTCCTCACACATATTTTTGCACCATCATACATGTCTCTTATAAGGTTAATATATGTCAATGGGATACCTCTTTTTTCCAAAGTTCTCCAAAGAACCTCCCTCGGTACCCTATCATAAGCTTTTTCTAGATCAATAAATATCATGTGAAGGTCTTTCTTTTTTGCTCTAAAATGTTTCATAAGATGTCTCAAAAGGTAAATCGCTTCAATAGTAGATCTGTCTGGCATGAATCCAAATTGGTTCTCTGTTGTACTTGATACTTGTCTTAACCTACGTTTGATAATTCTTTCTCATAATTTCATAGTATGACTCATTAACTTGATACCTCGATAATTTACACAATTTTGAATGTCTCCCTTGTTCTTATATATGGGTATAAGTGTACTCGCTCTCCATTCCTCGGGCATCTTTTAATTTTTTCATATTTCATTAAATAGTCTTGTGAGCCAAGTGATTCCTATTTCTCCTAGTATTTTCCAAACTTCTATAGGAATATTATCTGATTCTACCGATTTACCACCCTTCATATGTTTAAGAGCCTCTTTGACTTCATTCTTTTGAATACGTCGGTAGAAATTGTGGTTTATATACTTTTCTGATTTGGCTAACTCTCCTAAGGTAATACTAACATCTTTATTTTCATTAAAAAGCTTATAAAAATAGTTTTTTCATCTATTTCTTATATCATCATTTGCCACTAGAATTTTTCATCCTCATCTTTTATGCATCTAACATAATTAAGATCTTTAGTTTTCTTATCTCTAGCCCTAGCTATCCTAAAAATATCTCTTTCACCCTCTTTTGAGTTGAGTTTTTTATATAAGTCCTCCCAAATCTTAGCTTTTGCTTTACTAACGGCCTTTTTTGCTTCCTTCTTTGCTTTCCTATAAGCTTCTAAAGTTTAACTAGTTTTCTTAGTATAATGTAATTTGTACCATGGCCTCTTTGCCTTGATTTTATTTTACACTACTTCACTCCACCACCAAGCTTCTTTTTGTGCTGGTACACCTCCCTTAGATACCCCTAACACATCTTTCGCCACTTTCCTAATATGTATAGCCATATTGTTCCACATATCACAGGGTATACCAACATAATTCCAAACATCTCCTTGAAAGACTTTCTATTTAAATATATCTTCTTTCTCGCTTTTGAGGTTCCACTATTTAGTCCGAATAGCTCGATGCACTCTTTTCTTCTTTGTCCATTTTTTTATTTGTAAATCCATAACTAAAAGTCGATGTTGGGTGGTTAAGCTTTCTCCTGGAATTACCTTACAATCTTTACAACACGCTCTATCTTTTTTTTACAAATAAAGTTATCAATTTGTGTTTATGATAAGCCACTCTTATAAGTAATTAAATGTTCATCTCGTTTTTTGAAGATTGTATTAACTATAAAGAGATCAAACGCCATATCAAAATTTAAAATCTCCCTACCTTCCTCATTTATATCCCCAAAACCAAAGTTTCTATGAATCCCTTGATATTCTAATGCCTCTTTACCGACATGTCCATTTAAATCTCCTCCTAAACAAATCAACTCCCTTTGTGGAATCTTTTGAAACACCTTATCTAACTCTTCCCAAAAAACTGTCTTTATACTACCTTCTAGTCCTACTTAGAGTGCGTAAGCACAAACTATATTCAAAACCTTTGCTCCTAACACTAATTTCAACGTCATGATTCGATCACCATATCGTTGTATGTCTACTACACTCTCCTTTAAATCTTTATTTATGATAATACCAACTCCGTTTCGAGCCTTTTCTTTACCGAGTACCATAATTTAAAACCTGTATCCTTTGCTTTTTCTGCAACCTATTTTGTCTCTTGTAAACATAGAATATGAATCTTTCTCCGAATCATAGTATCTACCACCTCCATTAGCTTACCCGATAATGTTCCGATATTCCAAGAACCAATACGAATCTTATTATCTAGGACTAGCTTCCTTATCCCCGCATCCGCCCATAATCAAAATGCGGAGACCCTCTCTAAAAAATTTTCACTACATTCGGGTGGCAATGTAGCGAGACTAACTTCTTTACCCACACCCATCCATGATGTAGGAACCCTCTCTGCAATTGATTCACTACATTCGAGCGAAAATGTAGTGGCGCTTGCTTACTTCTTACTGCATTCGAGCTCTGCAGCACATCGCTAGGCGAGGACGCTCCAAAACAATGCTCATAATTTTTGTAATCCATGTTATAAAAATCCGATGAAGTTTTATGCTGGCTGTCGGAAGCCTAACACAACCCTCCTCCTTTATCCGGGCTTGGGACCGGCGATGCAAGGGTGATCCTTACATGGGTGAAGTTATTTTACCACTCACAATACGTACTTTAAATAGCAAGAAAAAATTTCACCTCTTTTTCAAAATGAAACATCCTTGCATTATTAAAGCAACAATGCACTAATTTACATTTAGTTCGCAACAAACTTAATGAGTCTATGCTCAAGCTTGAGTTCTTACTAAATGAACAGCAAAAGCTGAGCTTCATTTGAGATTGTTTTCGAATGAGGAAGTTAAGCTTAAGCCCAACCAACAACAACAATAACTAAGCCTTTTCCTATACTAGATGGGTCAGCTATAAGCCAAGCACAACCACCTTGCAAAAATCTAGCACCACATTTTGCAAGTAATAGCACCAACACAAACACCTGAAAACTAACCAGATGCACTTCACATGGCCCTATGCAGTGATTGCACCAGAAATACAGATTCAGATTGAGAACCTGTTCTGTTTGGCTTTGGATCCAGCTATCCAATAAGGGATACCCTCTTGAGTTGCTGCCTCAGGGAATGATCTTCTTTTGTATCAACTGAAATTACCATGAATTTCATTGAGTCTCTCCCTCACATCATGTAAAATTCCTCAAGTACTTGTGCACGTGATCCAAGTCCAATTTTTTTTACCCAAATCCATGGAAATTGCTCTAAAAATCGCGTGCTCAGTGATAGGGTCAATAGAGAAACTACGATGTTCAAGGTGAATCCAACTGAACCTTTGGTCAGCCGTCCCCAAGCATTCCAGTTCTCAAGTTAATCAAACAACGTACTAAGTAGAAGTTCCAACAGAACAGCGACTTACATACACACACACACACACACACACACACACACACACACACACACACACACACACACACACACACATATATATATATATAGACACATACAGACACATGCACGAGCACGCAAAGACACATACATGTTGCCTCATACCTATCTAAGCTACCTGCCACCTATTATATATATACATATACATATATATTAGAGAGAGAGAGAGAGAGCATCAGCATGTGAGAAGGCCATGATTTGCTGTCCAGACAGTTTTCTGAATCTAATACCAGGACTCAGTTTCAGTGTATCCTGCAACATTTTAAAAAATCAACCCTGATCAGCATCAAAGACGAATTAAAGGCATCAAAAACACTTACCACTGTTGGTCTTTTAAGGTGACCTCTTTCACAAGTTGGCCAAGTTCTTGACGCTCCTCCTGTCCACAAGCAAAAGTTTAATAATAAGAGACTGGGCATTGTTTCACAAAGAAATTAGAAACATATAGGTTGATTATTATTAGCAAAAGGTTAATCAACATGCCGCTAATCAACTAGAACTCAATATGAAGGAATAACATGTCTATCAACCACAAGAAACCAGTAATAAACGAAACACTAGAAATTTTTAAAATGCTGTAGTAATTGAACGTATTGCATGACATGACACTGGAAATGCAGTCCATGCTTGAACAAGCTGCAGCATTGCTTGAATGAATCTGAAATGCAACAGCTACATTTTATTAAATACCTTGTCCAAAAGGTTATACTGCAATATACCTCAGTAAAATCATCATCTGAAACCATGTGAATGTAAACATCCTTTTCCTCATTTGACACGAGCAAGACGATGTCTGTGTGTAAATTTCCCGTCTTGTAATCCTCCACCACCTTTCTTGTGCCTGAAACGACAAAAGGCCACATAAATGGTAATTCCAACAAAATTAAAGACACGGAAGACATACAGGTGCATGAATGCGAAAGAGGTTTCTCCACATGTATTGTAGTAGACGTGCATGAAAAGGTAGTGGTCTTTTACCTGTTATTTGAACAAGCTTATGTGAGTTTTTAAGGTCTGTTTTTAATATGAATGTCAGCTTCAGATGACTTTTCTTTGTCCTTGACAATTGGCCAATAGTCCTTGAACAAATACTCCAACGTTTCTTTGCCTTTGAAATCCACTTCACGCTGGACCTAGAATGGCAAAGGAGTAAAGATTTGAAGTGCATGCAATCAAAGATATCAAGTAAATAAGAACACGACCACTCTTTAACAAGACTGATGCTTCCATCTCGCACACATAGGAAGGATATCACAAGTAATGTGTCAATGGAGTATGATATTTCCAAGGTAAGGTTAACCTTTTGTTTGTAGATACTTCCACATCGCAGTTGGGAAGAAAAAAGTAGTTTCTGTATCTTCAGCTATGTTTCCTGAAAAGCATGCAATGAACTTGGAACAGCAAGCCATAAGCCCAAAATTTTAGCGGTCTACTAATAGTACTGTTAACTCCGCCCATGTAAGGGATCACCCTTGCATTGCCGGTCCCAAGCCCGGATAAAGGAGGAGGGTTGTGTTAGGCTTCCGACAGCCAGCGTAAAACTTCGTCGGATTTCTACAACATGGATTACAAAAATTATGAACATTGCTTTGGGGCGTTCCCGCCTAGCGACGTGCTGCAAAGCCCGAATGCAGTAAGAAGTAAGCAAGGGCCACTACATTTTCGCCCGAATGTAGTGAATCAATTGCAGAGAGGGTTCCCACATCAGGGACGGGTGTAGGTAAAGAAGTTAGTCCCGCTACATTGCCGCCCGAATGTAGTGAAAAATTTTCAGAGAGGGTCTCCGCATTTTGATTATGGACGGATGCGGGGGGTAAGGAAGCTAGTCCTAGATAATAAGATTCGTATTGGTTCTTGGAATATCGGAACATTATCGAGTAAGCTAATGGAGGTGGTAGATACTATGATTCAGAGAAAGATTCATATTCTATGTTTACAAGAGACAAAATGGGTTAGAGAAAAAGCAAAGGATACAGGTTTTAAATTATGGTACTCACGTAAAGAAAAGGCCCGAAACGGAGTTGGTATTATCATAAATAAAGATTTAAAGGAGAGTGTAGTAGACATACAACGATATGGTGACCGAATCATGACATTGAAATTAGTGTTAGGAGTAGAGGTTTTGAATATAGTTTATGCTTACGCACCCCAAGTAGGACTAGAAGATAGTATAAAGACAGTTTTTTGGGAAGAGTTAGATAAGGTGTTTCAAAAGATTCCACAAAGGGAGATGATTTGTTTAGGAGGAGATTTAAATGAACATGTCGGTAAAGAGGCATTAGGATATCAAGGGATTCATGGAAACTTTGGTTATGGGGATATAAACGAGGAAGGTAGGGAGATTTTAAATTTTGCTATGTCATTTGATCTCTTTATAGTCAATACAATCTTCAAAAAACGAGATGAATATTTAATTACTTATAAGAGTGGCTTATCACAAACACAAATTGATTACTTTATTTGTAGAAAAAAAGATAGAGCGTGTTGTAAAGATTGTAAGGTAATTCCATGAGAAAGCTTAACCATCCAACATCGACTTTTAGTTATGGATTTACAAATAAAAAAATGGACAAAGAAGAAAAGAGTGCATCGAGCTATTCGGACTAAATGGTGGAACCTCAAAAGCGAGAAAGAAGATATATTTAAACAAAAAGTCCTTCAAGGAGATGTTTGGAATTATGTTGGCACACCCTGTGATATGTGGAACAATATGGCTATACATATTAGGAAAGTGGCGAAAGATGTGTTAGGGGTATCTAAGGGAGGTGTACCGGCACAAAAAGAAGCTTGGTGGTGGAGTGAAGTAGTACAAAACAAAATCAAGGCAAAGAGGGAATGTTACAAATTACATTATGCTAAGAAAACTAGTGAAACTTTAGAAGCTTATAAGAAAGCAAAGAAGGAAGCAAAAAAGGCCGTTAGTGAAGCAAAAGCTAAGATTTGGGAGGACTTATATAAAAAAACCCAACTCAAAAGAGGGTGAAAGAGACATTTTTAGGATAGCTAGGGCTAGAGATAAGAAAACTAAAGATCTTAATTATGTTAGATGCATAAAAGACGAGGATGAAATAATTCTAGTGGCAAATGATGATATAAGAAATAGATGGAAAAACTATTTTTATAATCTTTTTAATGAAAATAAAGATGTTAGTATTAGTTTAGGAGATTTAGCCAAGTCAGAAAAGTATATAAACCACAATTTCTACCGACATATTCAAAAGAATGAAGTCAAAGAGGCTCTTAAACATATGAAGAGTGGTAAATCGGTAGGACCAGATAATATTCCTATAGAAGTTTGGAAAATACTAGGAGAAATAGGAATCACTTGGCTCACAAGGCTATTTAATGAAATATGGAAAAACCAAAAGATGCCCGAGGAATGGAGAGCAAGTACACTTATACCCATATATAAAAACAAGGGAGACATTCAAAATTGTGCGAATTATCGAGGTATCAAGTTAATGAGTCATACTATGAAATTATGGGAAAGAATTATTGAACGTAGGTTAAGACAAGTATCAAGTACAACAGAGAACCAATTTGGATTTATGCCTGGTAGATCTACTATTGAAGCGATTCATCTTTTGAGACGTCTTATGGAACATTTTAGAGCAAAAAAGAAAGACCTTCACGTGATATTTATTGATCTAGAAAAAGCTTATGATAGGGTACCGAGGGAGGTTCTTTGGAGAACTTTGGAAAAAAGAGGTATCCCATTGACATATATTAACCTTATAAGAGACATGTATGATGGTGCAAAAACATGTGTGAGGACTCATGAAGGAACGACAGACTTCTTTGAAGTTAATATTGGGTTACATCAAGGATCAACTTTAAGTCCATACTTATTTATAATGGTGATGGATGAGTTAACAAAATATATTCAAGATGAAGTACCTTGGTGTATGTTATTTGCAGATGACATTGTATTAGTGGAGGAGTCTAAGGAAAAAGTTAATAGAAAATTGGAACTATGGAGAGAAACATTAGAAAACAAAGGCCTCCGACTTAGTAGAACAAAGACAGAATATATGGAATGTAAGTTTGATCATTTGGCTACATCAGAGGACATAGAAATTAAAATTGGCACACATTGCATTCCCCAAAAGGAAAGTTTTAAATACCTAGGGTCAATTTTTCAAAGTGATGGAAGAATTGATGGAGATGTTACACATAGAATTAATGCTGGTTGGTTAAAATGGAGAGGAGCATCAGGTATTCTTTGTGACAAGAAGATACCATTAAAATTAAAAGGTAACTATTATAGAGCAGCAGTTAGGCCTGCCATGTTTTATGGTTCTGAGTGTTGGGCAGTTAATCATCAACATGTACAAAAGATGTCTGTGACAAAAATGAAGATGTTGAGATGGATGAGTGGTCATACAAGAAAAGACCGTATACATAATGAGGTTATTAGAAACAAATTAGGAGTGGCACCAATAGAGGATAAAATGAGAGAACATCGTTTAAGATGGTTTGGACATATAGAAAGAAGATCAAAAGAAGAACTTGTAAGAAGGTTAGAAAACCTAAATTTGGAAAGTATTAAAAGAGGTAGAGGACGACCACAAAAGTGTTGGAAAGAAACAATAAAGAATGATCTAGCTTATTGGGAGTTAACTGCTAATATGGCACACGATAGAGATCTGTGGAAACAAAGAATCCATGTAGCCGACCCCGTCTAGTATGGGAAAAGGCTTAGTTGTTGTTGTTGTTGTACTAATATTACTGTTAAATGTCTCAACCCTATAAAAAGGGTTGAGTATCAACTGTTTTAAGTATGTATTGGACGTGTTGCAGAGCCCAAATGCAGTAATAAGTAAGCAAGGGCTACTACATTTTCGTCCGAATGCAGGAATAAGTAAGCAAGGGCCACTACATTTTCGCCCGAATGTAGTGAATCAATTGCAGAGAGGGTTTCCACATCATGAACGGGTGTAGGTAAAGAAGTTAGTCCCGATACATTGCCGCCCGAATGTAGCGAATAATTTTCAGAGAGGGTCTCCGCATTTTGATTATAGACAGATACGGGGGGTAAGGAAGCTAGTCCTAGATAATAAGATTTGTATTGGTTCTTGAAATATCGGAACATTATCGGGTAAGCTAATGGAGGTGGTAGATACTATGATTTGGAGAAAGATTCATATTCTATGTTTACAAGAGACAAAATGGGTTAGAGAAAAAGCAAAGGATACAGGTTTTAAATTATGGTACTCACGTAAAGAAAAGGCTCAAAAGGAGTTGGTATTATCATAAATAAATATTTAAAGGATAGTGTAGTAGACATACAACGATATGGTGACCGAATCATGATATTGAAATTAGTATTAGGAGCTGAGGTTTTGAATATAGTTTATGCTTACGCACCCAAAGTAGGACTAGAAGATAGTATAAAGACAACTTTTTAGGAAGAGTTAGATAAGGTGATTCAAAAGACTCCACAAAAGGAGACGATTTGTTTAGGAGGTTACTTAAATGGACATGTCGGTAAAGAGGCATTAGGATATCAAGGGATTCATGAAAACTTTGGTTTTGAGGATATAAATGAGGAAGGTAGGGAGATTTTAAATTTTGCTATGGCATTTGATCTCTTTATAGTCAATACAATCTTCAAAAAACGAGATGAACATTTAATTACTTATAAGAGTGGCTTATCTCAAACATAAATTGATTACTTTATTTATAGAAAAAAAAGATAGAGCGTGTTGTAAAGATTGCAAGCTAATTTCAGGAGAAAGCTTAACCACCCAACATCGACTTTTAGTTATGAATTTACAAATAAAAAAATGGACAAAGAAGAAAAGAATGCATCGAGCTATTCGGACTAAATGGTAGAACCTCAAAAGTGAGAAAGAAGATATATTTAAATAGAAAGTCCTTCAAGGAGATGTTTGGAATTATGCTGGTACACCCTGTGATATGTGGAACAATATGGCTATACATATTAGGAAAGTGGCGAAAGATGTGTTAGGTGTATCTAAGGGAGGTGTACCGGCACAAAAAAAAGCTTGGTGGTGGAGTGAAGTAGTGTAAAATAAAATCAAGGCAAAGAGGACATGTTACAAATTACATTATGTTAAGAAAACTAGTAAAACTTTAGAGGCTTATAAGAAAGCAAAGAATGAAGCGAAAAAGGCCATGAGTGAAAAGCTAAAATTTGAGAGGATTTATATAAAAAGCTCAACTCAAAAGAGGGTGAAAGAGATATTTTTAGGATAGCTAGGGCTAGAGATAAGAAAACTAAAGATATTAATTATGTTAGATGCATCAAAGAAGAGGATGAAAAAATTCTAGTGGCAAATGATAATATAAGAAATAGATGAAAAAACTATTTTTATAAGATTTTTAATGAAAATAAAGATGTTAGTATTACCTTAAGAGAGTTAGCCAAATCAAAAAAGTATATAAACCACAATTTCTACCGACGTATTCAAAAGAATGAAGTCAAAGAATCTCTTAAACATATGAAGGGTGGTAAATCGGTAGGACCAGATAATATTCTTATAGAAGTTTGGAAAATACTAGAAGAAATAGGAATCACTTGGCTCACAAGACTATTTAATGAAATATGGAAAAACCAAAAGATGCCCAAAGAATGGAGAGCAAGTACACTTATACCCATATATAAGAACAAGGGAGACATTCAAAATTGTGCGAATTATCGAGGTATGAAGTTAATGAGCCATACTATGAAATTGTAGGAAAGAATTATCGAGCGTAGGTTAAGACAAGTATCAAGTACAACAAAGAACAAATTTGGATTCATGTCAGGCAGATCTACTGTTGAAGCGATTCACCTTTTGAAACGTCTTATAAAACATTTTAAAGCAAAAAAGAAAGACCTTCACATGATATTTATTGATCTAGAAAAAGCTTATGATAGAGTACTGAGGGAGGTTCTTTGAATAACTTTAGGAAAAAGAGTTATCCCATTGACATACATTAACCTTATAAGAGACATGTATGATGGTGCAAAAACATGTCTGAGGACTCACGAAGGAATGACAGACTTCTTTGAAGTTAATATTGGGTTACATGAAGGATCAACTTTAAGTCCATACTTATTTATAATGGTGATTGATGATTTAACAAAACATATTCAAGATGAAGTGCCTTGGTGTATGTTATTTGCAAATGACATTGTATTAGTGGAGGAGTCTAAGGAAAAAGTTAATAGAAAATTGGAACTATGGAGAGAAACATTAGAAAGCAAAGGCCTTCGACTTAGTAGAACAAAGACAGAATATATGGAATGTAAGTTTGATCATTTGGTTACCTTAGAGGACATAGAAATTAAAATTGGCACACATTTCATCCCCCAAAAGAAAAGTTTTAAATACCTAGGGTCAATTTTTCAAAGTGATGGAAGAATTGATGGAGATGTTACGCATAGAATTAATGATGGTTGGTTAAAATGGAGAGGAGCATTAGGTATTCTTTGTGATAAGAAGATACCATTAAAGTTAAAAGGTAAATATTATAGAGCATCAATTAGGCCTGCCATGTTTTATGGTTCTGAGTGTTGGGCAGTTAATCATCAACATGTACAAAAGATGTTTATGACAGAAATGAAGATGTTGAGATGGATGAGTGGTCATACAAGAAAAGACCGTATACATAATGAGGTTATTAGAAACAAATTAGGAGTGACACCAATAGAGAATAAAATAAGAGAATATCGTTTAAGATGGTTTGGACATATAGAAAGAAGAACCTGTGAGAAGGTATGAAAAACTAAATTTGGAAAGTATTAAAAGATCTAGAGGACAACCACAAAAGTGTTGGAAAGAAAAATAAAGAATGATCTAGCGTATTGTGAGTTAACTGCTAACATGGCACACGATAGGGATATGTGGAAACAAAGAATCCATGTAGCCGATCCCGTCTAGTATGGGAAAAGGTTTAGTTGTTGTTGTTGTTGTCACTCTCTCATGTTTTTTATGTGGATTGCATTATGAAATTCAGTATTGGTGGATTGTGACAAGGCTTTCTTCATTATATGGTATCAAAGCGAGATCACGCTTGAGACTATCTTGTACTACATGCCAAGTGTTAAAGTCACCTTTCTGAAAGAAAAACAAGATCTTACGCATGTTACTTTCTTCAAGTAAGAGCATTTTATTTTTCTCTAAGTGATTCCATCTATTTTGAATTATCAATTAAGTGTTTTTGTAGTTCGTAAGAAAACAAGGGTTTTACCTATCATGTAAAAGGTATGAACTATAAAATATGGACTCAAACCATGAAAATTTATCTATATTTCAAGAAGTTATGGGGATATGTGAGTGACACAAAGGTAGAACCATCTCCTATTGCTACCCAAGAACAGAAAAAAGAATATGAGGGTAGGTCATAGTACCATACTTTGGATTCTTATAAGTAATGTTAATGATCGTGATAGATAGTTTGTCCAATTATACTAATGGTAAGGAAGCATGGGAATACCTAAGAAAAGTCCATGTGTAAAACGATGTTGCACATCCAATCGCTATTAGAGACAAGCTATCCTCTTTATAACAAGGAGATAAAGAGATAAATGATTTTTTAGTAAATTTTCAAATACTTTAAATCAATTATTGAGCTATGAAAAAGATGTCAATCTTGTTGTGATACAAGATATTGTGAGCAAAATAAATAAAAAATGTTACAATTTATGAGAGGGTTAAGAGGAGAATTTGGCCTTCTTTATTGCATCCTTTTCCTAAATAGGATGAAATTATTGTGGATTTACCTATGACGGAAATAAGACTTGGAGAAACAAAAATTCACAAACACTCCATTTTTACCACTTTTAAACCCGAGACACACATGAAGCCTTATTGACCTCCATGTTTCAAGAGTAAAGAAAATAATATTAGAAGAAAAGAGATCATTTACCACTATTGTAAAGAAGTCGGAGACATCAAGCCAAATTGTCCCAAACTAAAAAAGAAAATTTTTATAATTGATGATGAGGGGAACCAAGTAGGCTAAAACTTACATTTCAAGCATTACAAGAGAAGGTCAAACAATTAGAAGAACAACTCAAGGGAAAAAACTCTACCTCTGTTATTACTTGCTCTATGAACTCTTCACAAGGTATGGCTACTTACTTCGCTACTAGATTTCGGTGTCTCCTTTCACATGACATGCAAAGAAAATCTTTGAAAAATTGTATAAGAAATAGTTCTGACTCATGTTTTTAGTGCCAATGGAGCAAAACTATAAGTTGAAAAAATGAGTCATTCCCAAAATAAGGTTTTTTTGGTTTTGCAAGTTAGTTTGGTTCCAAAATTAAATTTAAATATCTTTTTGGTATTTCAAATTTCCAATAATGGATGTATTATGTCCTTCTGATCTAAAGGTTGCATTGTACAATATCACCTCTCGAAAAAGGTGATTGAATGTGACCTTAGGGAAGGGAGACTATATGTCAAGGACCATTTAGAAATTTCAAATATTGGCTATTTAATCTTTTATCAAAAGATATACTTTTGTGGCATAAGAGACTTGGTCATTTGAATGTTTAAAAGTTATATACTTGTAAACCTTTTCATATTAAGAAAATTAAAAACTTTTTCGCAGATATTATACTTTCAAAAAAAATAAAACACATTTTCCAAATAGAACGTTTGTCATGAAAGAACTTATTGAACACTGCCTAATAAAAAATGAATTAATGCTATGAGAGAGGAGTTTGATCTCTAGAGAAGGCCCAAACCTAGGGTGTGATTGAACAAGAAAACCATAAGATATAAGTGGGAATATAAATATAAGACTAAGAGTGATTATATTATAGAAAGGTATAAAGCATGGTTAGTTGAAAAAGGATTTGCATAAGAGCATAGAATAGATTATGAGAAAACTTTTATACCCGTAGCCAGAATGACCACAATAAGAACCCTTATTGCCATATGTATTATTCGTACTTGAAACCTTTCAAGTGAATGTAAAAAATGCCTTCTTAAATGGATGCTTGAGGGAGGAAGTTTATATGAAACCTCCTCCTGGTCTCTCCTTACCCAATAATCATATTTTTCGCCTAAGAAAAACCTTGTATAGCATTAAGCAAGCTCTTAAGGCATGGTTTGAAAAGTTTAGTATTTTTATATTACAAAATGATTTTGCTACTTGTTACACTAACATTGCTCTATTTGTAAGAAAATTTGTTGTGTGGATAGTTAATATGTTGCTTTATGTAGATGATATGATAATAACAAGAAATGATACAATTGAGAATTGTATTGCATAATTGAGTAGTGGTGGATTATGGCAGTCACCAGTGATTGAAGGCTTTCTTTGTTATAATTGCAAGTCCTATGATTTCCCCAAAGGTAGCTTCATCCTATTTTTGAGGAATACCTTGATCCAATGTTCTGGTAAATTTTGAGCATCCCATCTAAGACTGGAGGCACATGACAATGAGTAGTTATTTCTGGTGCATGATAAAGAACTTTCCAAGTACCTCTAAAGGAACTATAAACTCATATCTTCCTTATCCCTTTAACAGCTCAACGATTTGTGAACAGAGGCTTGTGCATGATAGAGGCCTCAAACTATTAGTCACTGTAAATAAAAACTCATAAAATGGAATTTATGTAGCACTTTAGATATACCTGTACCAGAAAAAAGTTTCTGAAAATGAGATGTCTACCACAGTAACATAAAAACAAGAACCATTAGCCACTGTAAATAAAAACTCATAAAATGGAATTTATGTAGCATTTTAGATATACCTGTACCTGAAAAAAGTTTCTGAAAATGAGATTTCTACCACAGTAACATAAAAACAAGAACCACTCTATGGGTACAAATGTTAAACATATGAGCCAACTTTTTATGAACCATAGCTAACATGCCACATCAGGCAATGACCAGATCTTAGGGATCCGGACCTAACTAGACTCGAGTCCCTTGTGGATGTCCTTGAATCTGATAAATCCAGGTCAACATGCACGTCTTGCGCGAAAATTGAGGTACTTTGGCTCACGCAAGCTGAATATGGTATTGGAAGTTCTACCATTGGAAAGTACGAACCCACAGAACACGGCACTAGGAACAGGGCTACTCCAAGAGCATATGTTTGCATGGCTACTCCAAGGATCATATGTCTGCATTACAATGATGCCAATGGAATACGTCTCCTGTCCATGATGAAGCTTCTTGCTGCCACTTAACTTGATGAACTGCACCAAATATCCTGGGACCTGTGGGTTATTCATGAGTTGATTGTTTTGGTGCTAGCTCAGGCAATGGCTGGATGATATCATTATGATCTTGGGGATGTACCACCATCAGTGGCATCTGCAACTCAAGAGGAGGTCTTAACCACTCCATCAGGAACACAAAGGTGATAATGCCACAGACGCTACCTACTAGACTGTTGAGGATAGTTGTTATCTGTATCGGTCTAGTGTGAATAGCCACAAATGGTTGTAGTGCTAAAGTCAACAAGGAAGATGATGCTAGGTTCAGAGGCTACATGAGATGCTAATGGAGCCAAAAGAACATCCAGATTGGTTGTTCACCTATACCATCTGTAGTATCAGTTTTCGTTGCTTGAAATTATGATCCATCTTTTGCGTAAGCCTATCAAATGAGTCACCCACGTGAGAGAAAAACCAAGAATCCGTTGTGATACCAAATGATGTGATCCAAACATGACCACTTGAGTGTCTTCTGAATTGTGCTCGAATATGATAAAATCCAAGTCAGCATGCATATGCACGAGGACAAGGTTTGACTAGGCCAAGGCTCTCTTGAAGTTCATTGGGTTCGATCAACACGAACTAGGTTCGTTTAACTGGCCTCAATTGAATGAGTCAGGGTCTGGTCAGTTAGGTTTTAAAGAGGATTGAGTTTGGGTTGGACAAGATTGGATTTGGCTGGCTGGGACTTGATCCAAGACAATCAACTAGCATGTTTCATGATGAAGTGGCTAGCTGGGGTCGAGGCAGCAGTTGAGAGTGATGGCCTATGGCAGACCTTGGTGGTTGCAGGTGGATTCAGGTAGCAAGAAGGTGACTAGATGTGGTTGACAATAGCTGTAGGGCTATCAGACAGGCAGCTAACGGCTAGTGGCAATTAGGCTACAATGGAAGTGATTGGCAGGCTGGCAGACTGGAACCAAAACCTGGGTTGTTTACAGAGTGGTTCAACTTCATGGTTTAAGGAGGATGATAATCAGAGGTAGGTCGACGGATGGTCGGCTAAGGTACATGACAGACAGGATTAAGGTGGTAAGAGAGTTCGACTAGTAGAGGGCGATGGTTTCAAGCTAATGGTAAGCAGGTAGATTTGGGTTCAGCTGAGAAGGGTGGTGCAGCTACAAATGAGCATGGAGAGATACCTTAATTAACTAAAGTAAAAACAAATTGCAAATATAGATGTAGATATAGATCTCAGTGTCATGCCCTATCCATCCGACTAACAGATGAGAGTAGGAAACACGGTAAGACTAGATCAGCTTTAGCAGATTTTACAAAGTATTGCAGTTGCCTACCAGCACCAATACGAGAAAGTGAGTATCTCTCTTCGGGTGCTAAGGCCGAAAATAGTCCTTAGAATTCAAATAACTCGGACCACACAATTCGACAAACACAAGAAAGCAAAGGCAATAAAGGCTCAAAGGTAAACTTCTTTATTGTAGCATAAAGAAGTGTGTGGCTCCTGCTATAATATTAAGTTGGGGGCCCTTCTCCCCAAGAAGGTTTTACCAGGAGTGGCCCGTAGGCCAATATCATGATCACGATCGAAGGGTTACAATAGATCCTGAAGTTCAAGGTCCGGGTTACATCAATCTTCAAGCCCATTTCTTGGCTCTTCCAAAAGTCACTTGGGTCTTTTCTTCAAGCAAGCTTCTAACTTTACAATTATGCGTTAGAAAGCATGAATACTAGTGTAGACAAGAGCTCCTAGTGACAAGTGATATAAGAGACCGAAAGTAATGTGTAGTATCTTCGGCATAAACTCTCGGAAACTTATTGAACTCAAACACAAACCAAATCAATCTACCATGCCTAATCTTTCATCATTCCTTAAAAACAAAATCTTGAATAATCAAAGACGTATCAATGTTCCATGCACCTAGAACAAATCAAGCAAGGAACACACTGCAAGAACATAAAGAGCCTTTTGCAGGAGTTACAGCGCATAATGTTTTATAGAGGCAGTTTAATTCATAATAATTTGTGATGAATAGCATGTCATAGTCATGCCTTGATACAAAAAGGAATGGATATGAACATCACAATGCACTTTGCTATCTCTACACCTTCTTCCCATATCATTTTCTTCTTTGTCTTATTCTAACTTTATTTTTCTATAGAGATGTGGAAGACACCAGGATGTGATGCTTGGTGCCTAAGATCTTCTCTTCATGATTTTCACCACTTTCAATGAAAAAAGTTAACGCAAACACCAAGGAGAAAAACTTTGCTCATGCCCATAAGCATTAGAGGTTTATGACACTTCCTATACATATGAAAGTAGGCGAAGGTAATGTGGCTTCCTATCTGCTCCAATTCTTGGAGTAGCATCTACAGTTATGCTGAAATGTGTGTTCACGCCTATGTCTTCATACTGAGAGGCACTCTCTTCTAATGTGGCTCAGAAAATCTTGATCATAAAGGACCAACAAAGGATTCACTACTACAAAAAAGCTATAGCTAACCATGTAAATGTTAACAATTATGTAAAATAAAGTTTTGAAATAATCAAAAGAAACTGAACCGGATTCTGTTATGGGTGAGTTATTGATGAATGGATGCAGCATTAGAATTTAAGAAATCATACCCTATCAGAGCCTACATACATGTCATCACACTCTCATTAGTAAAAGATTCAAGCACTCAACATAAAATCCTTTGCCTGTTCTCAGCAGCACAAGGTTTTCATCTCTAATACAGGCAGAACACAGAGACGTTGAACAGCAACAGAATTGGAAAATTGAGTTCTTTCTGCAAAAGAAGCATGACTGGTGAGCTGCACAGGAAGACTATCTATTACAGATTGGTAAAGGCATAGCTGCTGACAAGAAAGATAATCATGCCTTCTGTAACTACAAGAATGGCCATATATGTCAGTCATGGAACGCTTATCTGAACCAAAACACTCTAGAGGTCCTGAAAGATATTTACCAGTAACCCAGTGCTCATCTGACTCCAGGAATTCAGGAAATATTCCCACACATGCTTCATAGTATGATCTAAGATGATTCCTGGTATAACAAATGCCTTCCATATTTATAGAACAAAAGTCATTGATCATACTTCTGTTTGCAGACTGGCACAGTGAGCAATTGTGAAAATAAGCACCAGGGCAATGCCTGATGACTGACAAAAGATTTTGCAGTATTACCCAGTTAAACTTTTCATGTGAAGTCGTGAAACACATCAGACTCCAAGACATTATGCAAAAAAAAGCAACACATAACAACTTATCACATTGGACGATGTCACAGGGGCACGTCATTTTCAGGGCTGGAAAGACACAGACAACCCAAAGAAGGCAGAAAAGGTCACTTCAATTTCTTTATAGTGTTATATTATTTTAACTTATTTCTAATGAAATGACTATCTCCAAAAATCAGAAATGAGTCTTTGAACTAATAAAACTTGAAGAAAAATGTTCCCTGATGTTATGTTTTATCAAAAGGGTCATGAACTCACAGAACAAATCTTGAAGTTGTGTCCTGGTGTCTTTTGTTACAGATTGAAGCCTGAAAAACTGATCAAAAGAGCTTGAACACAGGCAAATCTCAAAGGAAAGCAAGAAGCCAGTGAAAGGAATAAAACATCCTTGCCACTTGCCAGCATATTGCCGTATGACAACATAAAGTACATGATTGTCATCATCGAAGGCCAAAATACTCCGGTGATTATACATCGAAAGAGAATATTCCTACCAACATGACACACATTCAAGGAAGTTGCAGGAAGACTAGTGGCATTTTGGTTCTCTCTGATAGTGAAACGACAATATATATTTAACCCTTTGCTCCTTATCAAACTTCTTCCTCGTTCATGTGATTTTTTTGATGAAGTGCTATTGGCAGCTTGTAACAACGTTCCTAACTTGCACTGTAAGACAGGCTAGTGGACGTTGATCTTCACATGGATGTGATGCAACTTTTTTCAAACGGGTGTGTTTGCTCTACAAGGCTAGTACTGAAAAAATGACTCAGCTAGAACTGTCTACTCATTTACATGTACATCCATACATTCATTAACAATACAAAGTGTGTTTCTCTACAGAGTACCAACACCAAACTTCTTTAGTCCTTAGACAAACAAATACGATAGAGAGAGAGAGAGACATTTGAGATGTCATGCAAGAACATGTGAACATGAAACAATGAATGTATCGATCCATCCATCCCATGTGAAACACACCAAAAGCAAGAAAAGCATCATTAAAACAAAACCAGTTTTGTTCATAGCGTATCGTACCATGTATCATTTTGGTCAAAAATACATATCATACCGGAAATAATTTTAAAAAATCATAAAAATTCAGGGGAAAATCATGGTAATTAAAAACAAATCATATAGTTCATAAGTGGAGTAAATATTCATCCATCACCATTCAATTTTCAATATATAAAGCATTTAAGCATTACATCCTTAGCAAAATTACAACTTTATAATTGAAAAAATGAACTACATATTGCAGGATCAACTAAATAATCTTCATCTTCTCCTTCTTGTTCAAGATCATCACCGCCTTAAGCTTTAAAATCAAAATTATCATCCCCTTCATGATATTGTTGCCCTCCTTCCAAATTAATTCATTAAATGTCTTCTTTAGTTAAGAGTGTATTTGCTTCATTGTCTTCTATAATCCACTCCTCTAAAATATTAAAATTATTCAGACTTATGGATCAAATTGGTTCTCCTCTCTATTATTTTACTTTTTTAATTGTCTGCAAGAAAGATAAGTAAATAACATTAACAATTAAATAAAATAAAACATTGAATTGAATACTTAATTAGTAACTAATCCTTTATTACTTTTATCAGAGCCGCATGTTGCAACGGATGAAAATAAGGTCATTGAGTCACTTATGTTCCAACCTGTTATGGTTTTTTGTGTGGATATGTTGAAAGATACTCCAATTTCTTTCACAACCAATTATACTAGAGGTTTGACTCAAAACTCTTATTATAAAATCTCTTTAAGTTTGGGCAATAACTTTCAAACCTATTCCACCAAACGTCTAATACAAAAGGACACACATAAAGATTTATTGCTCAATAAATATAAGATTTAAAAAACTTAAATATTAAGATAAATAGTTTACCTGAGTGCATATTAGTACGATTGCTAATGGCTATAGGAAAGCCTATCAAGTGAAGAGCATTATCGTAGATTTTAATCTCTCGATGTATAGCATCTGCTATACTCTCATCAGGGACCAATCTATCTATGCAATCAATGATACCTCGATTAAACTTATTATCCCTTTTAAAACTTGTAGAATACCTAAATGATCGATTTAGGTAGTAAGTTGTTGCATGAATAGTTTGATACAACTTTTTATTCAATCTATTATCGATAATATTCAACACGGGCACATAATCTCTCTTTTTTACATTAAAATTGTTTCTAATAGCTTCTTTAGTCGTATTCATAGCTTCATAAAGATAGCTCATAGATGGCTTCTTCTCGTTGTCAATCAATCTCAAAACTTTGACTAAAAGACATGTGATCCTTAATAGTCTAACACAAGAGTTTCAAAATGTACTCCTAAAGAATGTCTGTGAAATCTCATTCAATTTTTTATTCCTTCTATTTTGAGGTAACACTGCAAACTGCTATCACTCATATGAAAAAAACATTCTCTTCAAAGCTTGGCTTTATTTAACAATTCTCTATACTGATAAGAAATTAGTTATAAACTAAGTAGCAGTTGTATAAAGCAGCTATGCACCAACTATATATCTCCTTATCTTATATAATACAAAAGCATGGTTATAGATAAATTTTGTGATATCTTGACAATACTCACTTGTTACCTTTACCTCATCCATATCTCCAATATCCTCAAGGATGAGATATAGACAATGGGTTGCATATGGTGTCCAATAAAAAGTCTCATAAGTATAAACTAACTTCTTTCCAATTTCTTTATAGTTAGTTGCATTATCTATAATTAATTGGACTACATTCTCAAGCCCAACCTCTAATATAACCTTATAAAATTTCTGCCTTAAAACCTTTGTAGTATGTCACTCCTCCTATATGTCTAGTGATCTCAAAAACATAAGCTTTTTAGGATAGTAGACAAGGAAGTTTAACAAAGTACTTCCTCACCTATCTATCCATCCATCTACCATGATAGTGCATCCTGTCTCCTTCAATAACTTTCTCAAAGTTGAACAATACTCTTGAACTTCAAGAACAGTCTTATCCAATAGTTTTTCTCTCAACTTTTGATAAGATGGCATCTTATGCCCTCAACCAATGTTAGCAATGACATCTGCTATTACTTGAAAATAAAAACAATTTATTGCATTAAATAGAATGCATGCATCATAAAACCATCTCCATGTTGAAGAATATGAGTTTAATGTTAAATAATATGAGTTTAGAGTCAGTTTTAGTACATTTGATGTCTTAGGATAGTAAATTTGATGTTTTAGGTATTATTATAATTGTCCGAAGTTGTAAGGGCATTTTGGTAATTTTCTGTACTAGGGGTATTTTGGTCATTTTACATTTTACACCTCTTTATATAAGGGCTGATAGGTTGTATTAGGGTTTAAGGTTGCTGAGATTAAGAAAGAGAGAAAAAGAGGGGGGCTCCATTGGAGGTCCGTCCCCTCCTTCGATCTCCACGTTTCTAACATGGTATCAGAACCGTACGATCAACGCTTATCGGCTGTGGGTGCGTCAGAAGAGAGGAAGATAAGAAAAACCGAAACCTTTGATTTTGGGCGATTTAGAGAAGGTGGTATTTGATATAAAGTAGTCATCGTAGTTGTATGCAATAATTACATTTGTTAGTCATGCTCAGTTCTTCGTTTCCATGGTTGTTGCTCATTGATATGCATAGTGATGTTCAATATGCATAGAAAGAGAATATCTTATTGTTCTGCAATGGTCAATGGAGAAGTGCATCAGAGCTTCCTGATATTGTTGCTCTAGCTGCGACAAAGGGAAATAGTGAGAGTGAAAAATGCTTTGCTGGATTGCCCCCCTGTCACTGTCTTCGAAGGTGCAGATGCAAAAGTGTGACAAGTGTTCGCGGGGAGTTCTGTTCACCAATCAACTATAGAAGGCACATCCGCATTCATCGCCGTTCCTTGAATGTTGATAAGGACTCATAAAAAAAAGGGAGTACTTCGGTAGCTTTTGGGATAATCTATCTTTGGAAGAAGCTACAACAATTGGTTCTGGAGGAAGTTCCTCGATCATCCATCATAAAGACTTTGGCATCGTTTGTTCGAAAGCCTGGTTTCATTTCTCTGCCACAGTTCTACATAAAAGCTGGTGATGCGATTCTGGATATCATTCATTCCAGGCCTTTTATACTGCCCATTTCTTCAAAGGAGTTGTTTCTGCCCATTTCTTCAAAGGAGTTGTTTGCCATACTTGATGATGCCAGCGAGCAAACCTTCTTATGTGCTGGTACAACGGCTTCAATGCAAAGGTTTTTCTTTGATGGAGAAGCTGCAAAGACCGGTCTAGAGACAAGGAATATTGTTGCATGCACTAGCTTCCTTATTGAATAGAAGCTGGTTGAGGCATGGTTGGCTGATAAAGATGCCGAAGCTCTAAGATGTCAGAAGCTCCTTGTTGAAGAAGAAGAAGCTGCTCAGAAAAGGCAAGCTGAGGTTTCTTAGAAAGAGTAGAAACGATCTGACCAAGAACTCAAAAGGGATGCAGCTGAAGAGTATGATGATGGGCAGAGAAGAAGAAAGAGACTTCACAGAGACTTCAACTCTGCAGGATAAGTGTTCGATGAAATGTTCAACAGAAATATTCATCTGCACATCAAGTGTTCGATGAAATGCCTAAAAGAGATGTTTACCTACATATCAAGTGTTTGCTAAAATGCTCAAGAGGGTTGAAAATTCAGAGAAAAACTTTGAAGAAGGTATGAAGTAGTAGTTATGATTTCTTCATTGGAAAAACAATTGAATGAAAATAGAAGAAAAGATAGAATGCAGAAAATTAGTTTTTTTCACTACATATGCATGAAAAAAACAAATCATAGAAGAAGCCAGAGGAATTTGATGGTATGGAATATAGAAGTATCATCAAGAAGCATAAAAGTTAAAACCTTAAGTTGCTGAAGTAAGCAGTCAGGAGGGCTGGAAAAGCGGCTGCAGTCACCATGTGAAGGGGCACAGACCGACTAGAATAAGCAGATGTTTGTATTCTGCTATTTGAGTGGTACAGAGAGAGCACTCAACCAACATACCGGCTGCAGCCACCATGTGAAGGGGCGCAGGAAAAGCCATGTGAAGTGTGTATGGTGGAGTAGTACCTCCTATCACAAAAGATCTTCTTTGTCAAGAGTAGAAGAAACATAACTTTTAAGTGTAGCTGCCGAATCACTTTATAGAGAAGAAAAAAGAGAGGGAGCAACCGACACCCATACAAGGGTCGTGTGCTACCCATGTGTTATCGATTATTCAAGTTGTTTTCTAGAAGCCTCGAAGAGATTGCTCGTGCACGTGTGGTGAAGAAAGAACCGGTTCTTTTGTAAGTTTGGAGTTCGTAGTATCTCACTCCCAACTTGAGGGGGGGTGTTGAAGAATATGAGTTTAATGTTGAAGAATATGAGTTTAGAGTCAGTTTTAGTACATTTGATGTCTTAGGACAGTAAATTTGATGTTTTAGGTATTAATATAATTGTCCAAAGTCGTAAGGGTATTTTGGTAATTTTTTGTACTAGAGGTATTTCGGTCATTTTATATTTTACAGCTCCTTATATAAGGGCTGATAGGTTGTATTAGGGTTTAAGGTTGTTGAGATTAAGAAAGAGAGAAAAAGAGGGAGGGCTCCATTTGAGGTTTGCCCTCTCCTCCGATCTCCACATTTCCCTTGATTGTGTATGATCTTTTTCTTTTCCGCTGCACAACCACGTTTTCAACACTCCGTACTACAAGGTCTAACTACTCATGCAATTACTTTGAAGCCATAGCAGCAAGAATTCGAGGTTGAGCACAGGGTATAGTAGTATTAGGAGGAAAAAACGACTATATGCTATAATAAAATCTTTCTCTAGCCCTTCCTCTTCTACCACTTCCAACCTCTTCAATAATCTTTTTTTCTCTGGTTGGTATCGAGAACCACTTCTACTAATATTTGTCCTAACATCAGAAGAGATGCTATCACCAAGTCCAATAGCATCATCCTCTTCCTCAAACATCTTTATATCTTTCTTTTGTTATCTCTTCTCAATTATACTCTTAATCATCTATACATACTGACATTTAATGGCTTTTGACACTTTCCTAACTTTGCCCATACAAGAAATAATCTCTTTCCTAATCATTGCTAGATGATGCTTCAAACGAGAAATTCTACCACTAATCACCTTCTCACAACACATATGATTTTCAATCTGTTTAGCTCAACTAAAGTACCACACTGCCATGCTGGATCATAAGACGAAGATTGATCGTCCCTAACACCCCTTCTTGTCATCTTAATTTAACATTTCAATCTTAATAAAATTAAAAATAAAAGCACTTCATAAATCCTCAATCTTCACCTCATAAACCGCCAAAACACTCAAATAGAGTGTCTCCCACTTAACAAATACAACGAAAGGATATTGATGCACTTCATAAGTTCATATATTGTCGTTCAAAAATAAAAACAACAAATAACACAAGAAAATACCAAATACAAAGAGAAAAAGTGAAAAAACCTTATACCACAACAACCATATTATTGTTATTGTCATTGCCAAAGTGATGGTGGCATTAGAGACCCTTTAAAACTAGTGAAGATGCCTTATGATGAGCCGAAAGTCATCTTGGACACGTTGGAAGACACAAACAGAAGCTAGAAACCCCCCGCTGAAATGCAGGATTCTGTTTTGCCGAAGACCTTTTATAAAAGTCCCTAGGTATATCACTCGTATCATATGATACAACACGATATTGTATCGATACAATATTGTATCATGTATGATACAGGCGATACATGATGTATCGTACGATACAACATGATATTGTATCCTATAATGATACAATAACATGCATCATATCGTGGAGTCCCATGATGCGATACAGATAACACTTAACAAAACAAAGACTACAACACTGAACTACCAAAGTCCTATGTTATAATAGGAGTTAGCTGGTTGTTAGTGGTTGCCCCTAATATAGCAATAGCGGGGATATAGTAGATTTAGCGGTACACTCTCATTTATGACTAAAAAATAATATATATAATCAATTCTCTAATTTCTAAGAAATATCAAGAAACACATAACCACCACATTCATAAATATGAATCAAGTATTTGTCGATAGGGTTGAGAGTGCATGTTTAAGGTTAAAAATATTCCTCAGTAGCTCTACGGTGAGGTTCGATACAATATGGACCTAATTTCATTCATTGATTAAGATAAAGATTACATAATTAAAAAAATCATTTGAAGAATTCCAAACTATCGGCATGCATTATCTTAACTATACATGAGAGATGATTAAAAATCTAGAAAGAAGGGTATCAAGGCATGCACTTGATTTGATTGTGAAAGAGGTGAACAATGTTGAGATAGTAGTGTCAATCCAACATGTATGTTACTATTGCAGTTGTCGCTTCGGTTGCTATTTGTTTATGAGATCAACTTTTTTCTAAAAGTGGTAAGCCGAGACAATTATTAAAAATTGATCCAATTGGGAGAAAGCTTCACAAGAAGGTGGAAAGGCCCATGAATCCAATCACAATGAGAATGACAAAAGATAGGCAACTAAGACACATAAAGTTGCCCAACAATTATTTACTCATCCTAATTTTTAAAAATAGAACCATTTAATTAACTTGTTGCATGAGCATTAGTGCAACGGTTGGGTGTGAAAGGTTAAGCTCAAACTTGAACCAAAGATGAGCCTTTGAAAGTTCAGGTTGGACTATGCATTCAAGAGTCTTATTTACTATAAAATGCAATGATTTAGGGCATCAAAGAAAAGATTGTCTATTTTGGTTTCTAAGTAGTGCAATGATACATGACCAACTTAGAGAATAACGGGGTTCTATTTCAAGTATGACGAGTTGGGACACTATGTTGATGAATGCCCTAAGACTATTCTACACAAAAACTCGATATAAGTGATAAGATGACATTATGAGTAGTGATTATTTGAACATGTTGAAGTTGGAGAATGATGACCTTCCTGGAAATTCTAATAAAGTGTTTATGCTATTGTCTAGTGCTTTAGTGTTTCTAATGATTTGTGTAATTGGGGTGGTCTACATGTTGCCTTTAGTCATCACTTAAGTTGATCATTGTTATTAAAGTATGGAGAATATTTTGACTTGTTGAGTGAAGGAGAATTTGAATGGTAATACTCTTAGAATAAGTAAAGTGGATTCATCATAATGGTTCATTTTGTAAGCTATGATTTTCTTGTCTTGGTTTGCATATATTAAAACATCGAGAAGTTACTTCAAATGTATATTGGTATGAATTAGAACCTTTGTAAATTTCATAAGCAATAAGACCTGCTTGAATAGTTTCATTTGTATCATAAGTTTGGGAGAACAAAAAGAGAGTTAGAATTATATGATCTGAGTAACTATAGTAAATAATTATTGAGTAAAGACTTTCTCCAGGAGCATGTAATGCCACCCATTAGCTAGCAGAGTAGTTGATGTTGCATGGGCATTTGTGCTGGTATCAAGATAATTGTTACTAAGATAGGAAAAACAAGGGGTACCCTTGTAATGTCAGAATTGTGACTTTTTACTTGAACGTGTATTCAGATGAAAAGGAAAGTTGACAAATTATGTTTTAAAGGAAATGGTATAAATATGAACTAGTAAACTTGTACAATATTCATTTATCTTTTTATGTAGAATTTTGCTCACCCTATAGATGGTTCCACTCAGCGTAGGAAGAAGCCCCTTATTGCATTAGGTACCTAGTATGGGGAACGACAAAAGATTGTTTTAGGAACATTGATTATATAATGGTATGTAAATTTCTTTATGCATAGTCATCTTTATGATAGAAAAATTGTGTTAAGAGTTCTATCGTTAGCCATTGGTGTTGCATTGCAAGAAAATATTCATGTTTATGTAAAAGCATCCAGCCATGCTATGATTTGAAGTTGTACTTTGCATAGTACGAAGTGGTATATGATCTCAAGATTGTCCAACAATGATGGGTAGTTATAACTTTATGCCCTTATCCCACTTGATATCATCAATTACTATATGATTGTTGGCATGGACTAGTTATCAATGATCTATGTAGTTGATTGTAGAAGAGTAGACTACAACCTTTATTTTTAGGGCTTGAGAGGAAGAACCCATTGAATTATTGTGTAAGCTCTTGAAACGTATAGTTACATATGCTTATCAAGGATACTTAGAGAGATGTCACTAGAAAATATAGTTTACTAGTAAACATGTTTGCACAATTTTTTTGTTGAAGAGCTTACTTGACTTTCTCCGCAGCGAGGGATCACTATCAATCTATAGTTAGTTGTTAAGGCAATATCTAAAGTGCCTTATGATATGGTACTCAACTTGGTATAAGAGGAGCAATTGTAGGTGGAGTCCTTTAAGCACAACTTTTGATTGAAATAGGTTGGATCTCTTCGGCACATAGTGTCAAAGAATAGCTTGTATGTTGAACAACCAAGATTTATGCTAGAGCTTTGTGGAAAGAAGAGTGTAACAATGTTTTATAGAGTTGAAGGTTAAATTGACAATACTACTGTTGACACTTCCAGTTGGTAATAATAACCTTGTAACAGTTGTGTTCAATCTTAAGATTCTCAATAATGGTTAATTTAGCTAAGTAAGATTATAGCTTATGCATCAAGGCAAAGGAAAAGAGTGAGAGAAGTGAATTATCCAAAACATGAAACTCAGAGTTGCAACAATTGTATTTAATCTTATGATTCTCATTAATGGTTAATTTTGCTAAGTAAGGTTATAGCTTATGCATCAAGGCAAAAGAAAAAGAGAGAGAGAGAAGTGAATTATCCAAAACATGAAATCCAGAGTGGCAACAATGGTGTTTAATCTTATGATGGTGAAACATTACTTATACGGTGATAAATATGAGATATTTATCAACTATAAAAGCTTGAAGTACATAATCACTATATCCCACCTTAACATATGCGATGGTTCGAGTTTGTAGAGGACCCTATTGTTAAATCGTGTTTCATTTGGATAAGACTAAGATCGTATCAGATATCCACAGCAAAAAAAGAAGAAGAAAAGAAAAAACCTAAATGCTTATTTCCTACACTTGTACAAGTCACACTTGGCTTTGGCTTAAAGTTTTAGCAGCTCAAAACAGATGATCCAAATTTGAGAGAGATTATCAATGAGTTCTCTCATAGAGGCAAATTTGATATGAGAATTATAATGATTTGTCTATACTTTTTAAAGAATAACAATATGCATGTAATGATGAGTTGCTTTACGAAAAAAGGGTCTCCGGATAATGACAATATGAAACGATTTTGGTTTTAGTATGAAAAAAAAAAAACTCTTTACAACCTTCTCCTAGAGTCTACTTTGTAAATGAAGGGCAATAATAGACGTTGACCTTCCTCAAGAAATAGGGATGAGCATAGAACTAGAATAGAATTCCTGGTCACCACTAAGACTCAGTTTGGGGTTAGGTTAGTTTAGTAAACTTCAAGAATTCAGTACTCGGTTCCAAGAATTCACAACTAAAGAACCAAAATATCTTAATATAATTGTTATTCATACATCTTTTTTTGTAAAATTACCAAACTATCCCTACTACACATTCTCTTTGTGCTCACCGGCCTCTCCTTCTGATGATCCATCTTCTCCTTCCTAATCACCCTCACTTCGAAGATCTCTTTTAACCTCATTTTCTCTCTTAATCATTCGATCTCTCTCTCAATTTCACCCTTTTCCAAAACTTTCTCAAATTGCTTTTGATCTCTTTATGACCTCTTTCTCTATTACTCTAAACCTCTATTTCAATCTAAAGACAAATCTCATGAAAAATTTGATGACAGAAAATAAAGTTTGTTCGCCACAAACATTTCAGGAGAAAATGGTGACTAATGATAAGACACGTATAAGGTGCATTAAACATGCCCTCGATGCATCATCCTCACTGTCGGTGACCATGCTCGGTGTTCTCTCTATCAACCAGTTGCAACCATCCGTCTCTCTCCCTTGTGGGCTACAATCATCCTCACTGTCTAAGTAGCTTCAACGACTAGGGTAATGTGTTTTGGCATGGTTGCCATTTGTGTGGCAACGAATTCCTAAGTTAAAGGATATGGGCTGTTCTGGTTCATGAAATCAAACCTTACCAATAAAAAATTTGTTTTGACTATGAGAAGTGTTCTTGTTATTTCCCATGCTTTGGAAGACTAACCGATTTGCAGGAGCGTCTCTTCAGTTTGGTTAGTTCAAGAGTTCAAGTATCAAAACTGATTAACCGAACTGAAATGTTTCAGCTCGGTTCAGTTCATACCATCGGTTTCGTTTTGCTTTTCCTATGATGTTGCCCAGAGCCACCATCCAATAGTTCGGTTCGGTTCGGTTATTGAACCAAACCGACCAATGCTTAAGGCCTATCAAGAAGCACACAAAATTTGCAGCTAAAATAGAGATGTAAAGAATGTAGTTCAATTGCTTCTAGCTGCGAAGCTCAGCATTCGAAGTGTTCCCCAGATTTCTCTAGAGAAAAGAGAATCAAGTCCAAAATGTATAAACCAATTTGGTTTTCAAAGCACTTTCTCGAAGTTCTGTTGTATGCCTTACATAACAACCAATTGCTTATACAAGAGAGACTACGGAGGTGTATATTTTAGTTTCCAAGATTAAAAGCAATACGAAGACATCTATTTATTGGGCTACTCTGCTACAAGACCGATTTGGTCTTGCGTCACAACATTATTCAAGTAAAACTATATAAAAAATGACCAAGTATTAAAATGAGATACCCCTTCAGCACTAAATCTTAATGCAATGCTTATCGATAATAAGAAAATAAGGTTTCAATATGTTAATATATAGAATGCTCTAGTGAAAATGTGGATAAAATTTTGCCTAATGGATATTTTGCATGCAAAGATATTTCAAGGTAATATGCTCTAACGAAAAGCTGAAGAAATTTTAACTGTGGGTATGCAAAGATTTTGCAAGGTAAATTTCATCAGTTGTTTTGATCGTCATTAACATGAGTGATGGTAACTCTTCGTTGATTCTTTGAAGATGAGGAATGGAGCATTTACCTTTATTCAAAAGATTGAGCCTACTATAACGTGATCATTGACACTTATTGAAATGATTTAGTTAGCTGTATCAAAGCCACCCTTGATGGTTGAAGGCATCACAAAAGGATTATTTTGAAAAAGCCAAATGGAAATCCAATTTTGTAGTCACACACCTAACTAAACTAACTTAAGTTGGGAGTGCTTATAGATGTAGATTCACTTCTTTTAATATTTCGTGAATTCTCAAGTTTGAGCTTGGGACAAAGCCAACATGAAACTGAGGTACTTCTTAGCTCAGAGGAACCAAGTATCAGAGTGTGGATCATCTTGCACAAGGGCCGATGAATCTACATGCCAATTTCTGGTTTTGGCAATCAACAGCATTTGTAAAATAAGCTAGCAAAGGAGCCGCTCTTTAGACAAGATTTATGGTACAACTTTTTTAAACTTAGAAAAAGTTCGGATTTGTATTATCGACACATTATTACAGGACAAGTTTTGTACTGACACTTGCAAGTTGCAACACTGCATAGGACCACAACTAGGGGTGACAGTTTGACACGAACACACAAAAGGATCTAAATTCGTGTCCACTCCAAATGACAATATATATCAAGCCCGTTCATACTGACCTAGTTTTTTTGGTACAATGGGAGGCTGAAGCCAGATGCATGCCCTGGATGTCGAACTCAAGACCTTTATCTTGTGAGTCGACCCCTGGTCAGGTGAGATAGCTCGCCGTGCCATATTGGCCCCTCCCTTTTTGGTACGAAGAAGGAATGCGATGACACCATCACGACCAGAAGACACAAGGCTGCCGACAATTTCAGACACAACACAGAAAGCAGACGAACAGCACCAAAAGTCAGTGTCCTTCCAAAGTGACACAAGAAGGAACGGGGTTATGTTCGAGTTCATCTGGTTCCACACAAACACGAAAAGACACTATACAGGATGCCACCCCCGACCACACGTGGAACAGACAAAAGATATTCAGAATGATTAGGGAAAACAATTAGAGATGACTTGCAAAATCATCAACGACCCTCGACTTAACTTTCAACTGTGCACAGTAGACCGACCTACTAAACACCTTAACTAACAAAGTAGAGTTCCATGTTCTTAATCTACAAGAGGAAAAGAAGAAAGAAGCCAAAGGAAAGATAAGCAGTTCAAAATTTATAAGATCGCACAGCATTTCCTCTCCGAAGAGAAAAGATTCAAGGCTCAACAAAACAGAAATATGCAAATGGAATTCTCTTCGAGCTACGCTACTAAGTGACAAAAGAGCTCAATTCCCAATTTTTCTTAATTTAGCAGCCCTTCTCTATTTTCAAGACAACCTCTGCGCAGCTTCTTTAGCCAGAACTTTTTCCTTCGCCTTGGTCTTTGCCTGGGACTTTGAACCCATAATGCCACCACCCCACTTCTTTCTGTGCTCATCATATTTGTCGTTGAAATTTGCCTGTCGCACAAAGTAGGTTAGGTCACACGAGTTAATGGAAACGCCTCTTAAAATGCATGAAAACTTGGAATACGTCATCACGATAGATTTGTATTGTAAGTTTACCTTCACAGCCTCAATGATCTTGCTGAAGTCCAGCTTGTCCTCATTTTTCACTGAAGTAAGACAGAGAGCTGTTGCAGTTTTCTTGTGAACAATCTGAAGAAAGATAAGATTAGTGGTAAAGATGTAAACAGACATCTATAGAGAACATCAAATACATCAAGGAAACCACAGAAATGAGCGCGTGTGTTACCGCTCCCAAACGAGCTTTTCCTTTCACAATGCAATACGGAATCTCCATCTTCCGGCACAAGGTAGGCAACCACACAACAAGCTCAATTGGATCCACATCATGAGCAATGACCACCAACTGGGCCTTGTTCTGCATAGAGCAAAGTTAATTAGTTTAGGCAACACGAGAAATGCATCAGGCCACAATACCTATTTAGGATGACCGAAGGTGAGATGATGGCTTGGGCTTACCTGCTCTATAAGATAAGTCACATGGTTGATGCCGTATTTCACTACAATTGGCTTCTTCACTTCCACAGGCTTTCCTTCAGCTTCTGCCTGGGCCCTCTTCAGAAGCCTTTCCTTCTTAGCAGCCTTGTCTTCTGGTCGATATTTGAGCAGCATCTTGAACAGGTTTGTTGCTGGAAAGGGAGAGACGGAAACAGATTTAGGTATGAAGCCATACCGAAGAAATTTTGCATGAGTTGTAAATTGAAGGAACCATATGGAAAGAGTAGTACCGAGATCTGGACGCCAAGATCCACTAGGCTCAAAGAAACACTAGTGTGTGAAATGATGTATTCTAAAGACTACGTGTTAAGAAAAAAAAGGCAAAGGATGTAAAACACTAAGCAGAGAGAGAGAGAGATGAAAGATAAATTTAATACCAAAACCTTGTGGAAGTCAACCATTAAATGAACACCAACAGAAAGTTTTAAGAGTAGACTGAATACACATGAGTTTCAAGCAGGAAATCAAAACTCAAGGAGGTTACATCTTCACTGCATATTATGCATATGCACCATGTGACTTACCAACGTTCTTGTCAAGTGTCTTTGTGAACTGGTTTAGAGCAGGAGGAACCTTCAAACGTTGCTTTAGAATCCTGCGTTGCCTTTGAATGCGAACAACTTTTGGCCATTTGACAAACCTGTGCAAATCTCTTTTAGGTGGCAAAGCCCCACCTATTCCAAATTGCTTCGGCCGCTTTTCAAACAAAGGGTTCACAACCTTTTCCTATACGAAAAAGAGAAGGAAAAGAGATCAGTAGAGGATATCACATGATCTCTAACTCAAAGGCATTTGGAGAATTCTATGCCCATTATTAACCAAGTACATAGGACAGCAAAAATGTTACTAATAGCCCAATCAAATTACACAAAATACCCAACAAATAAGTAACTTGCCACTTTCTTCTTGGCAGGTACTGGTGCCTTTCCACCTCTTTTGGGAGCCTGAAAAGAAATCCCCAGTAAGTCAAGCAACAAATATAATTTAGCTACCTAGAATTGAAAGATAAAACTCTTGAAACTCAATGTTCCGTTACTCTATGCAAGCCAGACACTTCCCAAGTCATTTTTGCATTTGACTCACAACAGAACATTTCATGAATGACGAGCCCCTTATAAATTACCCACCCAATTGGAATACTGCATCTGGGTGGAATTATAATAAGAAAAAATGGTTCAAAAATGGATGTCTACATTTTTATTTTAATAAAGACTGCTCCTTTTTGCATTAATAATCAACAATACTCGGAACGATGAACTTCATAGTAGTTACTAGAGTTAGAAGCACAAATGCTCCACAAGTTTCAACTTCCGAAGGACAAAGCACAGAAACAGAGGCCTTCTGGAAATCCACCTCCGAAGCAGGTTACCGGAATATAAGCATTTATTTTACGGTCAGCGGAGGGAGGCCATTTTAACAGAAAGCTCCGCTTTTGAATGAGCATGGTCTTTTGAGTAACGTGAAACCTATCTGCAGATTCTGCACGTTTCACTACCACAGGATGATCGCTCGTACTCAGAAATAAAGAGAAGGGGAAGATAAGAAAACCTTCCCTCTCTTTCCCTCCTCAGTGACTGAAAATCTGAGATATGGGACCAACTTAACCTTCGTTTTCTGGATAAGTTGCTAGATCAAGAATAAGATGGAAATAATATTTCCGTGAATATCACAATGCAGAATGCATCTTCCGGCAGAGAAGGATGCATCCTAACTGATTAGATGCACCTAATCGTCAGAAAAATAAGAATAAACGAAGAAATAACACCGCGTATCTTAGCTTATTTGAGATGATTGATTCACTGGAAAGTTCCGCAAACCTTTATAATTCACCATTATAACGAACATTTGTCATATATTGAGCTTATTCTCAACGAAAATAAGTAAGAACATGAAGAAACAGAGGAAACAAAATAACGACGCAATTTATTCTCACCAAAGTTTAAATTATCGAACTTAGAAAGAATCCAGGACGAAACAGCGTAACGGAAACCTCTTTAAACAGCATCCGCCAATTTAAACGAGAAACTAATGAAACAACCGCTCTTAAACCCCAATCTAAGACGATTTAAAACAGCAGAGATGCCATTAAAGAATCAATCAACATAATCCATCAAAATTGATGATATAAGGTGACGAAGGAAACGACAAGCGCGAATCCGTATAATCAATCGAAGCACAGAATCGGAGATATACGGCTATGCCGTTCGGAGAAGAAACTCTAATATCAAAAACCCTAGAGTCTGTATGGTTAGATAATATGTACATTGAGACGAACGGATGGAAGCGTACCATTTTGGAGTTCCCCTCCGCCGTCTTTCACTCGTCCGGCGAGGCAAAAGGACTGGAGGGTTGTTTGCTATGTTCTTGTATCGGCAGATTGAACCCTAGACTCGAAACGCAGCGTAGAATTTCAGTTTAGGCCAATACTTTGGAACAAATGATGTGGAACGGCCCCAAATTTACATATTATGTGACACGCACTTCACCTTTAGATATGCAATGGATACGCCCGCACCCTTTTGACCATCCGACACCCTTTTATTTGCGTGAATTCGATTTTGCTCATTTTACTCGAAGAGGGTTTTAGTGAGTTGATGGGTATTTTATTGATTTGATGTATTTTTATTATTTATTTGATGAATTGATTTTATTTTTGACTGGAATAAAAACAAAAAAAACTGAAGTCAAAGTTCTCGACAAGAGAAATGCAATTGAAGCGCATCTCTCTCATGAGAACTTGCCTTAGTTTTTTTATTTTTTTATATTTCTTAATTTGTTTTTGGGTCTTGATTCATACTGTTGTTGTTCTTTATTTCTTTTATTGATTTTGTTTTTCTTATTTTCTTTTTTTATGAGATTCTTAAGAATATGCATTATTCAACTAGAAACAAAGCAACAACATTAAATGAAACATTTGTTTATTGAGGAAAGAGATCCGATGAGATAGATTCTTCCTGAAGTTGGGTGGGAGAGAAGAGAGAAATATTGGAATTGAGGGTGAGGAGAGAATATTTATATGAGGAGTAAATTTGGTATTTTTTTAAAAAGAGTGTACAAATAGTAATCTCCTTAGATATTCTTGAAAAAACTTTGTTCCTGAACCTGTTAGGTTCTGACTAGACTCGCAAGTTAAACCGGATCAGTTAAATCGAAACTGGGGATCCAGTTCTGGTTTTACCTATTCGAGAACTGGAACCGAAGCTGGTGGTCCAAGTACTTTAACTTAAAATCCTGCCATACTTTCCAAATAATAGTGGAATCAGAACTGATCCAGATTCCGAAACCAAAACCCGACTCAAACTGATGGAGTTAGAACCAGAACTAAAACCTAAAGAGGACGGGTCCGGTTCCTATTCTAAATTTTGGTGGAACCGCTAAGCAGTGTCAACCTCCATGTGTAAGCAAGCTCAAAGTGCACATACTTGGAATTTAAAATTTTCAGTAATTTTAGAAACAATCATGAAATCAACTTTAGAATTTTAGATTTACAGCAATGATATTTTTTAGAATAGAAAATCATGATCATTTTTTAGACGTGAGCAATGATATTCTTTAACCAATGAATAACCACCCATGCTTTGAGGAGGCCATCAGTAGAAAATCTTCTTCCTGATAGAGACTATCGATTAGGTAGGATTCGCAGCACTCGTTCTGAAACTGTATCCACTAGTCATTTGAAATGGTTGTTTTAGGTCAATTTCCACGACCCACGACCGAGAGGGTAGGCGGGTAGATATGACAAATTTTCTATATCAAGGTTTTAAAAGCTGTTAGCCATGCTCAACTTGCAATTGGATCTTCAATTTTAATCGATTGCAATGAACAAAACTAACAGGTCAACTGCAAAGTTATACCTAACAATGCCCTTGGACAAGACAAATCTCTATGAGCTCAATGCATCACCTGGAAAACTAAAACCAACATATGAAGTCTTCGCTTTATAAGATGAACATGTACTTAATAAATTAAAACTCTCTTAATTCGCTACTCAATTATCAGAACCTCATCATAGACAAAGCGAAAAAGCTTCAGAAACCAAATGAATTTATACATTGTCGACCTGATTTTCTTTCCTTCTGAGAGATCCCAAGCACTTTTGGATGCTGAATTTCATTCTCCAAAACCCTAGAAACGCCTTTGCTACTTTATTGTTGTTGAGAAAGTAGGTTGTGTCCTTTAGCAGAAAAACTTGTGCTTGTACGCTCTCTTCATTAATAATTGCTAGGAATCGATTTAGTGTAAATTTCCACAAGAGTTTATAAAAGATTTTTCCCCACACCAAAATCCATGTTGATACCATCCAGAGGTCATTTTCCACAATTGTTACTCTTCATTATATGTTGTGGTAAGCACGTAACAGTTCAATCCGCGCCCCCCCCCCCCTCCTATTTTGGGGTTATAACCGGGTCGTCAAAGCCACACATGCATACCCCAGGAATCGAACTCACATCCTGTCTGGTGGAGTCTAGAGCCTGCTACGTAGGACAACACCCTGGGCGCTTCAAAATTCATTTTCATATGAAAACCATATGCATTTACTGTTTAACATCTATTACTGATAACATTAACCCAAAGATTCAAAGAACGATGAAATATTTTTTTGTACAGTTGTTTACAAGCATAATTAATTGAACTTTTTTACCCTTCTAAATCCTAACCTGCCCTCCATCCTGGATTTGTGCGCATCTTCATATTCTAGAGATCCAGTTCACAAGTATTGAAAAGTTGGCACGGATTCAATTTGAGAACATGTTCTCTTCTAAAAGCTTTGAAGCCTACCAGCATAAAGGCTCCAGCCATTAATACGCCCTGGTACGTAATTGGCCACAAGAAGACGGCTTGTTTTGTTTTATAACATTCAGTAGATGCATTATTTTAAACATTCTAATATCTTTCTCGAGCTGATTTTAATTATTTTATCACACTTTTCTTAACCCACCACTTGAAAACTTGAATCAGGATCACCATATCCGCAAAGAGAATCAGATGCTAGAAGTAAGCCCACACAACCTGACATAGTTCAAGAAATCATTTCCAGATGTGAAATTTAAAAAGGATTAGCACATAGATAGTTGATGAAACCCGTGTAATTTGCTAGATCCAAGGGCTCGTCCTCCATCGTTGCTGCCATACAACTTTGTATTCGCTTGTTCAATCATTGTGTAGTGCTACAAAGGTCTAAGCGGGATCAAGAATTTCCAGGAGCGTACTTGGTTTCTCAAAATACAGATACTGGAAAACTTCTTCATTCACCAAAAGAAAATTCTTCCAAGTTCCACACGCGATATCAGAGAAAAAGAATCAACTGTGGCTCAGAAAAGCTGACCATATTACTCGGGGAAACATAGACTACAAAATTTCAATGCGATTGGATTCTAGAATTACATCTTGATACTGAAGTAATCAGGATCAAAGTGATGCAATCTCACGTATCCATCTTCACCACCACTTGAGAAGCTGCACACAAAATCATCAGTTAAACCCTACGAAGATACAAACACATAAGATCTAAACGAGGAAATTGAGAGAGAGAGAGAGAGAGAACCTCCGGCCATCAGGGTTAAATGCTAGTGCGTTGATTGGTCCAAAATGGCCCTTAACACCACCTATTTCTTCTTGGAGAATCTGTAAACATGGTGAAGATTGTCACCGACTCAGTGAGAGACATTGCAAACATGACATTGAGCATGGACATGTGCCTGAAAGGTCCTCAAAAAGATTATTCATAATTGTGCACTTCCTAACAAACTTTCAATGATCAGTATATTTATCCACAACATCCCTGAACAGTTATGCGTTCTGTCTCGTGTGTTTGTATGCCAGAGAGAAAGGCACAAAGCATGCACAGCTCATTAAAAGAACAGAAGCGGCAGTGAGAGAGTTGAGAATAAAAAGAAAATGACAGAAAAACCTTGTGAAAGAATTTCGCCTCAAACTTCCCAGCACGACGATCTGTGGTTGTCACATGTGATGCTTCCTGACCACCACCCATCACCACCTGCACATCACATCAGTGCCACAGGCTTTATATATGAAGAAAGCGAAAACAAGACTTCCAAATTAAGATAAGAATCAAAAGAGTTGCATCATAATTAGAATTTGAGCTGTGCATCGCTTCCAAAGCAGTTAAAGTTCATCCCTCAATTGAGCCTATCAGGAAGGAAGTTCGTCCTTCAATAATCAAAAGACCTGCCATTTCCATCTTTAAAACACGGTTCAGAGTTTGCTCACACTCGGAGATTCTTCAACTCAAGAGGTTCACATTCAGTGAATGATCATGTTCAAGAAACTCGAACACGTTTGTCCCCCATCTTAGAGCAGGTATAGCAACCAAGAAAATCAGGTCATTAAACAGTCAATATGTCTACAAAGCTGTGAAAGAAACGAGTCACTCTTTGAAATAAAAAAACATATAGAATAAAATTTACGATTAGAATGTATCCTTAACAGAACTGAAGTTCTCAGTGTTGACGAACATGGCACAAACAGAAAAATCTACACAATGGACCAAGCACATAACCAGACAAATGAACTCTTGTGTTGTATAATGAATTAATTTTAGTTCTATATAATGCAGTAAAACACTTCAACTCTTAAACCACATACAACATCCTTAAGCTACGCAATCAAAGAACAGCAACAAAGTCAGAATAGCCCTTCTGGTCCAGCAACAAAAATGGATAATTTAAAAGAATGATAGCAAATTCTAAAACTTGATCACTCACATTTAATTATGATTGTAAATAAAGTGAAAAAGATATAAAACAGTGGATTAAACAAACAAAATAAGTATAAAATGCACCCTTGCTGCCCCTATGCCCAAGCATGAGGCTTGCAGCCAGGTGGATTACCACATTCAAGCAGGAGATTGGCTGGAATTTTAGAATAAGAAACGCATGTGGAAACAAGTATTGATGAAAAGTTGATAACAACGATAAAAAGAAAACCGTTAGAAGCGCAAAAAGATACATACATGATCAAGAAGTGGCGAAATTGCACAGGCATTGACTGGTCGCTCAGTCACATATGTCTTGATAAGTGTGAGGGTTCTCATGTCCCAAAGCTGGAGAAAGCAACAACGATATAAGCAAAAAAGAAGTACAACTAAATAGCGTTTTCATCTCTCGCAACAGAGAGTAAAAGGAAAAAAGAGTGACTATACCTTTGCAGATTTATCCTGAGAACCAGTTAGGAAGTGAGTACCATCAGAGGACTTTGACAGTGATGTAATTGTTTTCTGATGGCCACCTTCTTTATCTGATTCTTTAAGCAGCTTTCCAGTCTACAAGGATCGGGAACAATTCACGTTAAAAACTGGGATATGGGTACCACTTTTCATACAAACGGTAACAGTTGCCCTGTTAAAGCTTTCTGATTGGTAGACCATTATACTCAGTTAACCACATAAGTGTCCAGTTTCCTCAATTTCAGAGTAAAACTTACAAGAAATAGACCACATCCGTTGTATCTACTATCTAGAATTGAAACTAATATTATTTCCATTTGTACTAAAGCTGCTAAATATTAGCGCTAAGCTACTCAAACTGAAAAACTTCCCAAGGATGCCTAGTCAAGAAAAAAATCACAAGTTTTCTGGGCAACCTGATGCACGAAAGAGGTAATTTTCCAGTATGGTAAGAAAAAAATATTATGCAAAAGTTGCTATGTAATCAGTGTATTATTTATGTCCGCTTTTATGCAGTGTTGTCTGACGCGTATCGCTGAGCTCCACGATACGGACGTCTCGTATCTTATCATACTTTAATATTAAAAAATAGAAAAATATTTAAAAAATCAGAAAAAATCCAAAACAAATTAGAAAAAATCTGGTAATTGCTTTGAATTCATATAATACAAAGTTTAGTACATATTGAGCATTCAACATTGAACAATTGCATCCAAATTTACATATTTTAAAGCAAAAAATAAAATACATTTATATTTTACATATTGTAATCAGGATCATCAATTAAATAATCTTTACATTCTCCTTGCTGAAGATCCTCATCATCATCACCACCTTCTGCTTGAAAATCAAAATCTATCTCCTTGATAATGTTGTTGCACTCCTTCCAAATTAATCCATGTAATGTCTTCTTTAGTTAGGAGGGCATTTTCTTCACTATCTTCTATAATCCAGTCTTCTAATATATCAAAATTATCCAAACTTATTGGATCAAATTGGCTTTCTTCTATATTTACTTTTTTAAATTGCCTAAAAGAAAGAAAGATAAGCAATTAATAAATAATATTAACAATTGAAGTCAAACAATATATTGAATTGAATATTTAAGTACTAACTGATACAAGATTACCTTTCGCGAAGCCGCATGTTACAACAAATAAAAACTAAGTCATTCAGCTACTTATGTTCCAACTTGTTGCGCTTTTTTGTATGGATGTGTTCAAAGACACTCCAATTCCTTTTAAAACCCGTTGCACTACAGGTTTGACTCAGAACTCCGACTCCAAAATCCCTAAGGTTTTAACAATCACTTCCAAACCTATTTCACCATAAATCTGTAGAAAAAGGCAAACATTAGGGGCATAATCCACAATAATATAAGATGTATTGATTTAAGAAACTTAAATACGAAGATAAATAATTTACCTGGATGCATAGTAGTGCGGTTGCGAATTGCTACACGCAAACCCATCAAGTGAAGAGTATTATCACATATCTCCATCTCTCGATTTATAGCATATGTTGTACTCTCATTAAGGACTAATCTATCTATACAATCAATGATGCCTCGATTAATCTCACCATCCCTTTTGAAGCTTGCTGAGTACCTAAATGATGAATTTAGATAATATGTTGTTGAATGAATAGGCTGATGCGATGCAATTGTTTATTTCATCTATTATCTATAATTTTCTACACGGGCACATAATCCTTCTTTTTTCTATTAAAATTATTTTTAATTGGTTCTTTTGCCCTATCCATGGCTTCATAAAGGTAGCCCATAGATGGCTTCTCCTCGCTATCAGCTAATCTTAAAACCTTCACCAAAGGATATGTAATCCTCAACAATCTAACACATGCATTCCAAAATGTACTCCTGAAGACTGTCTCGAAAATCTCATTCAACTTTCTGTTTATTATATTTTGAGGCAACTCTGCAAATTGTTGCCACTCATTTAAGGCGAACATTCTCTTCAATGCTTACTTCTTTCTGACAATACTTTGTATAGATAAGAAGTTAGTTGCAAACCGAGTTGTAGTTGTACGAAGAAGCTCTACACCATCTATATATCTCCTCATCATACACAATACAAATGCATGGTTGTAGATGAATTTGGTGATATCTTGGCAACACTCAGTTGCTGCCTTTATCTGAGATCTTCAAGGATAAGATCTAAACAATGGGTTGCGCATGGTGTCCAATAGAAAGTCCCATAAGTATCTGCTAACTCCTTCCCAATTGCTTTGTAGTTAGTTGCATTATCTGTAATCAACTGAACTACATTCTCTAGCCCAACCTCACATATCACCTTATCAAACACTTGCCATAAGATCTCTGCAGTGTGTCTCTCCTCTAACATGTCTAGAGATCTTAAAAATACAAGTCCTTTAGGACAATAAACAAGAAAGTTTAGCAAGGTCCTTCCTCGCCTATCTGTCCATCTGTCTACCATGATAGTTCCTGTCTCCTTTCATAACTCTCTCTTCAAGGACGGTCTTATCTAAGATCTTTCCTCTCAATTTCTGATAAGAGGACATCTTGTATCCTAGACCAATATTAGCAATTGCATCTGTCATTGCTTGAAAATGGAAACTATTTGCGGCATTAAATAGAATGCATGCATCATAAAACCATCTGCCTACTTCAAGGTCTGCCTGATCATGTAGTTGTTCTGAAGCCATAGCAACACGAATTCCAAGTTGAGCACCAGGTGTAGTACTAAGAGAAAAAAATAAATGTATGCTAGAAGCAGCTCTTCCTCTACTCCCTTTTGAGCTTCCTCTTCTACCACTTCCAAAATCTTCAACAACCAACCCTCTTTCCCATGTTTGGTGGTCGTGAACTGCTACTATCAATCTCTGTTCTGGCATTGGAAGGAATACTATCAGTGAATCCAATAGCATTATCATCTTCCTCAAACTGCCCTAAATCATATTTTTGTTGTCTCCTCTCTTGTATAGTCTCAATCATATGAAGACATTGTCATTTAATGCCTTCTGGCAAACTTCTAACTCTTGCCCGTGCAATGAGCAACTTCTTTTCTACTCCCTGCTAGGTGGTGTTTCAAACGTGAAATTTCACCACTAACCACCCTCTCACAAAATAAACATCTTATCTTCCCCTCAATTGGTATACCCCACTGTCATGCTGGATCATCAGACCGAGAATGGGAGTCTCTAATACCCCTTCCTGCCATCTCAATTCTGATCTTCAATTGAATCAATAACCTGAAAATAAAAACACTTCATAAATCCCCAATCTTCACGTAACACTCAAATATAGTGTCTCCCACTTCAAAAATGCAATAAAAATCATATTCACGCACTTAATAACTTCATATTTTGTCATTCAAAAAAAGGAAAATAGAAATAACATAAAAAAACAACAAATACAAAGAAAAAAATTCAAAAAAATACTCCAAATATAGCAAAATCCGAGTTAGGAGGCTTGCACGAACACCGTAGAGCACTTTTTTGAGAGCCTTGAACACCAAGGAGGGAGAGAACCACCGGAGGATGCGTGAGGAGCTCCCAAAAATTCACAGAAACCCGTAAAAACGTGGGTTTTTGTTCGGCCAGGGACCCTTATCCCAAAAATTCACAGAAACCCGTAAAAATATGGGTTTTTGTTCGGGCAGGGACCCTTTATAAGGGTTCCCGGGTGTATCACCCGTATCATACGATACAATACGATAACTTGGATATTGTGATGCACTTACGTATACGATATGGTGCGATACAGATAACACTGCTTTTAAGGCAACAGTATGCCGCACGGGAAGGGCTACACTTTAATTCAAATGATAGAATCACTTTAATTCAAATGATAGAATCAACTAATGTCAACATAACTGAGAGACCAACTAATCAAGCAGCTACACATAAAAATGGCATATCAAGTCACATATGTACCTCAGAATCCCATATACGAATTACAGCATCTTCGCCAGCACTGATCAGTGTAGTATTCAGAGGTCCCCAAACAGCTCTATTGATTCTTCCTTGAGGTCCATTAATTATAAGCACAGACTCCGCAGTCTCTGAAGGACAAGGTAACTGTCATAATTGGAACGAGCCAAAAACTAGCCCTTTTCGCTTTTCATACATCAACACAGATTTGTAGTTCCACTTTCCTCCCTTCCAAGAAAATAAATGGCTGACTTCTCAACCTTATGGAATAACTATTTTAAACCACAGCACAAAAACCCGTAGTAGTGCTAAAATAGCAAAGAAACCTCAGCATGAAAGAGAAAAGGAACCATACGCTTGCTGGGATCCTTGGTGATTAGTTTGACATGAATAGCAGAAGGCAATCCCATGAATGGGTCTGTGGTGATCACAGCAAACTTGTTTCCTTCTGAAAATTCAACAGCTCTAGCTGGTGCATCAAAACTGAAGGTATAAACCTGCGCCCCAGTCTCAACATTCCATAGCTTTGCACTCTGATCTGCACTACCAGTGATGAGGTGCTTGGAGTCACCTGAATGTAAACCGAACATAAGCACCCAGTTAAAAGCTTGCTTTTCTAATATTTGCAAGAAAGAATTGTTAGTTAAAGAGGAAAGCAAGGCAGCGAAGAGTACATGATGCAAACACAACCAACTATACATTCCGAGACCTTTGATGATTGAGTATGCAAAAGGAAAAAAGTAACAGACTCAAAAGCACCTGACATTTGATATAGTTGTATAGTTGTGTCCTTAGAATTAGGCACAAAAGGTCAACTGATCTATGATCAATGATGTTCATAATAATCTATAGGACTTTGTTGGAACAGGGTTTTCAACCTCTTCAGAAAGGGTCATGCACCTTGAAAGCCTGATACATTATTGTGATAAATCTATTACATTTGTTTCCTGACGTTTGATAATTTAAGGTAAAAAATATCATACAATGATTGGGATGATACACACCAATACAACTCAATACGGTATGTAATGCAACGATAAATGAGTGAAACAATTCAGGTGTTATAAGCCAAGGACTGAGTCTTTGTTTGACTTAGACTGAGAATGGCAATTCACGTTTTAATCTGGCCAAGGGCAGAACGGTAGTTTTGCCCCAATTGTTAACTGGAATATAATGCCTATGAGTCCCTATTAGCAAACATAAATTTCGTATTACCAAACACGGTTCTGTAGCAGGTGGTCCCATTAAGAGGGCTCTCAATCGAGGACGATCAGGCTGCCTTCACCCAATTTCGACATACTTCTAAATCGGTGTCTACTCATATCAGTTGAGAAGCTCGCCATTGAAGCTCGGCAGAGAAATCATGCTTACAACCCATGGAGATGCAAGCAGCAACAAGTTAGAGTAGTTCAGCTGAAGATTTATGTTCTTGAAACAATGAAGTTTTTTCTGAGACACAAAATAGCTATGCACGCTGCTAAAATTCGCTGGCTTTCACAGCCAAAGAACAGAAGACAGATTGTGGATCTATGACACGACAACAACAAATTCTGAGCTTTAACGTTGAACTCAGGCTACTTCAGGTCATTTTTGCTAATTGGCAGATGGATTAACACGGATCTAAACAACGATCAGTTTTGTTGGCCTTCCACACTCTCTTGCTCACACTAGGTTCAATTACAGATTAATGACAAGAATTCTGGTTCCTTCAAAGCTTGAACCCAAGGAGGCATGCCAGAGTGAACACATCGCTAATGATCACCAGATTCTGTCAAGCTTTGAGCAGTCGGATGGTAAAGCATTGCATGTTCGGATCCAGTGAACATGCACTTTGACATATCTCATTTCGACTGAAGTTGCTGGCTATGCTACGGTGAATTCAATAAATAGCCCCATGCAGAAATGTTAAGGTTTATTTATAATCACTTCTCAATTGCATTTGATGAGAATCCACATTGGTGGAAGGGAGTCGATTAGGCCTTCGTTAACAAGATTTGCTACTAATATTATTATTGTTCAAAGTCTTGTTGTACATAAAAATGCATTGAAAAAGATGTTTGCCTATAATGAATAGGACTCTATTAGTTGGTCGAGAAAAAAGGGAAGGGATTGTTGTAATAGATGTTGCTTTTAATGCAAACTTTTGAGAAGATTGCAGTAAGTTTTTTTAGGATGATTGTACCTTTTTGTTAAGGTAATGAGAAGGATAGATAGTAAAGATAGACTTTATGCCTTTTACATATGATGTAATGGATAAGGCCAAATTGAAAATACAACAAAACCTTTGTTAAAACAATGCAAGTATGTATACCTGAATTTATTCAATAAACCTCTCAAAAGAGAGGGTTTTTACATAATCAAGCCATCAAAGCTCAATATTTATAGTACAAGAGAAAATGCTTTATATAGGAGAGTTCTAGGAAAACCCCTCCAAACAGTTAGAATTTTAGTTGTTGGAGGGTGTCCAAGTGAACTGGGTCTACTAGGACCTGATTACAAACATAAACTTATGAATCCTATTGACCCAAACCAATTACATTATACTGAAAGTTTGTTTCAATTCTTCATATGTTGCTTGTTCCAAAAGGAGAATGTTCAACTGCACAAATCTTTTCTGAAGCTTCAAAATGGTTTTTGGTCAATACTTTTTTATGTGTCTAGATGCATTAGAGCAACTCATCCTTATGATCTACCATAGAATACACACCTACAACAAAACTTATAGAATTAGACCTCAATCAAAGTATTAAGATCCCATAACTACAAATTTGAAAACCTAAGTTTTTCAAAGTTCTTTAATGAAAAATATTGACCATTTAAGCAGGATTATCAAATATAACAAATAAGTTCATGAATCACTACGAACTCGTGATATCACAAAAAGGCTTATTAATATATCAAACAAGATTTAAAGCTAATAAGCTCAAACCCGAGTTTTAAGGACAAACTCGAACCCAAACAAGCTTTAAGCCTAAGCTAAAACCATCCAAAACAATCAAATGCCAAGGCCATTAAATAACTCAGAGTTTCAAATGTGATTTTATGATTCCGGAGATAAGAGAATCCACCAAGATGATCAAAATAGGTTTTAAATATACAACAACTAAGCCTTTTCCCATACTAGACGGGGTCGACTACATGGATTCTTTATTTCCACAGATCCCTATTATGTGTCATGTTAGCAGTTAACTCCCAATAAGCTAGATCATTCTTTATTGTTTCTTTTCAACACTTTTGTGGTCGTCTTCTAGCTCTTTTAATACTTTCCAAATTTAGTTTTTCATACCTTCTTATAGGTTCTTCTTTTGATCTTCTTTCTATATGTCCAAACCATCTTAAACGATATTCTCTCATTTTATCCTCTATTGGTGCCACTCCTATTTTGTTTCTAATAACCTCATTATGTATACAGTTTTTTCTTGTATGACCACTCATCCATCTCAACATCTTCATTTCTGTCACAGTCATCTTTTGTACGTGATGATGATTAACTGCCCAACACTAAGAACCATAAAACATGGCAGGCCTAATTGCTACTCTATAATATTTACCTTTTAACTTTAATAGAATCTTCTTATCACAAAGAATACCTGATGCTCCTCTCCATTTTAACCAACCATCATTTATTCTATGCGTAACATTTCCATCAATTCTTCCATCACTCTGAAAAATTGACCCTCCGTATTTAAAGCTTTCCTTTTGGTAGATGCAAGTTTTAAATATATACATAAAAATTTATAATCAACTTAATACTTTTGAAGAATCTTTTCAACATAAAAGGTTTGTCTCAAAAAACAAGAATTCTTGAATGCAATCCTTATCACTCGCACAAAATGCTCAAAATATGACAAATGAAAAGTAAGACTCAAGGCAAGACTCTTTCTATGCATTATTTTCAAATACTTATATCAAGCATGAGGTTATCAAGATAACAATAAATGCATTTTCAACTCATCTCCAATCAATAGCCAACAACATGAAGCACCTTAATCACAAAGATCCTTAACAAAATGCCAACAAACGTGACATATAGCCACAACACGAAGATCTTAATCACAAAAAATTGTAACTTCAAAATTATCAAGAACATAAACTATCAAATAACAATAAGTGCATCTTCAACATTGACTGATCTCCAACCAATAGCCAATAACACGAAGCACCTTAACACAAAGGTCTTCAACAAAGGTCATATGGCCACAACACGAGATCTTCATCATACAAAGAGATACAACTTATTATGTAACAAACAGTCTACTCTCATAAAAATAAGTCAATCAATCAATATACTAAATATTATAAACAAATATCAATAACTAGAAGAAACACACCTAGATTGACTCCAATATGAATGTCAAAGAAAAGCCATATGATGATTTCTCCAAACGAAGAAATAGAGCTTACAACAAGCACAAAACAAGTAGACTCAACATATGAAAATTCACTTTAGCTTTCTTTCCCCTAATCCTACGAGCTTCAACATCATAAGCTCTTCCTGCCTCCTCAACAATGCTGAAGGTTCCAAGCCTGACATGAACACCCTTCCTAGGGTCTCAGATTTTTGCAGCCTATTTCCCCACAAGCGTCGGTGGATTCCCCGAAAAACATTCTTTCTCTTCTGTTTTGCATTCTTTTCAGGTTGCCCCTCGAGCTTTGGAGACTTGAGAGTAGTTGACATATCAAAAGAGGATGACGAGAAGGTGAGCTTGGGGAAGGTGAAGGGCTTCACCTCCTCCTCCTCATCAGATTCGTCCTTAAACTCGCGGATGTCAGCCTCAAAATCATCTTCAACGAGATTGAGAACAAGCTCTGGCGTCTTAATTGGCTTGGAGTGATAACTCGACATGACGTTGAGAAGTTGATTGGCGGTGAGCCTCCTGCTTTCTCCCTGACTACTCAGAATGAAGTCGAAGATGATCGCCCCTCCACACATCCTTGCACGCTATTTCCGTTATCACCTATAAAAACAGGATTCCTTCTCTGAGCCAAACGGGGTGAGGACAGGGTCAAGTGGGCGGATCAGGTTTGATCTGTCAGACCCAATTTGATATGTGGTTTTAAGAAGAGGGTCGCATGGTTTCTCTCTCACCCACGTTGTGTGCGTCTGTCTCGCCGAGAACCAACTCCCCATTATCGAAGTTACGCAACCACTAGTCATCATTGCATCCTCCTTTACCGATCCCCGACCACCACTTTCCTAGCTCATCGCCATCCATAATGGTCGTAGAAAAGCCCCAAACTGAGCCACCTCACCTCCACTACCTCTCTATGTGTATGTGTTCATACCACAGAACCCATTGTCATTAGAGCTATCTCTCACTGCAGTTGCCAATTCCAACAACTCCAAATTCATTCTCCCCGGCAACCTCAAGGCCCTCAACTGCAGTTGAGGCACCAACATTAGCAACACTCCCAAACACAACAACATCCACCACTGAAGCCATCTCCTAACCATCCAACACACCATCACCAGTTGCCTAAGCCATCTCAAGCTATATACGACACCATCATGCCATCACCATCGCACGATTGTTGCCTCTTCCTTGATTAGGCTCTTATACCATGTTAAAAAAACACAGATATGTATACCAGGATTTATTCAATGAACCTCTCAAAAGAGAGCTTTTACATTGTTGGAGGGTATCCAACGGTTAGAAATCTAGCTATTGGAGGCTTGCTCTGGCCCTGGTGGCCTAAGTCCACTAAGACCAGATTTCAAACAAAAACTTATGAGCCCTAACAACCCAACCCTGTTACATTTTAACAACCTTGACCGCAAACGATCACTATTGAAGAAGGTTTGGAAGTGTATTGATACACGGTGGAATCGGAAAATGCATCATGATTTGCATGTGGTTGTTTATTTTCTTAACCCATCTATTAGATTTTCTCCAAACATGGTAGAAGATGAAAAAGTTAAAAAGGGGATAATAAATACAATTGATCTTGTGCAAGATTCAAATGTTCGGTGCAACATTCATTTAGAGCTAAGCAAGTATATACATTGTGTTGGAAACTTTGGAAGGCCAATTGCAATACAATTACGCTCCCAATTACGGCCAAGTATGATTTATTTTTATTGATATTTGATAAGTTATCAATTATTTCATTTGATTATGAATTGATTGACTTTAAGTGTTTCTTATTATTATATTTTATTTTAGATGAATGAGCTCAAGTATGATTTGTTTTTATTGATATTTAATAAGTTAACAATTATTTTATTTAATTCAGAATTGATTGACTTTAAGTGTTTCTTTTATTTTAGATAAATGGTGGGCTCATTTTGGTATAGATACGCCAAACTTTTTGAGGTTTGCTCAACATATATTAAGCCAAACATATAGTTCTAGTTGATCAGAAAGAAATTAAAGTTTTTTTATTGCATTCACATGAAAAAAAGAAACACACAGGAGCAAGTATGTCTTCGTGATTTGGTCTATATAGTATTCATTATGAAGTTAAGACAAAGGTAACTTGTTTTAAGTATTTAAAAATGTCTATTGCTCCTTAGTTCTTCTTAATAATGATTAATAAGAAAATATAATGTTATCTTAAAATTGTATTGTTTTTTTTAGATAAATGCAAAAAGATGCAAGAAGGGTAAGGAAGGTGACACCTTGAGTTACGAAAATATTGATATTATTGACGATTGAGTCGAAGAAGATGAACCTCGTATCATTTTAGAGGATAAAAATTGGAGGACGATAGAAGCATAAATAGAAATTGGAGATGATGATATGGAAGATGTTGGATTGGAGGATCCAATTGCAGAGGAGGAAGAGGGAGATGATGGTGATGATTATGATAATGTTGGTAAGCCTGTATGTAATGATTATAATGTTTTTGTTGATTATGATCCATGTTTTGTGTAACAAATCAATGACTAATCATTGTAGTTCTGATATTTGGGTAGAGGATGGTTCTATTAGAATTTATGGTTTTAGACTTTCATTCAACAGTTTAATTTCATGTATTTTGTACTTCATAAATTTATACTTTGTATCTAATTAATGATGATGGAAGTTGCTTAAAAATTCATTCTCTAATCCCTCTTATCGATTATTTCTAATTCAATTTTGTTTGATGTGTTAGAATTAGATATCTTATATTCGATAATTTCAAGGTTTCCATAAACTAGATTTATTAATATTTTTCTAAAAAAATTAAATCATCTACGATACGGTGCGTTTATCGCGTATCGGAGCCCATATTGCACTGGGCTCCGATACGCTTTGTATAACATTGGGCTCAAGGGCAGTCGCTTGGCTTATGATCTTGATGTTTGACCCGCTTTGACCATATGACTCACATAGACCTAGGGTGGGATATAACATCAGGCTAGGTACCAATCATATGATGGTATGCTTCGCAAAAGTGAGGGTGGCTGCAAAAAATGCTCTCTAGCTCTACACACGCACATGCACACAGATAATATACACATACATACAAAGAAAAGGGTAAGGAAAATGACAAATTTTTCTCTATTAATTTAAGTTGTTTTCCCACTTCTCTTTTAAGCATGCTTGAGAAACACCAAACAAACGTATAAACTTAAAACATACTATTGAAACTAGTTAAAAACTTTTGATGGCAAAGATATGCTATCAAATGTGCTAATTAGAGAGTCAGAGTCTCTACACAGCATAACCAGGGGCTATATAGGATTAAGCAGCCTATACAGTATGCAAAATATATAAAAAAAAACTATACATACTGCTAATGAACAGAAATGAATTAGCACACTAGGTAGAAAGCACTAGAAAGTATATGTCATTAACATGCTATTTTTATTTTTCAGTACTAAATAAAATGAAATTTGTCTTACACTTAATATTCATACTAAAAGGGAGGCAAAAATAGGATATTTACTGCAGGGAATGGAAAAGAAGGCTTGAGCACTGAAGGAGTGCTCGGAACCCCATGTTGAGGTAGCAGGCACCTACTGCCATTGTTGATAACACTGTGGATAGGTTTACAATACTATAAGAACTAGAACCAGATAAGTGCGGCCAAAAAAAACATAAGGAAATAGACTGAATATAGATAGTGACTATCATAACACCGCATTTTCTTGTCTATCAAAATGCATGAGCATGAGAAAATCCAATACCACATATCCTAATACATATCCAATCAGCTATGTCACACAAACACCTCTAGGAGGTGAAGTATCGGCAGTGACACTGGTGCGACAACGACACTGTGTCGGCACCGACACAGTGTCATGCAACTTCGACATAGTCAATGTGTCAAAGTTGTTTTCTGGGTGCAGTCGACGCACCTAGGATATTTTCTTATTCTCGCCTCTCATCTCTCGCCTTTGCACCTGCTCTCTCCGCCACCACACGCACGTCGACAACCACCACCACCACCTCCATCGCATGAGAGCAGTGGGATTATCAAGATCCTAAAATATCAAAGAATAGGCAAATGTGTTTGAGAAGGATTTATCGTGATTCATACTTACTTAGGCAAGTAAATTATAAATATGATTTTTTTTGTACCAGACTTGATTCACTAGAGGCACTATAAGCAAGGGATTATCAAGATCCACTAGATTGGTAGGCATGTTATGAATTTGAGATGCCTCTTCTTCAAAAGCTTGTATCAAAATTATTATCTCAACCTGCAACTGTATCTTGTAGTGAAAGGAATTGGCGTACATATTCTCAAATTCACAATATTTGAAGGAACAATCTCCCAAATAGTCATGTTGAAGACTTGGTTTATGTCCATTCAAATATAAGATTGGTTTCACGATCTAATGCTAGGTAAAGTTAACTAATTACTAAGTAAAATATTGTTTTCAAAATTATTTTCTTTTCTATTAATCATGGTGATTATGTTTCATCTTTTATTGTTATTTATTTGAATATATTGCAACGAAAGAGCAATGCAAATCCAAAGGAATATGATTTAGATGACAATCAAGATTTGCATACCCTTAATACAGAACTCACTAATATGGTAGTCCCTTCAATTGATAATGTTCTTGATAGTGAAGATATATGATTTCTTAGGTACATGTTCATTTTATTTATCAAACATTAAGATTTCTTTTTGATTGCTTTACGTATTAAGGCCCTTGTCTTGACTTATGTTTACAAATACAATTATGATGAAATCAGTAGTTGTTTACTTGTTTTGCTTTAATATAAAGTTGTGTAGTTACTATTGTCATATACTTATGTTAATTGATGTCTCACTTGCTCTAGTTTGAATATTATATATAATATTATATACCTTAAAGGCTTACACATGTTCCCGCACCCAATATTTTTGAAATTTTCCATATCCCACACCCGCACCCGTGTCCACACCCATGTGACATAGCCAATCAGTTCACAAAAATCCCATTCAATAAGCTCAGAGTCTAGTCCCAATAGAGGAACCCACAATCACAAATAATTATGACTTAAAACTAAGCTTGAAAACAAATAATGAGCTTGGCGTTGGCTTTTGAGGCATTAATCCAAACTTGTTCGATAGAGTTCATAAAACAAATACAAGCAATAATGCATGCTCAGATCAACGGCAAAGGGATTAGCTTGCAACAAGTATGCTTTAAAGATTAAGTCATATATATTCAGCCTTCCTCCTATGGTTTTAGTCTCTCAACCATTAAATTCTTTCCCTATGGCAGCACACTGGTACTAGAGCTAAAGTTATGTCAATTTGACGTTGTATATCAGACATCCTCTTTTGGTACACGAGAAGATCATCTTCAGTTCATTCAGCTAATGCTCTACATGAGCTTGATCTCACGTTGGATCGTCATGAATATGCACGTTCAAAGGCATCATCTTCGGTGTGTTTGGCTCGCTACTCGCCCTACCTGGAACCTGCTACTACTGTATATCCCACTGACTTTTGCAACAGATGGATGATAAAGGTTAATATCACCAATTCATTTATGCATCCATTGAAAGGACTTTGTTAGATCACGACCAAATTTCTTTCCACTATGACGGCCTAACATCCACCTTCCAGCCAGAACGCCCATGTGAAATAACCAAGAACATGAATCACACCGTGAATCGACCGAGAGAAATCAGCAACCTCTAACAAAAGAAGCGACATCAAAGATAAAAAAAACCCTAAACATATCACATGAAGAAAATCCAAAAAAAGTGAGAGGGAGGGAGGGAGGGACTTACGAGACACGTCGCAGCACCAGACAGCTCCGTTGTGGCCTCGATAGGTGCCCAAGCGATCGCCGTTGTCGGCAAACCAGACGGTCGGGTTGTGGTCCTTTAGCGCAAGAGAAAAGGAGATCGCCGTCCCTGTTGTACTTGAGGCTCTGTGGAGGCTGAAGCCAGCTGCACGCAGTGGCTATTGAACTCATGAGGTCCGACTTGTGAGCCAGGTGAGCCACTGCTCTTCGGTGTTGCTCGGTTCGAGCAAACCACTAGTTGAGTAGCCTCTGCATAAGCATCTTTAGGAACTGCTAAAACCTTCTTAATCTACCATAAATCATGGACGAGTTGACTATGAATGGCTGGCTTGGTTCATTTATCAGGTCTAGTATCAAGGTGACTGGTCTCATGAGGAAGTTTGTTGGATTGAATATGCATTTAATAATATTTAATTAATATTGATATCTCTAAATATTTAATTATATATGTAAAAGTCATGCCGTGTATAAAAGAACATACAAGGAACTTTTGGAAAAGAGGAGACAAAGTTTAGTCTTATATTGAAGAATGTGACAAACTCGTGAGTCCTTTTATATAATTAGTAGCTCATGAACCTTACTTCAAAGATCTTGGAGAGGACATGTTATATCACACGTACACTCATGCATGCATCGGGTCCGACCGGGCTTAGGCTTGGGACGATTCCAGATTAGGAGAGACGATTCCGACTAAAACGGTGTGTCATTTGGATTAGATTCACGATTCGTGATCCACATGCACACCATATAAATAGGTAATTAGGGATCCTTCCTAAAAATAGAGTTTTCACTCTTTCTCTCTCTTTCCGTCTTTTAGTTATGTCTCTCTGCTCATGGTGCTCCTTCAGTCCTTGTGCTTGTGGTTAGTCTCTTTTTGTCCCAACCATAAGTGACTGAGATGTGTTTAAGGTCAATTCTAAGTCATGTACGTGCTCTTCGACTTGTGTGTGTGTTTTATCCTATTACAAAGGCACATATACCCATACATATTCATAGTGGAGAGTTGATTTCTCTAAGACAAGTCTGCAAGGACAACTCGCAAAGATAAGTTTTTTATTTTGCTACTCTTTTGTTTTTCGTACTGCTTGATTATGACTTATTTTGGATCTACGACTGTTGTTTATAATTAAGACATATTAACATTTGTTGCATATTACTTTATTAAGCATGCATGTCTACGATTTTTCCAAGAATCTTAGAGAAATAAGTTTTTATCGTAGTAAACATGTTTGGGTATGTTACTCTCCAACCTAAGGTCGACTTGACCTTGATGCTGTAAAAGTTTGTCGGTTCACATTTTAAACACTGCCATCAGCATATGAAAATTTGGTTTACCATGTTAGGGTTGTATATGTAAATTTATCAGTATTATCAAATGTTTTATTTGATGTATATAGTTTTTCCCCTTATACGTAGCGAAAGATCTATGGGCTACCTTGGATAAAAAATATAATATTAAATACCTCGGCATGTAAAAGTATTTTGTTGTTAAGTTTCTTAAGTATCAAATGGTAGAGAGGAAAACTATGACCGAACAAGCTTATAAGTTTCAATTTTTATGTCATGATCTAAAGAAAGCCGAAATGGAGCTTCCTTAACAAGTTTATTATTATGTCTATTATAGAAAAAATTTCTAAGTCTTGGGAGGTTTTTGGCCTAGATCTCAAGCATTAGAAAGGTAAGATGACCCTTAATAATCTAACGGTAAATATAGAAATAAAGAAAGAGGATAGAAGTCAGAAACTCATTATGTATATAGAAAACACCTCTACGGTTAACCTAACGATCGTTATTACACGAATTAGGAAGTGATTATGACCCTTATGAGCTTCCTCAGTGGTCTTGTTTTAATTAGGAAGTGATTAAAATTATATTACAAATGTAATAAAATCGTTATTACACGACTTAGTACTCGGTATTTCTTTGGGAAGGGTTATTTGTGTGATGTAGATGATCTCTTTAAAATTCATGTAAAATCAACTGTTGATTCTTATATGAATTTTAATGATAATAAAGACTATACTTCTGCTTCATCTTCTTCTTTAGTGTATAATGATGAATCATTTGATGAATGACATGTTAGGTTGGATCATGTAAACCTTGATTTCATAAAAATAATGATGCATTTAAACCTTATCACTAAAACTATTATAGATAGAAAACACAAATGTAGTATATATGTGCAAGCGAAGTAATCTAGGAAACCTTTCCATACGGCTGAAAGAAAATCTGAGATTTTGGATTTTGTGTACATTAATATTTATGAATTTAATAGAATTACTACAAGGAATAATAAAAGATATTTTATCACTTTTATTGATAATTACAGTAGATATTGTTATATTTACTTACTTAAAAGTAAAAATGAAGCTTTAGAAAAATTTAAAATATTTAAAAAATGAAAGACAACTCCGCCCATGTAAGGATTATCCTTGCATTGCCGGTCCCAAGCCCAGATAAAGGAGGAGGGTTGTGTTAAGCTTCTGACAGCCAGCGTAAAACTTTGTCGGATTTTTATAACATGGAATACAAAAATTATGAGCATTGTTTTGGGGCGTCCCGGCCTAGCGACGTGCTACAGAGCCCGAATGCAATAAGAAGTAAGCAAGGGCCACTACATTTTCGCCCGAATGTAGTGAATCAATTATAGAGAGGTTTCCACATCATGGACGGGTGTGGGTAAAGAAGTTAGTCCCGCTACATTACCGCCCGAATGTAGTGAAAAATGTTTAGAGAGGGTCTCCGCATTTTGATTATGGACGAATGCGGGGGGTTAGGAAGCTAGTCCTAGAAAATAAGATTCGTATTGGTTCTTAGAATATCGAAACATTATCCGGTAAGCTAATAGAGGTGGTAGATACTATGATTCGGAGAAAGATTCATATTCTATGTTTACAAGAGACAAAATGGGTTGAAGAAAAAGCAAAGGAGATAGAGGATACAGGTTTTAAATTATGGTACTCAGGTAAAAAAAAGGCTCGAAACGGAGTTGGTATTATCATAAATAAAGATTTAAAGGAGAGTGTAGTAGACATACTACGATATGATGACCGAATCATAACGTTGAAATTAGTGTTAGGAGCAGAGGTTTTGAATATAGTTTGTGCTTACGCACCCCAAGTAGGACTAGAAGATAGTATAAAGATAGTTTTTTGGGAAGAGTTAGATAAGGTGTTTCAAAAGATTCCATAAAGGGAGATGATTTATTTAGGAGGAGATTTAAATGGATATGTCGGTAAAGAGGCATTAGGATATCACGGGATTCATGGAAACTTTGGTTTTGGAGATATAAATGAGGAAGGTAGGGAGATTTTAAATTTTGCTATGGCATTTGATCTCTTTATAGTCAATACAATCTTCAAAAAATGAGATGAACATTTAATTACTTATAAGAGTGACTTATCACAAACACAAATTGATTACTTTATTTGTAGAAAAAAAGATGGAGCGTGTTGTAAAGATTGTAAGGTAATTCTAAGAGAAAGCTTAACCACCTAACATCGACTTTTAGTTATGGATTTACAAATAAAAAAGTGGACAAAGAAGAAAAGAGTGCATCGAGCTATTCGGACTAAATGGTGGAACCTCAAAAGTGAGAAAGAAGATATATTTAAATAGAAAGTCCTGCAAGGAGATGTTTGGAATTATGTTGGCACACCCTGTGATATGTGGAATAATATGGCTATACATATTAGGAAAGTTGTGAAAGATGTGTTAGGAGTATCTAAGGGAGGTATACCGGTACAAAAAGAAGCTTGGTGGTGGAGTGAAGTAGTACAAAATAAAATCAAGGCAAAGAGGGCATGTTACAAATTACATTATGCTAAGAAAACTAGTGAAACTTTAGAAGCTTATAAGAAAGCAAAAAAGGAAGCAAAAAAGGCCGTTAGTGAAGTAAAAGCTAAGATTTGGGAGGACTTATATAAAAAACTCAACTCAAAAGAGGGTGAAAGAGATGTTTTTAGGATAGCTAGGGCTAGAGATAAGAAAACTAAAGATCTTAATTATGTTAGATGCATAAAAGACGAGGATGAAAAAATTTTAGTGGCAAATGATGATATAAGAAATAGATGAAAACACTATTTTTATAATCTTTTTAATGAAAATAAAGATGTTAGTATTAGTTTAGGAGATTTAGCCAAGTCAGAAAAGTATATAAATCACAATTTCTATCGACGTATTCAAAAGAATGAAGTCAAAGAGGCTCTTAAACATATGAAGGGTGGTAAATCGGTAGGACCAGATAATATTCCTATAGAAGTTTGGAAAATACTAGGAGAAATAGGAATCACTTGGCTCACAAGACTATTTAATGAAATATGGAAAAACCAAAAGATGCCCGAGGAATGGAGAGCAAGTACACTTATACCCATATATAAGAACAAGGGAGACATTAAAAATTGTGTAAATTATCGAGGTATCAAGTTAATGAGTCATACTATGAAATTATGGGAAAGAATTATCGAACGTATGTTAAAACAAGTATCAAGTACAACAGAGAACCAATTTGGGTTCATGCTAGGCAGATCTACTATTGAAGCGATTCACCTTTTGAGACATCTTATGGAACATTTTAGAGCAAAAAAGAAAGACCTTCACATGATATTTATTGATCTAGAAAAAGTTTATGATAGGGTACCGAAGGAGGTTCTTTGGAGAACTTTGGAAAAAAGAGGTATCCCATTGACATATATTAACCTTATAAGAGACATGTATGATGGTGCAAAAACATGTGTGAGGACTCATGAAGGAACGACAGACTTCTTTGAAGTTAATATTGGGTTACATCAAGGATCAACTTTAAGTCCATACTTATTTATAATGGTGATGGATGAGTTAACAAAACATATTCAAGATGAAGTACCTAATATTATTTGCAGATGACATTGTATTAGTGGAGGAGTCTAAGGAACAAGTTAATAGAATTGGAACTATGGAGAGAAACATTAGAAAGCAAAGGCCTCCGACTTAGTAGAACAAAGACAGAATATATGGAATGTAAGTTTGATCATTTGGTTACTTCAGAGGACATAGAAATTAAAATTGGCATATATTGCATTCCCCAAAAGGAAAGTTTTAAATACCTAGGGTCAATTTTTCAAAGTGATGGATGAATTGATGGAGATGTTACACATAGAATTAATGCTCGTTGGTTAAAATGGAGAGGAGCATAAAGTATTCTTTGTGATAAGAAGATACCATTAAAATTAAAAGGTAAATATTATAGAGCAGCAATTAGGCCTGCCATGTTTTATGGTTCTGAGTGTGGGCAATTAATCATCAACATGTACAAAAGATGTCTGTGACATAAATGAAGATGTTGAGATGGATGAGTGGTCATACAAGAAAAGACCGTATACATAATGAGGTTATTAGAAACAAAGTAGGAGTGGCACCAATAGAGGATAAAATGAGAGAACATCGTTTAAAATGGTTTGGACATATAGAAAGAAGAACAAAAGAAGAACCTGTAAGAAGGTTAGAAAAATTAAATTTGGAAAGTATTAAAAGAGGTAGAGGATGACCACAAAAGTGTTGGAAAGAAACAATAAAGAACGATCTAGCTTATTGGGAGTTAACAGTTAACATGGCATAAGATAGGGATTTGTGGAAACAAAGAACCCATGTTGCTGACCCCGTCTAGTATAGGAAAAGGCTTAGTTGTTGTTGTTGTTTGTTATTTAAAAATGAAAGACAAATTCAAACATATAAGGTACTTAAACAATTAAGATATGATAGGGGAGGATAATATACCTCAAATCTTTGCAAAGATATTATCAAAACAACGGTATTGTTGATGAGGTTACTGCTTCGTATTCTCCTCGGTGTAATGAGATAGTTACACGGAAGTATATAACCCTTTGTGATATGGTTAATGTTTTACTTTAAAGTTTTGGGTTGCCTACCTAAATGTGAGAGAAACTTTAAATAAAACTTGTAATATTCTGAATAGAGTTTCCTATAAGCATAAATAAAGTAATTTCTTTGAATAAAAGATAAAAAAATTATGACCTAAAACACTTGTTACTATATTTTTGAGCTACATGCAGACAAATTATGTATAAAGATTCTTGATCATTAGATTTGATGTTTCTGGCATAGACATTAACACAATTGTTGAGATTTGTAATGCTACATTCTTTGAGATTGTATTTTTCATGAACAATGTAGTTTTTTAAAGTATATTTTCTAGAGATTTTGATCCTATTATTGGTTTCGTTATCGATCATATAGAAAAGATGATAAACATGGGGGGATCTTGATTGTATTGTTTCCATATCAGATGACCCTGAGAAAATAATTGAACAAAGGAAAAGTAAATGACCTAGGATATCAAATAACTTTGGAAGTGATTTTGTTACTTTCAATGTCGAAGATGTTCCTATTACCTTTCAATAAGCTATGACCTCATCCGAGGTTAAGTTTTGAAAAGAAACCGTTAACGATAAAATCTAGTAAATTCTTTCTAATGATACTTGAGAATTGATGAATTTACCTCCTAGTTGTTCTATTGTGGGTTGCAAGTGGATCTTTAAGAAGAAACTGAATGCAGATGGAATAATCAATAAGTACAATGCCAAATTAGTTGCCAAAGGATACACACAAAAGAAAGAAATAAATTACTTTGATACATATTCACTATTTTCCCAAATGACCATCATCCGAGTGTTTATTGGATTAGCCTCCATATATGATCTCACAATCCATCAGATGGATGTGAAGATTGTTTTCCTTTATGATGACCTCCACGAGGAAATTTATGTGGATCAATCATAGGGATTTGTGGCTCCTGATAATGAGTCTAAGGTATGCAAGCTTGCTAAATTATTATATAGTTTCAAACAAACTCCCAAGACAATGACATGAAAAGTTTAATAATGTGATATCATCTTTTGGCTTCGTTTCTAATGATTATGATAAGTATGCCTATTGCAAGTTGATCAATAACGCTTTCACCATTCTTTGTCTATACATAGATGATATATTGTTGTTTGGTTCTGTTATGATAATAGTAATGAGACTAATTCATTCTTATGTAGTAAATGAGACTAATGGTATAGTAATCTCTTAATCTCATTACGTTGAAAAAGTTTTAGAGAGATTTGAATATACAAACTATAGACCAATTAAGACCTTATATGATTCATCTAAGGATTTGTATAAAAATAAAAGTGATATTCATGTGTCTCAACTATGATTTTCTCAGATTATTGGTAGTTTGATGTATCTAATCAATTGTATATGATTAGATATTGTATTTGTTATGTATAAGTTGTGTAGATACATCACTTGTCCAGATATAACCCATTGAGAAGATTTAGATAGAGTGTTTTGCTATGTGAAAGAAATAATTTTTCTTGGATCACATTACAATAAACATCTTTCAGTTCTTAAACGATTTAGTGATGCTAGTTGGATAGCAAAGAATTCCGGGAGTAATAGGGTCACTCGATATGTATTTCTTATGTGTGGTAACACTATCACCTAGAAATCCAAGAAACAAACTGTTTTGACTCGTTTTACCTTTGAGGTAGAACTATGTGCCTTGAATGAGGCTATATTTGAAGTTGAATATCTCAAGAGTCTTATGTTCAATTTACTCATGATAAAGAAGTCACTTCCTGCAATTTGAGTGCACTGTAATAACATAACTACAATTGCTAAGATCAGTAGTTCTACATACAACCAAAAGCAACAGAGACACGTCCAAGTTAGAGTAAAGTCTATAACGAATCTTGTGTCTGATGGGGTCATGGTTATAGATTTTGTTGAATTCAAAGATAACACAACTGATCTTTTGACTAAGAGTTTATCAGTAGCCTTAGTTAAGAAATTCAGGTTGGGATGAAACTGAAATCCTCAATTTATTCACAAGAAGTGACAACCCAACCTAACTTAGTGGAGATCCCACGAAGTAGATTTAATGTGATAGTTACAAGTTGTTGGGTGAATAGGATGAAACTTTGTATTATGTAATACTTTTAATATTTGTATGTTTGTCTCCTATAAACTTAAAGTATCATGATTGCATGTTTAAGAAGAGATTATTCTTTGAATGAGATCGAGTCCTAGGATAGGATGATAGTATTACATGTTTAGAGATGTCCAACTAAGTGATTAACATTGTGTTGCCAAAATAAGAAAATTGAGTTATTTCCTGAAGTTAATCATTATGGAGGATATGAATGTGTGACCATTAATGCATCACTGCTATAGATCACGCCATAGCTTTTTATTATATTGTTACCAATAAACACCTTTACACCCAAGGTTCGGGTTCAAGACGTTTGTTCACCTAGTTCCTATACGTATAATATTGGATAACTCAAGTAATGGCTCAAACCAGAAGGTACCATTATTGAAAGCATAAGATGATGGTTGGTTAAGAGGGCACTTTTATACTTAAGTACTTTGTGAGGATTGTTGGATTAAATTGTATTTAATGACATTTAATTCATGTTGGTATCTCTAAATATTTAATTAATATATGTGAAAGTCCTAAAATGTAAAATGAACATATGAGGGACTTTTGTAAAAGATGACTAAGAGGAGACAAAGTTTAATCTCATATTGAAGAATGTGACAAACCTGCTGTAAACACCCTAAATGAATTTTTATAAAATCACTCTCGATTTCGAAAACCAACTTGTTTTTTAAAGATATGGGCTTTTCGAAAACCAATTTATATGTGAAAGTCCTAAAATGTAAAATGAACATATGAGGGACTTTTTAAAATCACTCTCGATTTTAAACATATTGAAGATTTTAAAGATAAAGATGTTCAAATTAAAGTTGAAGGGATAAGACTCAAAAGATATAAACAAATAAAGTATAGATCAAGGCGACGGTTGAGCAAAGCCCGCTTCGAGTCGGGATCAAGTTCGCGAAAGTCAAGCCATGGAGGAAGGAAATGGATCAAACCGAGTTAAGACACATCTTCATCAAATCAAGAAATAGGCTTCATGAAGATGTGACTCGAGTATACAAGGATAACTGGGCCAAGCTTGACTCAATGGGTTCGAAGACTATACCACACCAAGATGTGAAGATTATGGGCTGTACTACATTCGTGGGCTGCACCAAGGGAAGGCTAGGATACCCCACATTGATGAGCCAAATTAAGATTAAATCAAGCAAAGTAAGACGAGCCACAAAGGAGATCGATCAAAGCATTACATCAAGCCTAGTTGAGTGCATCTAGGTCCGATCGGCTAGGACTAGGTGCACACGACTTGAGTCAAGAACCAGCTCACATGGAACTGGTCCAACTTTGACTAAAGGGGACCACATGGCCATATGGAGACCAAAGTGGGGTTGGGTTTGGATCATAGAATACCCACCCCAAGGAAGGGCCTAGAAGAGACCCCCCTTGGCCTATAAATAAAGGCCAAGGGTGGGACGGTTGGGCATGAACGTTCATCTTGGGAGCCTTAGAGAGTTGGAGTGGTCTGCATCCTTGGGGAATTCATGAGTTTTCTCTAAGAAAGAGTGAAGAGAAGGGAAAAGAGTGTAGAAAATAGGCAAGTGTTGCAAGAGTTAGAGAGTGTGAGTGAGAAAAGAAGAGAGGGAAGAAAGGAGAAGGTGAGGGCTATGAGTTCCTATTGGGAGCCGATTCTTGGAGGTATTCACATAAGTATCCCCCCTCCATTGTTCCTCTCTATTCTCTTCTTAATATTCAATTCAAAAGGGATTGTGTTAATAGAGTTTTGTCTCCCCTCATGATGTAATAAGAAGTAGATGGACTGTAAATTTTTGATTCTTGCTTATGCACTCTAATTGTTTGTGTTTTTTATTCTACCTCTTTATATGTTATTAACATTCTATATCTCCCAATCTCCTCTATGCTTAAGATAATGTATATATTTTCATTCATTTTCCTTCAATAATTTACTTTGGGATGTTGTGTTGTTGCAATTTAAATTCGGGTGAGTTTGCATCACGTATGTTATAAAAACCAAAAAATCTGATTTCAATATTCCCGCATACGTTGATTGCTTTATTTTTCATTACTAAACTGTTGCTTCTATTGACTTGAAATTTGACACACCGTATCTACACACAAGTTCACTTGTAATAAAATTTTCAAGAATTTTAGGGTCGTGCAATCATGTATTAAAAGGTGTGTAAGATCATGAAAAGTTCAGAAACGTTCTGTCAAAACTATTTTCCTATAATAGAGCTGGGTAATCAATCCATAACTCAGTCTATAGTTGTCCAAATTTGGTGAAACTTAGTTCATTGGAAAGCTGATATCCATAGCTTTTCAACAAAACTAAGTACACTAAAATCGGAGTCTGAGCACCAAGATATAGACCTATCTTTGAGTATCTGTATTTTTGTGACATAACAGTTTTGAGTGTATGAGTAGAAACACTTTTCTCCTTTAATTTTGTATCATCATAGCTTCCAAAAATAAAACAAAAATAGTTTTGGAAGCTTCACACAAGGGGATGATCACTTTTAAATTCTCATAATTTTTGAAAATTTAGAAGGTATTGAAATAAAATCGGAAATCAAGGTTTGAATAGAACCAATTTCTGTTTTTCAGCACTTGATGGAATCTTATCTTCCAAAACACTTGGTGCACAAGTCGATTCATGTTTTCTCAAGTTTCTTTTGAAGTGAATTTGAAATCTCACCTGCAAATCCTCAAAGCGCTTAGGCTGACCCTTGAGCATTGGTTCAAGAAGGCCTAAAGCGAAAAGATCTCGCTTAGCCACAATCGCCAAAGTCAGATTTTAAAACTTTTGCTAGTTTTTGAAAACTAGCTGGCACGCTCGCGCAACGAAGTAGTTTTGAAAAGTTTACTTCAAGTCTCTACATAGGCTTGGAGTGAAATTTTCACATCTACACTTGCTAGCCCTTTTATATATTTGGTATTTCATGAATCTTAGTTCAAAGAGCTTGGGGAGGACATCTTATACCACACACGCATGCATGCACACGTCAAACCTGACTTGGGCTTGTGGCTTGTGGCTTGAGTTTAGGTCTTGATCTATCTTTTTATATGATTTTTTTTTATCTAATGGTAAAGTATTTTTCACGATCACGGATAGGGATAAGGAGAGATAATTTCGAATAAGACGAGACGATTGCGGTTAAAATGATGCATTGTTTGGATCAAATCCATAATCTGTGATTTACATGTGCACCTAGGTGATTAGGGGTCCTAAACATACAGTTTCCACTCTCTCTCTTCTTGTCCTCTCTACATGTGGTGGTGTTCCAATCTCTATGCTAGTGGTTAGTCTCTCTATACTCCAACCATAAGCGACTAAGGCTTGTTCGAGGTCGACTCGAAGTTCTTCGAGTTGTGTGTGTATTTTATCCTACTAGGAAGACACAGGTACCCGTACGTACTCATAGCGGGGCGTTGGTTTCTCTAAGCCAAGTCCGCAAGGGTGATTCACACAGATAAGTTTATGATTTTGCTTCTGTTTTTGTTTTCCGTATGACTTGATTATGACTTATTTTAGATTTGCGGCTATTGTTTATGATTGGAGCACGTTTATCCATATTACTTTATTATGCATGTATGTCCACGGTTTTTCCTAACGTGGTTAACATCAAGGGATAGGATCAAAAGCCAGTTGAACAAATCAAATATGGGCTGCTGGCAATTCATTAGTTAGCTTGAAACGTTGACCTCATTCACATTTTTAGCATGTTCGGGCTGAGCCAAGAACAAGAATCTATCGTACCAAGCTGGTCGTAAAAGTTAAGAAAATAAATCCGAGCATGAAGTTTTTCATTGAAAAGATGATTTGCTGGTGAAAATTCTATGTGGCGCATTTTGTTGGTAGAAATGAAATAACTTTCTAGCATTCATGTATATAAAAACCATATACACTTGACCAAATGAACGTATACGGGCCAGTCGAATCAAAGGCAACGTTTTCATGTTCAGCTCATAAAGCTTAAGAAGCGCTGGCTCATGTTTGGGTCATCCATATGAAACTCCACATGAAGGAGCCCATCATCACAAGCTGAACCGAGCCAAACGTCGAGAACCTCAGTTCATTTACTAGCCCTAGTTATGGAGTCCACATCTTCATGGGCTTTTTTGTTGAATCTTGTGATTTGGAATTTGACTTAGAAGTATCAACCCGTGGGATCCTAACAAAGTCTGACCTATTTGGATTCATGTTCAGGTGCCAAATTTAATTGATTGGGTTGTATTTTAATATGCTAATAATACAAATGGATTGGAACTGGTTAGAGAGAAACCCCTTTTTTTTCTTGGGTGCTGGAGGTAGGATGAAGAGAGAAGTTACGGAAACAAAACTTACTAATGAAAATGCCGTTGGATTAGAAACAGTGTTAGGCACCAAATCCTTGATCCATATCCAACCACATAAGTGTTTTAAGATTTGGACACCCGATAACCTAAATTGGTTAGTTGGATTTGGAACCAAATTTGATCAATGATCGGAATTTGGCATTAGATACTTGCATCTAAACCCTAAGCCAAATCTGGGTGCGCATTAGCATATAAAGCACAACTAAGAAAACAAGTAAAACTATCCCGAACTTATCTACTTGAGTGTAGAGCAACTTCTTTCACTTCATCTCTGAACACCCAATAATCTACATATAGCATCTCCATAGGGAGCTTGAGCCCCAAACTGAGCTCATGGGGCTTTGTCAAAATCGATTGTTGAAAACATGATGTAAGATTGGCATAGTGGGGGGCACTTGAGCCCAATGGTGAGTTCATGAGGCCTGACATTTTGCAATCATCATGCATTTGGAACTTCTGCAACCTCGGGCAATGAACTCTGGACTACCACCGAGCTGAAGTAACTCGGTATGTCTCACAGTCGAGAGCTCCTGATGAAACCATGATGGGGAACCTGCTCCTGTTTCTGAACGCATGGAAGTAGGCATAGTTCGATCGCCAAGCCCATGCCCAAACTGTAGCCTTGAAACCAATACTGAGCTCATAGGATCCGGCATTTGGCAATGGTTTTTCATTTGGAACTGCTACAGTCCTAGTGGTGCATATGAACCTGCTGCTTCTACTGAGCTCGACTGACTCTGCCTGAACCCATTGCTGATCTGATGCTAGAACATTGCTGGAGCACCTGAGCACAATTCTAAGCTCATAGGACTCGGATCGAATTGTGGAGCTCAGGCTGAAATTTTGGTGGTGGAGTACTAGAGGCTATTGCTGTGCTCAGGGGGCTCGGCGGCATAATCATGTTGCTGATGGCGTGTTGGAAACTTGCTAGGCCACCTGAGTCCACTTCTAAGCTCATAGGACTCGACATTGTCCAATTATGGAGCTCATGCTGCAAACTTGGTGGTGGAGTACATGACTGCTGAGTTAAGGGTAATCAACATTTTCTCATTGTGGAGCATAGGCTGCAATGTTGGTAGCGGGCTTCTTAAGTGCAAGGGATTGAATATGATCCCATGACTAAGCTCATGATTGAACATTGCTTTGGCACCTGATCCCACTTATGAGTTCATGGGACTTGGCATGAGCCTTGCTACGACACTTGAGCCGAGTCCTGAGCTCTTGGAACTCAACGTTCCTTGGGGCCACGGACGATCAGAGTGTTCAGTTGGATTTGTTATGTAAAAAATGCTTGCGCGCTTTCGATCACTCATTGCCAAGTTCTTCAGTTTGAAGTATTTCTGAGCATGTCTCCTGACTCGGCGACCGGGTTTTCACAAAATTACGAGAAATGCTCGTCCAAGCTCCCTTCCCGTAGTGATGCAACCCGATAAGAAACATCCTGATACAATACAAATTGTAACCAAATGAAACATCCTTATATTAAGATATAAGAAAAATATAAGGGCATAAACTTTTATGAATCCAAGACTCACTTCAGTGATCAACAAGAAGCTTAACTAATTGTGGACTAGGCTCATCATGGAGCTACCTTTTGAACTCCATGGTATTCTAAATAAACCATTGTAACCAAATGAAACCAAACCGGCAGTCTAGTTGAATTTTAGATGTTGAAGAGTTTGGTTTGCATTGGTTCTAGCAGGAAAATAAAGGTGGTTCGTTTCATGGTTCCAATGATGAAACTGAACCACGAGAACCCAACCAAGGGGAACTCTAGTCATGCAAAAAGCAAAAATTGTTTTAGCCCCATGTTGAGTATGGAACACACTGAAGGATTTATTGAACACCATGAAACCCATTGAAGGAGCACTCAACAAGAAAAACCTTTCCCGGATTTTTGACAAAGATTAAGTATATATATCATAAAAAAACAAGGAATTGTAGAAAAAATCAGGATCCGTCGACACAAGCATGATAAACTTGTATTCATCGTCACTCAACGTACACTTCTAATTACTAAGGGTACACCCCATCTTCTTTCTACCCTCTTCACTATCACTTTTCTTTCATCTCATGTGTATCTCTCCTATATTGGAGAGAGTAGGCTGAATGTATTTCTCCAACGGGAGAAACACATGGCATGGTGCATGGCAGACTCGTCAAAGCGGATACATCTGAAGTGCATTTTTTCTTTTTTTACCCGAAAAAAGAAACATAGAATGAAAGGCGATTAGGATAAGAGAAGAGAATTTGACGTCTTACCATGGTGATGGCAGATGAGACTGAAGGCAATTTCGATGGTTGATAAGCTTCAATTACACTAGGTTTTGATGACACAAAAAACAGAAAGTAGGTAAGACTTTTAGAGAGCGGGAGAGACAAAAGAGAGAGTTGAGAGAGATGAGAGGAGCATGAAAACAAGTGTAAAATGGAAATAAGGGTATACACTTAGTAACTCAGAGTGTGCGTTTAGTAACACCCTATCATATTTTGTTACGACGAGCATCATCTTCAACCAGTAATGTAATGTAGGTATCCCTATTGTTTCAATAACTGGGATGAATATTAGTATGACAGACTGCAGTGATGATCAATCAAGAACGCCATATCACCTGATGTTGATTATGAGCACGAACATGCAAAGGAAAGAACCAAAAGATCACATAAGGCATCACCAGGATCATACCTATGCTCTTCGTGTGTCCATGCTCGCTTCTTCTTTGGCCTGTGCCTGCTTGCCCTCCTGCATGGTGCCTGTGCGGGGGTAGAGAGTTGCTCTTCTTGATTGACTTTCTTGTCTGGCGAGCATGGTGATCCGAATAGTCTGACTTCCATCTCGGTGATATCGGGAACGAGCTTGTCACAATCGATCTCTGGCAACCCATCTAAAATCGCTTCACATGACCAGTCCGGCTGATATACTATTGCATATGGAGCACACACATTGTCTTTGAATTGAATCCTCTCGGCGCGATGTAGTGGGCAGTCAACAGAACTGTACGAGCTACTCCCCAGGTCGATTATGATACATGAAAATTTCTACTACAATTGTCTAGGTTGGAATGGTTATGGATACCCAAGGAGTTGAGCTTTCCTCCAAGTCTTCCTGACTGAGATGAGTGTTCTGAGTTTTGTTGGAGGGACAAGGAGCCGAAATGGTCTCCTACTCTGTGAATTTTGGATCTTTTGCATATTCTTTCCTTGTATATCTGGTAGGGCTCTCCGTACACCCATCTTGCCGATAAAAAAAAAGAACAAGGCTTTTTTGGCAATAGCGGATATACATGGGTTGGGCTTCCACCAAGCCTGTGCCCAATTATCGGGTTCCGGTACCATGCTCGGGTCGGGATCTAAGTTGAGTTACTTGGATTAATAACTCTGCTAAGTATGAATCTGGATCCAAAAGAATCTATTTATAATGAATAATAAATACCAATCGTGCATATAAGCATCAGATTAACTAATTACAACTATTTTTCTTGTTACAATAGGAAGCCAAAGCCTAACATCCACACTCACACATGCACCCTCTGGGAGTCAAACTCCCCACCAGCAGAGGTGCTAGAACGCCCTACCGTCGAGCTAACGCTCCCTTATTTATGTTTGCAAGCAAATTAAGGAAAGCAGATAACAAAGACCCGCAGTCATAACAACCCCCCAAATCAAAAGACATGTTTGAGATCTAGTATTGAACCATCAAATTAGTACTTTCCTTTGTATCTTGGGGCTTCAACTCCATTTTACACACGCAAAAGAGCACACACATGAACCCATACTGACACACACACGACACGTACACAAATATAACATGAACATCATGCATCTAAACTATGGCATAAAATTATGAACGTGATCTGCCACTAGCATAGGACCGTGCCTATACTCTTAGTTAAGAGCATCTTCTTCCGGGCATAATATAATCCAGCAACATTTTCAGGGAGATTGAGCCCCAAACTGAGCTCATGGGGCTTTGTCAAAATCGATTGTTGAAAACATGATGCAAGATTGGCATAGTGGGGCACTTGAGCCCAGTGGTGAGCTCATGAGGCTTGACATTTTGCAATCATCATGCATTTGGAACTTCTGCAACCTCGGGCAATGAACTCTAGACTACCACCGAACTGAAGTAACTCGGTATGATCTCACTGTCGAGCTCCTGATGAAACCTTGATGGGGAACCTGCGCCTGTTTCTGAACTCATGGAAGTAGGCATAGTTTGATCGCCAAGCCCATGCCCAAACTGTAGCCTTGAAGCCAATACTGAGCTCATAGGATCCGACATTTGGCAATGGTTTTTTATTAGGAACTGCTGCAGTCCTACTGGTGCATATGACCTTGCTGCTTCTGCTGAGCTCGACTGACTCTGCCTGAACCCATTGCTGATCTGATGCTGGAACATTGCTGGAGCACCTGAGCACAATTCTAAGCTCATAGGACTCGGATCGATGACATTGTGGAGCTCAGGCTGAAACTTTGGTGATGGAGTACTAGAGGCTACTGCTGTGCTCAGGGGGCTCGACGGCATAATCCCGTTGCTGATGGCATGGTGGAAACTTGCTAGGCCACCTGACTCGGCATTGTCCAATTATGGAGCTCATGCTGCAAACTTGGTGGTGGAGTACATGAGGCTACTGCTGAGCTAAGGGGAATCCACATTTTCTCATTGTGGAGCATAGGCTGCAATGTTGGTAGCGAGCTTCTTAAGTGCAAGGGATTCAACATGATCCCATGACTAAGCTCATGATTGAACATTGCTTTGGCACCTGAGCCCACTTATGAGTTCATGGGAATTGGCATGAGCCTTGGTACGATACTTGAGCCCGGTCCTAAGCTCATGGAACTCAACATTCCTTGGGGCCACTGATGATCAGAGTGTTCAGTTGGATTTCTCATGTCCAAAATGCTTGCGCTCTTTCGATCACTCATTGCCAAGTTCTTCCATTTGAAGTATTTCTGAGCATGGCTAGCTACCTGACTCGGTAACCGGGTTTTCACAAAGTTACGTGAAATGCTCGTCCAAGCTCCCTTCCCATAGTGATGCAACCCAATAAGAAACATCATGATACAATACAAATTGATATTTTCAGTGTCAAGATATAAGAAAAATATGACAAGGGCATAAACTTTTATGAACCCAAGACTCACTTCAGAGATCAACAACAAGCTTAACTAATTGTGGACTAGGCTCATCATGGAGCTGCCTTTTGATCTCCACGGTATTCTAAATAAACCACTGTAACCAAATGAAACCAAACCGGCAGTCTAGTTGAATTTTAGATGTTAAAGAGTTTGGTTTGCATTGGTTCAAGCAGGAAAATAAACGGTGGTTCGTTTCACGATTCCAATGATGAAACTGAACCATGAGAACCCAATTAAGGGGAACTCTAGGAGCACTCAACAAGAAAAACCTTCCTCAGACTTTTGGCTAAGATTAAGTGTATATATATATATATATATATATATATATATATATATATATATAAAAGAACAAGGAATTGTAGAAAAAATCAGGATCCATCGACACAAGCATGATAAACTTGTATTCATCATCACTCAACGCACACTTCTAATTACCAAGGGTACACCCCATCTTCTTTCTACCCTCCTCACTATCACTTTTCGCTATCTCACCTTTTTCGTACCCTCTTTTTGATCTCTCCCTCCCTCTCTCCCACCAACATGTGTGTCTCTCCTATATCGGAGAGAGTAGGCTGCATGTCACATGTATTTCTCCAATGGGAGAAACACATGCCATGCCATGGTGCATGGCAGACTGCTCAAAGGGGATACATCTGAAGTGCGTTTTTTTTTTACCCAAAAAAAGAAACATAGAATGAAAGGCGATTAGGACAAGAGAAGAGAATTTGACACGTCTTGCCATGGTGATGGCAGATAAGCTTCAATTACACTAGGTTTTGATGACACAAAAGTAGGTAAGATTTTTAGAGAGTGGGAGAGACAAAAGAGAAAATTGAGAGATGAGAGGAGCATGAAAACGAGTGCAAAATAAAAATAAGGGTATACACTTACTTAGTAACTTAGAGTGTGCGTCGACGAGCATCATCATCTTCAACCAGTAATGTAATGTAGGTATCCCTATTGTTTCAATAACTACGATGAATATTAGTATGACGGACTGCAGTGATGATCAATCAAGAACGCCATATCACCTAAAGATATCGGGAACGAGCTTGTCACAATCGATCTCTGGCAACCCATCTAAAATCGTTTCCCTTCACCAGTCTGGTTGTGCATCGTCCAGAAGCTCGGGCATTACATTCTCTAATGCCTTGTTTTCCTCCCACGTCCAAGCCATGGAAGACGGTTGAGGTGCAGATTGATCTTGAGAACTGATAGTGATGTTGGTAAAGAGGGTTCTTTCTTGGTTTTCCCTATCAAATCTTGTAGGTCCTTTTCGAAAGAAAGAAAGGAAAAGCTCGGTTTGCGAGGACAGTGATTGATATATGCCTAGAGATGATTCATGATGAATCTCACCTGCTGTTGGATTGTCCCCTGGTGAACAATGCCTCCTGGTCTCGTTGACGGATTTTTGGAAGACGGAGAGAAAGTCTGGCAGGCGACAGATTCACTATAGGATCTTACGAAGTCGGCCAACGACAGAAGAGTTGGGATGGGGACGGTATCCTAATGCGTTTTCCTACCACATAATGGGGGTTTAAAGGTGGTTGTCTTCTGTAAATTAACCGCTATCGTTAAAAGAGCCAAGCCCATGAACTAAAAAGTCTTATCACCTGAGTGCAAAGTCTTGAGCTTTTAAAAAGTCAAAAATTAGTATTGTGAAAGTATAAGCACTTGATATTAATTTGCTTCTTGATTAAAGATTTCAATCTTTTATCTTAAACAGTTGAGTTCTTTAAAAATATTTGAGAATGAATGATACCTATATTATTTCTAGAAAACTATAAAAATAAATAATATAAACAACTCAACATCTCTCATTTGGTTGACTTGATCAATCATAAATATGTGAATTAAAAATACCATGATACATTACTGCTTTCCCATTCAGTTTTGTAATGTTGTCTAACAGTCTAAATATCTTCCGACATTTGTGCATTCCGTTTACAGACTGGTAATGTTGTCTAACACTCTAAATATCTTCGATACCCCGCATCTCCAAATTTTTCCTTTTTGTAAGTGGTTATTTTGGCATTTTGCTGCCTCCTGAATATCGTACTTTTGTTCATTTACTTGAAGACTTGCATACTGTTGTACCATTAAAAAGGAAATGCGTGTGCCGCACTTTCGTTCTTTTTTTTCTCTCAAAAGATACCAACTGCCCAAATTTTATTGGATCTCTCCCTTTCTTTTTTAGACCCATCCTGTCTCACCGCTGATTAGCAGCACCCTCGAAGCCAATCACCACCTCTATTATGGTATGGAGTTTCCTCTTCTCTTACGTTTTCCTCCTTGTACTTTGATATCGTCATAATCAAAGCCAAGAAGACTTCTCCTATCAATAAAAGATGTCATCCTAGTGCGTCTCTATGAGCATGAGATGCATTAGGACGTCTCCTTGTAATAAAAGATGCGGATGTGCGTGTTCATTTGATAGGAGACGTTGCTATGGTACATCTCCTTTGAGAAATCTCCTTAGCGAGTTTCTATCATTTCTTAAATGATGTTAATAGAGCTATACTGATGAAAAAAAGTAAAATGCTTATTTTACACAAAGAAGATTATGAAATTAATGGTTCATAAATGTTATGAGTCATTACTCAAACACATAATCATCCCATGAGATTGCATCTTAAAGGGCATGTATATACATGTGGGTTGACTGATGTTGAATATGAAGTGATCAAGAATATGATAAAAAGTAATTATAAATCGAAATATATTGTCCCATATAAAGTAGTGGGATAACTGAAATGCATCCAAATTAAGGAATATCTATAATGCAATGATTAAATTAAAAAAGAGATGAGCACTCAATACATGTTAATCATCTCATACATGTTAGTGATAATATCCAAATTAATGTCCCACATAATCATCTCATACATGTTAGTGATAATATTTTTGCTCTTCCATCCTCACTTCAGTTGCTACCGGCATTTCTGAAGGTTATAGAGTTTAATTTTATGTATAAGACTAACATATATGAGATGCCTTTCTTGGATTAATTAGATTTACATTAATCAATAAGAAATTTTCTATAGCATTTGCTTTTGTGATCATTGAAAAGAAAGATAATTATGTATAGGTTTTGAGATGTATTAGGGAGTTATTTCCCAAAACAAATTTGCGAAAGTAATATGTATTGATCGTGAGTTAGCATTGATAAATATAATTGAGAATATTTTTTTTAGACAACACATATTGCAAAAAATATTGAAGAATGTACTATTTGATTGATAAGAAATCAGGTACAAGTTACCAAAAACTTATTGTATTGACAAATGATTATATCTATACCGAGAAATCGGCTATCATGGATTCAAAGTAAAAAATTTCAAATTACATATGTTAAAAAATAGTTGAATCCTTACAAGGTAAATATAGTGTTAGCATGTATTCAAAAATATTATATGTATGACACATGAAATTAAAGCTTATTAATATAATCAAGGATGATGAGACTCAAATAAGTGAAGGAGATGAATTGGTTCAATAGTTGGAAAATCATTCTATTTGAGAACCACAAAGGACAAAGGTATGCAATTGAAGTGTTGTATGACTATTTACATCCTAAGTTCATGTCTCTCAAAGAGCCACTAATTCATCATCCCAATAGTAAATCATCTAAAAAGTGACAAAGAGAGACTTACTAGCATAGAAGTATGTATAAATGACTACGGCTTGGGATAAGCCTACACATACTGGACATAGTTGTGGTCGTGTCTTCTGTATGTGAAATTTCTTCCTCAACGGGTACTGTTGATCCTATTCCTAATGTTGGTATAATACATCAACATTTAAACACTCCAAAACCTTCACATACATTACAAGGATTAGACTATAAATATGCATCATATGGTACTAACATATCCTGATTTATAGTTTTATATATGCTTTCTAATGTATAGATATTGTAGGAGATGAAAACTCTGAGCATAGCATAATTTATAGGGCATCTAAATAAGGAGGAGGTATATTGACTACAAGTTCATAGAGAATGTTTTAAAAGATATAAACACACCATGATATATAAGTTTTTATTGGAGAGAGTAGGCTCAATGTCATTCTTAAAAATATCGCACATTAGTAACTTTTGGATGTTGATGGCAAATATTTGTGTCATTATAATCCATTGGCGTGCATAATTGGTGCTACTTCATAAATGATCGATTACTTTTTCGCCATTGGTATTAAATGTCGACTAACCTTTTATGCCTCATGTAAGATGCATGTGTTATCATCAATCAAGATGACATTTTCTATGATAAGATTCTTATTTTAAAAAAATTCTAAATATTATTTTTTATTCGAGTGTATTATCATTTATTTTTTTTTATTTTATTTGTTGTACATTTGTATATGGTTGATAGAGCCTCAGTGCCATTGGTAATAAATTGTTGGTAATTGGAATTTTTCATTTTGTACACACGTTGATGGCTATTTGCAGTTGAGAGGCCCCAGTGATGATATAATGTATAATCTTGATGATTAGTTTGTTTACAACAATATATATTATTTTGTCTTAAAAAAATATTATTGAATGGCTTCTAGCATCATTTGTAGCATCCTCAATGTAAAAGATAAAAAAGAAATACATATCATGGAACTGACATCTTTAAAAATAAGACATATTTGAACAATGTAAAATATATGCTTTACTATAAAAAATATTCATAAACTTTAACTCAAATGACAAGATGCTCAAATCATCTATCTTTATCACCACTGATTGACGAAGCATCACATATTAAGCTATGAACTCCCTAATAATACTAGTAAAGCATCTCGATGATAGTAAGATGTAATGGCAAGAAACGTGACACATATTCTAAGCATTGCATCATAGATACCACCATATCACGTATGACATTAAGATACTGCAAACACCAATTAAGAATAATAAGTTTACATAAATCATTCAAACATAATTTTTATACAAATCAATCATAAATGAATAATAAGGATGCCCACATTAAGATCAATGATTTTTGGTGCCTATTTCTAAGATGATCAACCTCGTTGTTGTAGACGTGAAATTTTCACTCCAAGCCTATGTAGAGACTTGGAATAAAACTTTCAACTCTACTTGATGCGTGAGCGTACCCGCTAGTTTCTAACAAAACTAGCAAAAGTTAAATCTGTCGGCTAAGCGGGCTCTTTTCGCTTTAGACCTTCTTGAACCGATGCTCAAAGGTCAGTCTAAGCGCTTAGGGATTCCAACTAGATAGGTGATATTTCCAAATTCACGATAAAGCAAAGGTGTTTGAGAATGAAAAACAAGTACACTTGATTTCAAGTTTCAAAATGAACAAGTTTTGAAAAACAGAAAACTCTATTTTCAGGACTTGTTTCCCGAATCCTTTTGATTGTCTTTCAGACCTCCAAAAATTATTAAAATTTTATAGTCTGGGATATCTTTCAGATTGTGATTTAGAATTGTGGTGTTACATAATTAAATCCAAGAAGTGCCTCTGCTCAGGCACTCAGAACTGTTCTGTTACAGAAATACAAAGACTCAAAGATGAGCCTGTATCTCGGTGCTAAGAGTTTCAAATTTAATGAATTTGATATTGCTGAAAATCTATGGAAGTCAGCTTTTCAATGAACCAAAAATTATCAATTTTGGATACCCACAGACAGAGTTATGTGATGAATACTCAGGCTATATTGTAGGAAAACTGAATGAACAGACAATTTACAAAACTTTTCCTATTTTGTATAGTTTTAATTACGATGTTGCATGACTCTAAAATTCTTGCAAATTTTATTAAGAGTGAGCCTATATGTGTAGAAGAAGTATGCAAAGTTTCAGAATCATTGGAGTAGAGGTTCGACAATTAAAAATCAAGCAATCAACATATACAAAGATGAAGAAAACCAGATTTCAGGTTTTTAGAACATACGTGATACATAACTCACACGAATTAAAATGCAACAACACAACATCACGAATTAAATTGCTGAAGGGAAATGAATTGAAATATACTTAATAGCTTAAGAATAGAGGGGATTAGAGGATATAAAGTGTGTATAGAATATAGAGAGGTAGAATCAAGAACTCAAACACATAGAGTGCATAATCAAAAGAAAGAAAAATTTCAGCAACATCTACTTCTATTACATCATGGGAGGAGACAAAGCTCCATTAATACAACTCTTTTTGAATTGAATGTGAAGAAAAGATGTGGAAGAATGAAATTAGAGCAACACTTACATGACTCTACAAAGCAATCAACCTCCAAGATAGTGGCCGACCCTCACTTGGCCCCTTTCCCCCTTTGATTAATCACTCAACTCTCACAAAGCATTTGGCCTAGATCCTACACTCACTTCCCTCTCTAAGCTCTTCCCTAGCAGCTCTCAAACTCTCACAAGAACCCCAAAGTTGCAACACTTTGCTGACCTCCAAGACAAACTCTCCCAAGATGGGCTTCACGCCCCACCCTTGCCTCAATTTATAGGCCAAGGGTAGATCTTCTAGGCCCTTCCTTGGGACGGGTGATCCAATATCCAACCCAGCCCACAACACCTTCAATTCCACGTGATTTAGTGGTCCCTCATGGTCAAAGGTGGACTAGCCCCATGTGGGCTGGTTTTAGCTTAAGTCATGTGCCTTGGTCCTAGCCCATTGGACCTACGTGCAACCAGCTAGGCGTGGTTCCATGTCTTGATCGACCTTCTTTGAGGCTCGTCTTTCCCCTGCTTGATTTAATTTGATATATGACTTGATAAATCTTTGAAATCAACCCAAGATTCAATTCATTCCCACTTGCACCAGTCGGCCAACCCTTATCAAATGTTATATTTGTTTCAAACAAGTTCTTGATTTGATTTGATAAGCAACTCGAGCTGCCTTAATGCTGACAAATTTGATTTGATTTTTGATAAAGATATGCATAGACGTGGTTCACTCCCTTGCTTCCAGGCTTATCCTTCGTGAGCTCGATCCTGGCTTAAAGTGCGCCTCACCTGTTCGCCCGATTCGTTCATATCATCTGGGCTTTATACCTTTAGCTTTAATTTAAAACCTTTAATTTAAAACCTTTTAAAAGATTTAAAATCTTCATTTTAAAGAAAAAAGTTTTAAATCATTTGGGCTTTCAAAATTGGGGGTGTTTGAAAAAATTGATTTAGGGTGTTTACAGTTGTAATATGAGCTTTGTCTTCCCTATGTACTATCTTGTAGTCATACTACATTTTATATGCATCCAACTTCTCAAGCCTATATGCAAATGAGAGTTTTATTGGTACATATGAGATCATTTATCGGTGGCCAAATTATCTAACTATGTTACCAATCATATAAGGCTCTACAATATCTAATTACGAAATATATTTGTGGTACTATGTGATCTTATATATGTTATCAAAGTTGTTCCTACAAAAGTATGACTGCCTCTCAATCTTCAATGCATAAACTATGGAATAAATATTTAATATAATAAAATTTATAACTTTACTTTGTTAAATAATATAAAATAATTACAGATTTAATATTAATGATGATATACATGATATGCAATAACGAAATCAAGCTACTAATGGTGAGAAGTAAATCGTAACATAGGAGAATGCCTATAACTGACATTTCTCACCCATTTCCTTACTCGTAGGATTTCAACAGCCTACTCATATCACATGCTACCTCTAAATGCTAGAAAATACTAACATACCCATTCCTACAATACAATCTAATATAACCTTTATTCAATATGTTAATTATCAAACGATCCACATTAACTTAAAAATTAGTAACAAACTATCTACAATATAGTAGTATGATCATTGTGTTGTTGCACGTCACTATGAGTATAGATAGGATAATGTTGCTGAACCTTAAACATATACCTCAAGCCTACATATATCATGAGATAATATTTACATGACAATAATTAGTACTCTATCTCTAAACTTATTTTGATATACGATATACTCAATTTGATACAACAAGAATAGTATAATCATCTTTTCTATTGCTAGTCTTTTTACATTTTTGGTCTCCTATTAGATTAAACTTCATGGAAGAATACTTAATTTCTTGCATTACCTCATCAATAGATAATTTCATGAAATAAGCTAAAATATCTTCTTTACTTCACGGCATCATCTCTTCCTTCAAGAAAACAATCTCTTTGTTCATAAGAAGGACAAGAATTTGATGCTCATCGTGATGGGTGATAATCATCTCACTCTATGGTATGTGGAAGTAATTAGTGTCTGATAACAATAGTTCAATAGATGTGCTTACGAAGGCATGATCTATTACCTCATATAACAATTCTCCTTACTCCCATAATCTACTATATCACACAATATCGTACCACCAACTACTGAGTTGTACCTTGGATTGACTTTAAACTTTCATTTACTTGAAACAATATAACCCATGAGTATATGTCACCACTTTCAACAAACTCTGTATACACACATATATATGTCAAATTGAAATTGTTATAAACAATAGTATAAGTATTTTTAGAAAATTATTTCAAATAACATATAAAATATTTATCTGATCAAACAAGGGAGAGTCGGTGAGAGGGAGGAGTGTCCATGATCATATGAGAGAGTTGGTGAGAGGGAGGGAAAGGCGTTCGATGCAGTGAGAGAGGGTCCAAGAGGAGGGTAAAACGGAAAATGGGGTATGTGCTTGGTAATTAGGGTGTGCATTTAGTAGATACGAAAGGAAAATAATTGAGTGCAATGCTCGTGGCCCCATGATTTTGGCTTTGTATCCTGCATACTTGTCTTTGGCGTTTGGTTGTAATTGAGAAAAAAGAAAACCAATGGGCAAAAATCATGAAATCAAATTATCTTCTATCACATGTTGATTGGGTGTTGATAGCACTTGCACATGATTTGTATGGTGTGTGGATTCAGAGTTGGAGGTGCCACACTTATAATGAGATGTTACCCTGGAAGGTCTACATATATATATATATATATATATATATATATATATATATATATATATATATATATATATATATATATATATATATATATATGAATATTTTTAATAGTGTCATTGCCCTAATTATTCCATTAGAGAAGGGTTTTCTCATAATTTTCTCTTATTTTCTTGAAATCCAAGTAATAAGTCAAAGTTGACTAATTTTCTCAACTTACTCAAACTTATATGCCCTAACCTTTTATATCATACATTTACATTAACAATAAAAGCACAATCAATATAAGTAGAAGAAGACACTACTTCATTTTCATCAACATTCAATTTAAACAATTTATGTTCAAAATAAAAATACCAAAAAAGCTATCATATCATGCTTTCCCACAATGATTTTCTTAAGGACAAACCTAACCTCAAACCTTTTCTTGACTAGGATGGGTACAAACACTAGATTATCCTAATAAATTATATAATTAATACATGAGTCAGTACAATAAGTGTGACTTCTATAACAATCCTAAAAGATCCAACTCTTAGAACATTAGCAAAAGAATTATTTCCTATATACACTCAATGTTTTCATGATTTGTATTCCTTTAGGTATATAACTCCCTCTTTTCTCTTTAAAATATAAAGAGTAGCTTTCTATCAACTAGTCATGGAGCAATCCATGTATAAGCATTGAGAAATGACATAAATTATATCTTACTTTTCCTTTGGGTCGCATTGCTGAGAGTTTCTCTCATTTCTCTTTTTGTTGTGGCAATACCTTTTGGAGTACCTATCTTACCACATTTGAAACACTTCATTCGAGAAGTTTATCCCAAAGGTTTTTTAAAATTTTGACCATCCTTTTTGTTAAATTTGACAAATTTCTTATTTTGTTTCATTTTATCTCGAATGGCTATGGAGCTAGACGCTAAACCATCCTAAGACAAGAGTAGTTGATCCTTTTTATTTTTGTTCATGTGCTCTTGCTCAATAGGGTAAAGTCAATTCCCAACCTAAATGTTGTGGTTGTCATATTCTAAGAGGGAGGAAGATTGTTTAAAATAGTCGAAATCTATATAAGGTTAGGGATTACATATTTGACTGCAACTAAATCCCTAGCCATAAATGACATCCGGTTGATATATTTAACCACATTATCTGGTTCCTTCATTTTATGTGAGTTATATTTCTAAAAGAGTAAATAATTCTAGCCGTAAATACATGTAGGTTTAGAGTTTTGTCATATTTTACTATTATGGAGTTAAATAATTCTTTTACTGTTTTACACTCTTCAAATATCCTAAGTAGGTCATCCTCCATATATGTTAGCACAATAGTCCTAGCAAATGTGTCATCTTTGAGGAAGCCTTGATACTTTTCTCTTTCCTCATCAGTTGCTTGTGTTATATGAGGGATTATGGTTTATCTAAGGACATAGTCCATGTTGTCTAATGTTACGGTCAAAGGAATTTATCTTTCAAAGTTTAGAAGTTCAAGCCATTAAGTTTTTCAGTTTTCCTAATACAGATATAGATATTCTAGTCGTTATTTTAATAATTTTGGTAAAAATCACAAACAAAGGGTCTAAGAAATTTAAATAAAAAACTATAAACAAAAGCAATTAATTAGCTAAATACCTATTTGCAATGTCATAAAATAATGTCCACTATCATATGAATACATATGAGCACCAGTTTATAGTTCTAGAAATATTTTAAGTACTGAACAGAAAATACTCCAAAAAATAATCTTAAAACAAAATCTAAAATTAACTTAAAAAATAGGAGTAACATAGTAATTTTCTTTGCCTAGCATGTTTCAGTAATAAGCTATAAAATAGAAGGGCATAATAGTAATCTTGTCTTTTTAACACATCTATAAATTCAACGAACAACTAGGGCAAAATAGTAAAATACCTTAATACTATAAACCCAACCCCAAGGTTTTTCATAAATTCATAAACAAATATATGGGCAAAATAGTAATTTTAATAGAATATACCATTCTATAATGAAACACCAAGGGTAGAGACATAATTCTTGCTTGATACCGAGGCCGTTTTTGCGAAACGACTGACAGTTTTGCTTAAACTACAATAGGGGTGGTTTTTTGATAAAACCATAGTCTAGCGCCATGATTTTGTTAAAACCATATGGCTATTTTCTGGTTTTCATAAAACAACCTTTTTTTTGGTTTCTCGCCTTTTTGAGACTAGACACAGAAGGATAGGGAGAGAGAGAGAGAAAGAGCAAAGAGTTTGAGAAAGGGAGGAGAATAAGAGAAAGAAAGATGATGAAGGGGCCTTCGTCCTCCTCGCTTTGTGTATCAACATCACCGAAGCCAGAGATGAAAAGTTCTCTCGTATGAAAGCGATGATCGTTAATGTGTTTTTTTAGAGTTAGAAACTAGAAATCAGAAACTAGAAACCAAGTTCATGGCTTCCTTCTCCTTTTGTTGCTTTTTCTTCCTCAATATGGGATTCAATGCAAGAGAGTAAGAGAAGAGAAAGATGTAGGCTTTTCGACTGTCGATCGATTCCTATTTACCTGAATATATATGTATGTCTGGATCACCTACTCCTCTATTTTCTCTTCTTGATCCCTATACTGCATTTGTATAGAAAAGAGGAAAACTTTTCCTCTTTACCGGTTTTGTTTATTTTTTTTAATGAAAAAAGTAAGATTTGTTTATCTTGATTAGAGAAAACACACGGGAGGGTTTTATAAAATAGATTGAAAAACCTTTCCTTTCACTCTAATCAAGATTGAAAGCAAAAACACTAGATCTTCATATAAAGAAAGAAATAAAGTAGACTTATAGGACATATATATATATATATATATATACGTTTTCACTGTAATATGTTTTCCTTCTTTTATTTTTTGTAACCCTTCTCTAATATTTCTAATAGAGTATCGTTCGGTTCCTGGATGAGAGACACATACTAAGTTTGTACTATTTAAGTTGAACCTTTAAGAGGCTAGCCTAAGTTTGTACTATTTAAGCAACAATATAGTCAAGTGATGAAGCGAGGTGAGGCTAGAACCTCACCGGAAATGTGATAAGATTGTAAACAATCTATACACGTGCCGGATCAGTTATGAACAGCCTTGCCCGATTTTCAACAAATTTGCTTCACCCCAGAAAGCCTTTTATCACTGATTGCAATACCTTTCTTTCTAGTTACAATGGGAGGTTGAAGCCTAATGCACCCTGTCGGGAATTGAACACATCATCTGAGAGTGGGCGTTAGAGAGCCCTACTGGTGAGGTAACGCTAACTCTCTGGAATGCAGCACCATTTGAGCCCGGACACGGGTTACAGGTGGGTATTGGAAAATATAACCAAAGTGTGGATTGAAGAGATTGTGTGAAGTCCAACTCTTGCTCCGCTGGAGGGGCCTCCTCGTGAGGGAACGATTAGGAAGGTGCCTTTACTCTCTCTTAAATCCTACATAGAATTTTGTACCGTTTCGCCGAATTTCCTCCTCACCCATCATCACTCATTTCATAGCTCTCTCTCACCTCTCGTACATGCACGCGGTTGCGCTTGCGCTTGCTCGCTCGCCTTTCGCGCCATCTTCCCGGGGGAAAGAGAAGGGAAACGAAGATGATGAATCTGTGCAAGAAGAGCTTTCACACGATTTTGGGGATCTCAGACGGCACCAGATGCCTCAAAGATGACGATGGTGGTGGTGACTGGTGTACGAAGAAAAATCCTTCTACTTCGGTTCACCGATCTCGATCTTTTCCTTGTCTGCAATCGAAGACGCCGGGGCTGAGCATGATTGCGGCCGAGATAGAGAATTCGGAGACCCTGAACGTGCTCGAGTCATCGGCAGTTCGGTCGCCAGCGTTTCTGTGCCCCGCGACGACAGCCACGTTGGGATTTCAGCATGGCGAAGTCGAGGGCTCGTCGGGGCTGAGCCACTGCACGGAGGGTTTGGGGTTTGAGAGTTCCGACGAGACGGAGCCCGCCGCTCTGGCACCCGTTTCTGGAGAGAGGGAGATGGTAGTGACAAGGAGGGAAAGAATGTTTTTGGAGAAGAGGTCGAAGAGGAAGATGATATCAAGGCTTCGGCTTCTCTCAGATCTCCCGCCGACGCTTCCGTGGTTGAGCAGGAAGGGCCACCCGAGTTTCTTTCTCCGCGCCGAGCGGAGTGACGGCCGGATTCGCCTCACCGAGATGAAAATCGACCGCCAAGATGTCTTCCTCGCTAACCGGGAAAACGGCCGGCTCACTCTCCAACTAGCAAGAAAGCCACTGGAAAACCGTCTTCCTCTCACAGGCAACGGCACATCGCATGAAGAAGGGGAAGGCGACGCATTGGATGCAGAAGAGGAAGACGAGGACCAAGGAGAATGCCATTCGAACGATTTCGATCACCATGAATCAATAAATGGGGGAGAACGGGGCGGCTCCTTGACGCCCCATCCCGTTGGAAGCCCACCCGGAGACCAGTTTTTGCGCTCACAAAGCAAAGCTCATGAAGAAGTTGAAGAAAGCAACGTCAAAGAGGGGTTAGGGAATCTTCATGAAAGAGATGAGCATGAATTGAGAGACGACGAACAGAGGAAGGACCACAAAATGTCGGAGAACTAGCACCCTTTCTCGTCGGTGTGGCGGTGTTACGATCGGGGAGTCTGATGATTTCTGGAACCATCAGTACGTCATGACAACGTAGTTTCTGGGGAAATGCTTTCCAGTAATCATCGTCTCTTCGTTCCATCTTTGGTGTCATTTTAGTTCTTTGAGAGAGAGAGACTCAAAGAACTAAAATAGAGGATAAAACTGGATATGATCTTGAGGAGAGGGAAGAGGAGAAGCGGCGCGTGCTGGGTATCTTTTGATAATGTAAAAGAAGATTTGAAAATTCTGGGATATTTAAGCATAGCGGACGTACTGACGCTGTGGAGGAGGTGGGTCCTTGAATGTGCAGTCCAGGACAAAGGAGGTCAGCCAGCGTCGAGAGTGGGAGAAGCATGGGCAATAATATAAACAATCGGATTCGTTATTTCTTTTTGTATAGAGAAATGTTCAAATATTTGATTTTGCAAAGTTTGAGCTTTGATGGTTGATTAAATTGAGTTGAAAGTTTGAGAAAGTTGCTGAGTTTACTCTAGTATGACCCTTCTACTGCATTAGGTAAAGACTAGTGGCAATCCTTCAGGTCATCCTGCTGTCTTTAGCAATGACGTAAAGCTGAAGCCGTTGTCCTCTAAAGATTACGTCTTTGTTATGTGTTCTTATGTTCCATAATGATCTAATTCTTCCTTTTTAGAGTGTAAGCCTGATGGTTTATTAGACAAGTTCATGAGTTTTTATGGTTTTAGTTAGAATTGAGTTAGCAATAGGCTTGAATCAGGTTGAGTTCCCAAAGAAACGAAAAAGGAGAAATGGGAAAAAAGAACTTCAATGAGATTTGAGATTATTTCAAGTCAACATCCATGGACTTAATAATCCGACCACTTTGGCATTCATTTGAATATCACCCATCCAAACCGAGTGGTGTCAGGTATGGGTACATGGACCCCATATTGTAATTGTACTCGATCTTGTGTCCTATCAACATTTAAGTGTTGTTTCATATAACTACAACAATTAAGTCTTTTCTCATATTAGACGAGATTGCCTACATGTATTCTTTATTTTTATGTAGCCTTTTCAAAACTTTTGTGGTCTTCCTCTTTTAACATTATCATAATCAAGCTTTTCTTATCATTTTACTAGAGCTTTATTTAGTTGTCTTTCACATTGTCAAACCATTTCAAACGATTTTTTCTTCATTTTATCCTCTATTAGTACCACTCTCAATTTGTTTCTAATAACTTCATTATGTAATCTTAATATTGTAAAAAAATAGTCTTAATATTGAAACTTAGTAGACAAGATAAGCAACTTGTGCCAATGATGGGCTCATGTAATCTTTTCCTCAAAAGCCCCCAATCATTGTCCTAGAAAATGACTCCACACACCACTCACTTGGTGCATATACAGACACGTATATTCAATGGTATTTACAAAATAAAATGACACTCTAATGTCAGGAAAATAAAAAAAGTATACAAGGCATGAGCTTCAACAGGAGCACTCTTCTACATTGTCCTCCAAAACAACTCCACAGTCCACTCACATGGTTGGGGCATTTGTTTTACATGTGCATGTACGCACATATAAATATGGTTTTAGAAAATATCGGGGGCACAAAACTGTTCCTGTTGTGGTTTTGAAAAAAATGCCTAATGTGGTAGGTAGAAATTACCTTTTTGCCCCTATTGATAGAGGCAAAATTCCTTTTAAGTTCTTGACAAAGTTTAAAATATCAATTTTGGCATTATGTAAAATAATGTTTTTGTCTAGATATTTTTGTGTCAAATTATTGTAAAATACTTGGATGATATTTTTATGGTTTTTCCCTTTGTCATTATGTTTAAATTATGGAAATACCTTGTGTGTGAATTTATCGTTTCATCCTAATATATTTTGAGAATTACAAAATCAAGTTTATTGTGTTTTTTACCATTTTATCCTTATTTTTTTGTTAAATTTATAGAATTGTCCTTTGATGAAACTATGTTTCTGCCCATAATTATTTTACAAAATTACAAAAACATAAACAAGGTAGATTTACAATTATATCCTAAATTGTTTATTGAATTTACAAAAAAACAAAATGCATGAATTTATTGTTTTGTCTTTATGACTAACAAAATTACTAAAACATACAGATAGTTAAGATTATTGGTCTACCCATTTGTTGTGTAGATAATTACAAAAAAGATAGACAAGAAATTTACTGTTATATCCCTTGATTTGTTTTGGAATCACATAAACATGTCTATGTTTTTTCCAAAATTTACACACAATGCATGTTTTTATTATTGTAGTTTAGTGCCTAACTAGTTTTTGTTAGTTGTTTAATGAAATTAAGTTTAATTCTTTTTATCTATTGCTCGTGTACCATTTCATATTTGAAATGTATAGACCCTTTTATTGTTATCTTTGCTAAACTTTTAAAACTGACAACAATAATATGTGTTTTTGAATGGCAAATACTGAGAAATTAAATGACCTAGATTTTCAAATAGAGAAAAGAAGAATTATATTGGCTTTGACTCTAAAGGGTATTGATTATATACTTAGGGAAACAAAAATACAACCTGGAACAAATGCAATAGATAAAGAAAAAGAAAAATATAAAACCTTCATAAAAGATGACACAATAGCATTGACTATTATGTTTACATATATGAGGGATGATTTGATTACGTTTTTTTAGGAATACAAAATAACAAAAGAACTGTTTAATTTAATAACAACTAAATAAGATACTACAACCAAACTCTATGTTCAATTATTTCTTCAGAAGTACAATTCTTATAGAATTAAAGAATGAAATAATATAGTTGAACACATAAACTAAATGCTGGTTATGGCTAAGGACGTAGCTATAGAAAAATCAGTTATTCAAGAACCCCATGCAAATATTCACTATCCTAAATAGTCTTCCTCCTTCCTAGAATATGGTAACCACAACCCTCAAGCTTGGATTTGACTTCACTCTTTCTTAACAACCTTTAAAACTTATAATTGAAGAAGAACATATCAACAAGGGTAACCAAGAAAAATATTAATTGCTTAGAAAGATTTAGGGTCAAGCTCCAAGGCTAACCCAAATAAAAAAAACAAATTAAAGTTTGACAAATATAATAAAAACAATGGTCAAAATTTCAAGAAATCATAAGAACTCATTTTTCGTATGAAGTACTTCAATTGTAGCAAGGTAAGGTACTTTAAAAGGGTTTGCTGCAATTAAAAAAAACAAACAGAGTTCAAAAAAAAGCATGATATAATTTGTGTTATTTCTGAGTTCCTATACTTGTAGTGCCTTGTGACTAATTGGTGGATTGATTTTGGAGTTACTCAGCACAAGTCTAAGAGCAAATAGGAAGCTATGGACCCAAAGGAATAAAACTCTAGAGAGCATCGAGTCTACATGAGAAATACTGCTTTTACTAATGCTATAGGGGTTGGGTACTTTAGGATCATTGTAGAAACCATACCAATTGTACTTACTAATGTATTAATTGTGCTATCTAAAAAGCACAATCTTTTGTCTATGCCTATCTTAGTTAGGAAATGGTTTGAGGTTAGATTTCCCCATAGGAAAGTCATTATGGGAAAACATCGTAGGATAGTCTTTTCTAACTTTTTGATTTTGAGAATGGTTTGCTTAAGTTGAACTTTAATAATAATGAAACATCTTCTTCTACTTATATTGATTATACATTTATTATTGATATGAATGCATGATATAAGCGGCTGGGGTATATAAGTTTGAATAAGTTGACAAAATTAGTTAACTTTGACGTATTACCTAGATTTTAAGAAAACACTTTAAATAAGCGTGAAGCCTATATAAAAGAGAAAATGACTAGAAGAATATTCTTTAAAAAAATAATTAGGTCATCAACCTTATTAGAAATCATTTACACAGATATATGTGAACCCTTTAGAGTAAATTCTCATCATGAGAAGATTTATTTTATAATATCTATAGTTGATTATTCAAGATATGAATTTTTATATTTCCTCACACATAAATCTAGGGCACTTGATATATTGAAAGTATATAAGTAGAAAGCTGAAAATCAACTAGGCCAAACAATTAAAGTTTTAAGGTCTAGCTGATGTGGTGAATACACCTCTAAAAAATTCTTATAATACTATAAAAACTTTAATATTTTAAAACAAAATATCATATCCTGAACACTTCAACAAAATGGTGTAGATAAAATATATAACAAGATCTTATTAAATATGACTCGATTAATGTTATTAAACACTTTTCTTCCTATGGTATTTTAGGGAGTAGGGTCTATAATAATATGTATTAAATAGAATATAATATAAGGTTGTATTTTCTATACCATATGAGAGTTGGTTTGGTAGAAAACTAAACTTGACTCATATCTATAAGTGATAATCTATTTCTCATGTTAGCATCCTTGATTAGTTTAAACACAAGCTAAATAGTAAGTACTTTAGATGTATTTTTATTGGATACTCAAAAGGTTACAAATAGTGATCTTGAAGTCATTATGGTCTAATAGAGTAGTGATATTGAATTCTTAGAAGATATTAAGAATGACATTCTAAAAAATGATCCATCATCATTTGAACCACAAATAGTGATCATTTGAATTACGAACAGTGATCCAAATGACCTTTTTGAATAAACTAAAACTTTAAGTGAACATAAAAGACCTACAGTCACATTGTTCTACTTAAAAGTTTACCATACTAACCTTATAGAAAAGTGTGTAATTTAATGTATTTAGATGAATTGATTGATAACTTAACTTATCAGCAAACTATGAGCTCACCTGAAACATCAAACTTAGAAAAAGCAATGGATGAAAAATTAAATCTATTGAGAAAAATCAAGTTTAAGAATTGACAGATTTGTCAAAAGTAAGAAAAATCATAAGCTCTAAATGTGTTTTTGAAAAGAATTATCAAGTCAATGTTACAAGCAATAAGTTTAAAGCGAGGTTGGTTTTAAAGGGATTCTCGTAAAAGGTGATGTAAAAATCACTTTTAAATGATAATTTAGATGAAACCATTTATTTGCAACAACTAGAAGGATATATTGTTAAAGGATAGGAACATAAAGTATATATGTTAAAGAAATCTCTATATGGACAGAAACAGTCACATCGTCAATGATATTTGACTTTTAAAAATACTATTGTAGAACTTAGGTTTGTGGCTAACAAACTAGATCATTGTATATATGGTTAGAACAATAAGAGCTACTTTATTGTTCTATCATTATATGTAGATGATATCTTGTGGACTAAGATCGATAATGAGTCATTGCCAAAATAAAGTCATGGTTAAACTCAAAGCTTGAAATAAACGATATGGGAGAGACATCCTATATTTTACACATGAAGGTTTTTTGTGATAGAAAATTTAACATTTTTTGTTTGATTCAAGAGATATATATTGATTATAACTTTAAGAAATTTACAATGGGTGATTGTAAACCTTGAAATACACCAGTTACTAAAGGGATCAAATTTTGTAAGTTGGATCAAATATATTTTAGAGGTGTTGTTGTTTTTTAGGCTTATTGAACATGGTTGTATAGAATTGCATACACAAGAAATTGAGTATGTTGGTTAATCAGATTAATTATTGCATCAAGATGCAACAAGTGCTCTTTGGATAAACTACTTTATACGTGATTTAAAATTAGATATAGCCAATAAGCCAATTGTAATTTATTGTGATAATAATGCAACAATTACTCTAATTAAGAGTGGAGTTGATAGCTCTAGAAGCAAAAAAATAATGGTTAAATACCACTATGTTTATGATATTCTCAATAGGAATGAGATAACTATATCTTATATACCAACTAGAGACATGTTGGTTGACTCCTTGACTAAACACTATCTCTTTGTTAGAGATTTGAATTAGATCATATTCACTTAGATTGGACATGTCTAAGTCTAGAAGTATGACCCACATACATTTGCATTAGGATTTATGCAGTTCTTTTTTGAAGACCCCACCTACATCTTATTGCATCAACTATATAATGTATCTGCTTGCTTATTGGGATTCTATACCATGATATTTGTAAGTTATCATGTGATCCCTTTAGGTCCAAATAATGCGCACTCGTAAAATCCAAGAAGAACCCTTCTTTCCTAATTTTCTAAGATGTCTTTTCAAATGATAAATACTTAAAACAATAATCTTTTTTGCTTTATTAAAAGTTGGGAGAATCTCTCACAAACAATAATGGCTTTAACGAAAAGTCTAGAGAAAAATAATAGGAAAGAAAGCCAATTATGAAAATATACAACTTCCTTGCTTTGAAAACCCACTGCGGCTAATCGTCTTCAATATCTTCTTCCCTTCTCCTTCTTTCTTCCCAATTATGGTAGGCATTTCTACTATGATTTGTCCTTGACATCTGCTTCATCGATGATAAGAGCTACAAAAATGATATAAGGCACATTTACTATTCTGCCATGAACTATTTATTCAATTTACAAAATAACTAAAAACCTAATTTTATTGTTATGTTCTTAAGATTTGATAAACAAAAAAAAATTACCAATCTACCCATTAGTTGTACAGAAAATTATAGAAGTAGACAAAGGGAAAAATTACTAAAATATCTTCAAACTTGTTTTGAAATTATTAAAATCCATTTATTCCAAAATGGTACCTATAGTTTGTATAAAATTACAATCAGATTCTTGAAATTTGTTTACAGATTAGTACATGGATATTTTCGATATCACAATTTAGTGTTTGGATAAATTATATTAGTTGTTTAAGGGAATTTGTCTTAATCGTTTTATAATTCATTTGTTTATTGTTTTTCATTTGAAATATATAGAACATCTTCGTGTTATCTTTGGTAAATATTTGAAAATGATAATCAGAATTTGTGTTTGTGAGTTGGCAAATACAAAAATACTAGATGGCCTAAATTTTCAAAAATGAAAAGAAGAATTTGATTAGTCTTGACCCTGAAGGGCGATGACTATGTACTTTGGAAAATAGTTTTACCCTTACACCAAATGCAATGGACGAAGACAAGAAAAAAATAAGACCATAATGGATAACATAATAGCCAAGACCATTATGCTTACATATATAGAGGATGATCTCATTAGGATCTTTAAAGAATAGAAACCACTAAAAAGTTGTTTGACTCTATAACAAATAAATATGATACTACAGTTAAAGTTCATGTGCAACAACTACTTCAAAAGTATAATTCTCATAAAATAAAGGAAGGGACAATGTAGTTGAACACGTAAACCAAATGCTGGTTATGATTAGGGACTTAACTGTAGTGAAATCAGCAATCCTTGAACCCATGCAAATATCTACCATCCTTAATAGTCTTCCCTATTCATGAATATGATGACTACAACCCTCAGACTTGGGTCTAAGTTTACACTTTTTGAACTCCCTCTCAAACTAGCAATTGAACAAGAATATATGAAAAATGATAAGAAAAATTGTTAGTTACTAAAGATGATTTTGAGACTAGCTCCAAAAACAATTAAAATAAAAGAAAGTCAAATAAAAAGTTTGAGTAATATAACAAGAAAGGTAATCAATCTTTCAATGAATTGTAGGAATCCACTTATCAGACTGAGTGCTTCAATTGTGGCAAGATGGGACACTATAAAAGAGATTATCACAATAAAAAATAATTATAGAAACACCAGTGTCGCAACTCGAATTAGAAGTAGGACATAATTTGCATGATTTGTTAGTACATGTATTTGAACAACCTTGTGACTGGTTGGTGGATTGATTCTAGAGTGACCCAGTACATCTCAAAACGCAAAGAGAGAGTTTTAGACCTCAAGTAATACAAGCTTGGTAAACATCGAGTCTCAAAAAATAATTCATTTATTGATTTTCTAGGGGTTGGATCCTTTAAGATTTTTGTACAAGACATACAAATTGTACTTATTGATATATTGATTGTACCTTCTATTAGGCATAATCTAGTGTTGGTGCTTGCCGTAGTAAGAAAAAGGTTTGAGGTCGGATTTGTCTTTGAAAAAGTCACTATGGAGAAATATGATAGGATAATGTTTTTTTGCTTTTTTCATTTAAGCATGGTCTATTTAAATTAAACATTAATGAGAGTGAAGCTTCTTCTACTTAATGATTGTGCACTCATAATTGATTTGAATATATAACATAAATGATTAGGGCATATAAGTTTGAACAACTTGAGGAAATAAGTCAACTTTGAGTTCTTGCATGAATTTTAGGAAAACACTTTTAATAAGTGTGAAGCTTATATATAAGATAAAATGACTAGAAAATCATTTACTAAAGAAATAATTATGGCAACAACCTATTAAAAATCATTCACTCATATATATGTGGACCCTTTAAGGTAAGATCCTATCATGAAAAGGTTTATTTTATAACCTTCTTAGATGATTATTTGAGATATGAATATTTATATCTCCTAACACATAAATCTGAGACACTAGATATATTTAAAGAATATAAAGAGAAAGTTGAAAATAAATTAGGAAAACAATCAAAGTCTTAAGGTTTGATCAAGGTAGTTAATACACCTCTATAAAATTTCTAGAATATTGTAAAGACTTGGTATTTAAAAACAAAATAGCATATTGATAACACCTCAACAAAATATTATAGTTGAGAGATATAACATGATCTTATTAATTATGACTAGCTCTATATTAATAAATACTTCTCTTCTTAGGGTATTTTAGGGAGAAACAATTACTACAACCATGTATATATTATATAGAGCACCGGGCAAGGATGTATTATTTACATAATATGCAATATAGTTTGGTATAAAATTAGACCTGAGTCATCTTATAAGGTAGGGGTCTATCATACATGTTAAGAACCTTAATCAGTCTAGAGATAAACTAGACAATAGGTCATTTAGATGTGTTTTATTGGATACCCTAAAGGTTTCAAGGGATAGAGATTTTATCACAAGCACTGTGGACTAATAGAAAGTAAGATGTTAAATTTTTTGAAGATACTAAAAATGACATCATTGAAAATGATGATGAGAGTACTGATGATCTAGTAGATATGGATCTATCATCATTTGAACCAATGATTCTGATTCAAATATCCTTCTTTAACAAATGAAACTTTAAGTAGATATAAAAGACCTAAGATTCTACCTAAAGTATTATCACAATATCCTTGTAGAGGAAGTGTGTAATTCAATGGATTTAGATGAACTAACTGATATTATGACGTATCATTAGGCTATTAAGTCATATGAATCAATAGATTGGGAAAAAGCAATGGATCATGAAATTGAATTCATTAAGAAAAATCAGGTTTGGTATTTGACAAATTTATAAAGAAGAAGAAAAGCTATAAGCTATGAATGAGTTCTTAAAAATAAATATAAAAATAGAACAATAAAAAATTTAAGGTGAGGTTGGTTGTAAAGGATTTTTCGCAAAAGGAGGAGATAGATTATGTAGAGACATATTCCTCTCTTATAAAAATTTCATTCATCAAGATTTTTTTAGATATTTTTGTATTTTATAATTTTGATTAATATCATTTAAATGTAAAAATTATTTTTTTAAAGATGATTTAGATGAAATCATTTATATGCAACAACTAGAAGAGCATGTTGCTAAAGGTCAGGAAAATAAAGTATATAGGTTGAAGAAATCCCAATATGAATTGAAATAGTCACATCGTCCATGATATTTGACTTCTTGAAATATAGTTTTAGAACTTGAGTTTGTGGCTAATGAACTAGATCATTGTGTATATGTTTGGAACAATTAGAGCTACTTTAGAATGGGTGATTACAAACTTGCTAATACACTCGTTGTTAAAGGGGTCAAATTGTGCAAGATTGATTGTCCAAGTGAGAGAAAAAACAAGCCTAATGTTTCTTATGCATAAGTTGTAAGTAGCTTGATGCATGCTATGTTGTTTACAAGACTTGATATTAGCTTTGTTGTTGTTCTTCTAAGTAGATATCAAAGTAATCCTTCATAGGTGTGAAAGAATTTTAAGATATCTTAAAGAACCAAACGATTTAAAATTATATTTTCAAGCAGATGAACTAGGAGTGGTAGGATACTCAAACATTGACTTTTCTGTAAGCAAAGATGATAACAAGTCACCTTCAATCAAATATTCTTATTTGGAGGTGGTGATGTTTGTGGACTTGCAAGGAACAAGGTTGTATAATGTACACAAGAAGGTGAGTATGTTGCTTGTAGTATGGCTGCAATGAGTGTTGTTTGAAAAAGCCGCTTCATACATCATTTTAAACTAGACAGATAATGAGCCAATTGTCATTTACTATGATAACCTTGTAGCAATAACTGTTATTAAGAGCGGAGTTGATAGCTCTAAAAGCAAGCATTTAATGGTCAAATACAACTACGGCAATGATATGCTTAAGAGGAATAAAATATCTATATCTTATATACCAACTACTGATATGTTGGCTGACCCCTTGATTAAAGGTATTTCTGAAAATCTCTTTACAAAGTATGTTACACACATAGGTTTGAGATATGCCTAGAATTTGAGTGTGAAAACACACTGTGCTGATTCTTATGCAGGAAAAACGTATTGATTATAAAAAGCCGCATAACATGTATGAGTTGCAATTCACTGGATAAGTGAGAGATGTAAGTTATCATATAGCTCTTTGAGGCCCAAATAATGTGTACTTAAAAGATCAGAGGACTCTCTTGTTGGAGTTTTTGGGTTGCCTTTTCCAAAAGATAAACAATCAAAACAAAAATCATTTTTACTTTATTAAAAGTTAAGAAAATCTCTCACAAAGAATTATGGCTTTAACGGAAAGCCTAAAGAAGAAAACAACAAGAAAGAAAGTCAACTATAAATAAACATGAGTTTGTTTATAAAAATATACAACAAATATTTAAGTTCCTTGCTTTGAAAACCCTTGTGAGGTTTTCAATATCTTCATCTTCTTCCTCTCTTCTTCCTTTCTTCTTGTTTTCCTTCCCAACTCTACTAGGCTTTTCTGCTGCCATTTGACTGCACCCATAGCATTGTCGTACTATCATATTGTATTCCAATATGATGAAACATATTTGAGAAAAAAGTATTCAATCTCACTTTCACCCTACATAATTATTATTAAGGCATTGGAGAAAGAAGATAAACATAATGAAACTCTTCTCGTCATTACCGTGAAATTTATATTCATTCTACTGATGTCTTCATTTGCTTCCCCATCAATAAAATGGTATACCATGACAAACTTGTGTTATTTCTCAAATATCTCTTGGTGTCTAAGAGTTGAACTAAAACTGAAATGACAACTACAAATTGGATATTGGAAAGGCATAACATGGCTATCAAAATATGTTCCCGTTTTGATCATTGTTAATCATCAAAATATAGATTTGTTCTATGGTATATATAATCATCGAATAACTTGTCATACCTCAAAAGGAAACCAATTTAGCCTTGTTCACCAATTCATTATAAATTCCAAAATATATTTTTTGAAACCCTTTTTTCCGTTACAAAGGGAGGCTGAAGCCTAACACACTCTCCACCTACAGCAAGGGCGTCATAGCAACCTGATGATTAAGAAAAGCCTTCCAGTTCTATATATTTCTGGAAAACCTTTCGCAACACATTGATCATTCTCTCCTACTTTCTAGGGGAGAGTGTAACAAAGTCTTACTGATTAAAGAGTGCCAAACATCTATAGAGCTGACAACTACGTCCTTTTGGTAGTTTTTTCACCGAAAAAACAAGATTCAGGTGGTGACGGAGGGTTTAGTGGAGAGATCTCACGTTAAGGAGAGGACTACAGTTACTTTTGACGAAAATGATATTTAAGAGGTTCTCGTGCAACGTTCGAAGAGTCTCCTAGGCCATTTGCTTTCCAATAAGAGCAGCACAGGTACCATAGAAGCTGCCTCATGCTCGATTAGAAGTAATATGAAAGGATTTAGGGCACACAGCCATGGCGATAACCACTTCTAGTTTTCCCTTGATCGGCACTTAGTTTCGTGTTTTAATGGGCTCACCATGTCTTTTCGAAAGCTATGTTAAGCATTTTTAATGATGGAGACTAGAAAAACTAAATTCTACTATAGGTTTTTGCCGATTTTCCACATGGTTTCTTTGCGGTAATAGGTAGAAAATAATGTATTTTGAAAGACAGTCTGTATTAACAGTATACATGTTCGGTTTCGATTTACTGGCTATTTTAAACCGTTATAAGAAAAACATTAGTAATTTTTTTTGAAAAATACAAACTGGATCCAATAGAATTTGAACCCTCAACAAACTGATGAATTAAGAAGGGTTATATGACCATATCAACTCTTGTGATTGGAAACTATCAGAAACCGTGTATACACCTAACATAAATAAACCTCCAACCTATTTCACCAAAGATAACAATCTATCATTGAGTCAAAAATCATCTTATGTATATAAATGTTAAAAATATTATATATATATATAATAAATAAATAACAGTTTGAAACCACCAGTTTCAAGATGCTTTTGAAACACGTTAATTATAACCGGAATTGGGTGGATGGCAATATTGATCTATGCTAAAAGAAATTGGTAGTTATTATTGTTATTGTGCACATTTGGCCCACAAAAAACAATCTTGCCTGCTGTAGTGGAGAATTCCCTACATCAACATCCCGGGTATTAGGAAGTGATCTTAGAGGATTTGTGGGCTAATCAAGTTTCACAATGTATTAACAAGGGTAAATAAAATGAATATCCTAGCCAGGAGCAGCGATCTCAATCAAATTTTAATGAAGAAGAATACCATCCTACCCCATAGCAACTCTTTTAAAAAAAATGACTTACTGTTAAGAGATAGACTAAAAAAAGGTGGAAGAGCATCCTCAATTAGAAAACAAATATGGTATGGAATCTTAAGAAGTCTCCACCACCCTTTGAGAAACATATTAGACAAGGGTAGAGGAAATGAATTTCCCAACGTGGAGCAGCGATCTCAATCAACTTTTAATGAAGAGGAGCACCATTAAGCACCTGATACGGGTATGCGTATCGGTACATAGGGTACATTCTGATACCATATATGATGTACTGGTACATGTAGGTGTGTATCGGTATGCGTACCCAATTCGGATATATTAAGTACCCGTACCAAGTACGTATTGGATTCGGGTTGACCCACACCCGATCCAAATACGTAAATATAAATTCATGAAGCAATTTGAACCCTAGCTGATCTCTCCCTCTTTGTCTCTGCTCTACGTACACCATTCCCCTCTCTTTGCTCTACCTCGATCTCTCTTTGCTCTACCCGATCTCTCTCTGCTCTAGCATTCAGGGAGTGTTGCTTCTTGCTTGTGTGTATACTGTTGTCTCTCTTTGGACTTTCTTGGGGAAACTCCTCCTTTTGATCGCTTAAGAGCCTGTCATTGCTCAACAAGCAGGAAGATATGTTGTTTTCCTGATTCCAGGATTGTTTGCTGCTCCACGTCTTCAGCCATTAGTGAAACTTCTGTAGTCGCAGAGTTTGGTTCTTCCATTGCTCTTTGGTGTTGTAACTCTCTGTTTCCATGTCCCTGTTTGCTGGTTGCTCCTCTTTAAATATGAACTCAGACATATTGGAGTTGCTATTTCAGTCAGTATCTCAGTGGTATCGTCTTATCACGTAAAGGATAGGTGTGCACTTTCATCGATTTTGGTTCCTCTCTTGGAATTTCTGAAAAGCTCTATCTTCATCGAGTAACAAACCTGTCTTTGTGCACTATATCAAATGCAGTTTCCAGAACACTTAAAAAAAAAACATAAGTCTATAGCTGTAACATTAGGAGGTAATGCTCTTTTTAATCCATGATATGCTGTGGCAATATTAAATAGTTACTTTTAACATTTAGAAATGCATACCACTGTATGGAAGATCAATATTGTGCATTTCTAGTGATGAAAGTAACCATAGTCGATGGCATTTAATATATTGTGAATATCATACCCCAAGAGAGGTTAGTCTATTGAACATGGCCTTCAGCTGTGGTTATAATCTATAGGGCGCTACCTTTTGCATAAGATATTGCTAAGTATAGAACTTTAGGCCCTAATCTTAGCGAATCATAGAATTGGTTGGTCCAACCACTTGATATGTTATTTCTCTTATTTATAAATTCCAAACTACAAATCAGAAAGAAAAAATAATTCCTATTTCATCATGTAAGTTAGACAGAGAACTCTTAATGTTATGGTTTCTCTGAGTTGCATAATCTATGATGTCTAAAATTATCATTTATCACTTTTTTGTAAAGAAACAGGTGAAAACTACTTGTAAGATGATACTAATGTTTAATTTTCCTTGCATAAAGTTGCTGCAAACTACAAAGTGTCTATGTTGGTAAACTATTTTTCAGTTGTTGTTCTAAGTTGATTCTCAATAGTACTGTTCTTCTTGGTCCCTTCTCATTTTGTTAGACATTTTGTTTGGAGGTACAATTATATATTCACCTACTCGGTGAACTATATAATACGAGTTTATGTAATATGTAGGAAGACTGCACTGCGAAGTATGTATTGGTGAACTATGTAATACGAGTTTAAAACAGGTGCATATTTTGTTCTCATTCTGTCTAAGCTTTAAATATTTTGTTAGGTGAACTATGTAATACGAGTTTATATAGGTATGTGTTTACCACATAAAGATCATTTAAAAAGAGTATGAGATGCAGGAAGACTGCACTGCCAAGAAAACAAAATAAAGAAAATAGACGACTTCCTCTTATGAATGGAGAAGAGACGAAACTATGAATTCCTTTTTATCCTTGTGGTTTACATTGGAGCTTAACATTGATGGATCAGTTCCTTTGACATTAGGATATGGATGAACTCGTATTACATAGTTTTCATGTTTAAAGGGTTAAGAGGAAAAACTCATGTAAATTTCTTTTGGTACTTCTACAGGCAACATACGTGCTTTACAGGGCACACGAGCATTGTGCCCAATGTTCTTGAATCTACCCAAGATTAATAGATAGCGTAAGCTGAAAATTCAGGTGAGGAGTCAATTTTGACATATTTGGTTGTTTTTATTGTAGTTATTGTTATTTAAAAAAAATGTTTGTTCATGTGACTCGATTTATTTCCATACATAAATTATATTGGAAATTCAACCCGTTGACATTTGCTTTAAGATCATCTTGGCTGGTGCAACAATAGTAGTCTTGATAGAAAATTTATAGATGGCTTGGATGTTTGGGTAAGCTGTTTGATTGTTCTTATTTTAAAGAAGAATATAAATGACATTCTTATAGTTAGAATAGAATTATTCTTAAACACTAGAATGCTCTTTAAAATATAGAATGCTCTATATATAATTTTGTATATATATATTTATGTAAATTTAATTTTTTATTATATTTTTTAATAGTGGACACCGGTACCTTAGGTTTTTAAAAAATTGCGTACCCTGTACTTGTACCCATATCGGGTACCGATACCGTACCCGTATCCATGCAACATAGATAGTGACTGACTCTTTTAAAACAAATAGCATCATATTGTTAATAGATAGATTACGAAAAGGTGAAAAAGAGCATCCTCAATTGACAAATAAATCTAATATGGAATCTCACGAAGTCTTTGCCATCCTGCACACGAAAAGAGTAAAATACGACTCTGCTAGACCTTGTGAAACAGACAACAATTTTGGTTCGATGCACTGATCAATTACAGAAGCGTTGCGACTAATAGCATCATGACTAGGCAAAATTACCCCATCAATGGGAGGTGTCTTTGTCATCCAAACCTTATAAAGATGCTTTGCACCAACAACACCAATATCCACGTTCAAATCTATACGTAAAAATTCAACACTTTGTTTTCGTAATTCCAAGACCTAGGGCCCAAGATGGGTAAAAAAAAGAAGAAAAGAAGGAAACTGAAACCAAAACTGGTGTTGCCAGTCTTGGATAAGGAAGTTTGTCGAAATTTCTGTCGATCATTGGTGAACCGGTATATTATTAGATAGGTTTCGGTGATGAAATTGGCTGGAAAATGCATCAACACCTCTTCCTATCCATTGCATGTCTAGACCCATCCATTGGGGCCGACTTGAGCTAGATCACCTGGTTTGATCAATTAGGACAAACTGAGTCGAGTCTGATGACATCAGCATGACATTAAGGTGTCGTGTTCTATGCCATCTCGTGTCCAAGCCTGATGATGTCAACCAACAAGTAGTAACCGGATCGAGATTCAGTTTCAATCCGCTACATAATTATGGATCTGATTGTGGTTTTTGGGCCATAAGGAGTCACATTTGAATGATTGAGCTCATTCCCAAATAAGCTTTAATGCTATGTTATTTATACTTATCCGATCAATAAATCAAGGAGATTTGTGTGGGTTGAATTGGATCTAGAGTCTTTAGTGGAAGATCCGATTTAGTCTTTTGGTGATTTTAGAGTCGTTTGAATATGGAGTCATAAGGAGTCACATTTGAATGATTTGAATGATTGAGCTCATTCCCAAAGAAGACGGGTGGTTTGGATATTGGTACCAATTGAGGTAAGTGGGTTTGCCTTTCTCTATAGTATCATGCTACAGGTTGCTCTTGAATATGCATAATGTGTTTGTTGAATTGGTTTACAGATAATGTAATGTGGATAATGAAATATTTGTGAACCGCATGATAGATATATGAATGTGAATGTGACTATGCACTTTAGGGTGAAGCATAATCCAACACGGAGCTACCATTTGTATTGGTGTGAGACGGTATGATTGGTGGATGGATGTCTTAGTGCTAACTTCTTGAATGCAGGCTTGTAGAAACCTAATATCAGTTTTATTGTTGGTCTCATGAGTAGATATTAAAGTAATGCTTGTTGACAACACTGGGTTGTCGTAAAGAGGATCTTGAGATATCCAAAAGGAACAAGGGATTAAAATTATGCTATCAACCTTTTATCAAGTGTTTTTCATTTGGATATGGTGTTGTTTTTTGGTCATACAAGAAATAAGGTTGTGTAGTATTGCATACACAACATGCTCAGTATATTGTTTGTAGTATCATGACAACAAGTACCATTTGGATAAGTCGCTTCATTCGTGATTTGAAACTAAACATAGCCAATGGGCCAATTACCATTTATTATGACAACAATGCAATCATAACTCTTACAATGAATGAAGTTGATAGCTAAAGAAACAAGCATATAATGATAAACTATCATTCCATAATGATATGGTATAAAAGAATGAAATATTTGTCTCTTACCTTCCTACATAAGATATGATAACAAACTCTTGACAAAAAATATATTTGAAGATTGTTTGTGAAACATGTTAGCAATATGTAGTTGAAACATGTTTAGGGTTTCCAGTTTATAGAAACACATACAAGAGTTGATATGTAGGAAAAGTACACTCACGGAAACAACACAAAGATAACTCATGGGAGTTGTATTTAAGTACAACTATAAGTGATACAATTGAGAAAACCACTAAATAGTTAGAGAAAACCATCATGTCACGATTTAGTTCATATTGCCAAGTAGGTGATGATAACTCTTGTTTGTCATAGTGACTAGAAAACCACTAAACAATTTATGGCATAAATTGTTTCTATTTACAAAAAAACTTTTTCTAATTAAATATATCAATTTTTATGTTTACAAAGATCTCAAAAGTCCTAGCTGCAACAAACACCCAAAGATAGAAAAATTACATATAGAAGACTATACCCTTTGTCATTGATCAGTCTGAAAACTCTCTATTCTTTTGGTACTCTCTGTAAAAACCTTCTTGACAAAATCATGCTGGTGATTGAAGCCTAACAACATCACTAAAAAAAAAACAAACATGAAATTCCATTGTTGAGGCCTTAATGAGAGGGGCAAGTCACTCGTGGAAGGAGACACATCAGACAAGCTCGACTTATCTCATTTCAAATACCGTCTGTAGTGTATGGGAATATAGAAGCAGGTGGTTTGACTCTCCCCAAGAGCATTTAAGGCAGAGACACTGAATGCCTGACCATCAGGGAACACATAGAATCTCCCATCAAGCAACGTTGGCTGTTTGTGAACTAATGGACTCCGCCTCATCGGGTATACCAATTCTCCATTTATAGCAAAGGAGGATGTTTTCATAAGAGCAGGATTGTTAACAAAGAATACAATAATGCATCAATTGGAATACTAACGGTGGACTGATATACTATTGCATATGGAGCACACACATTGTGTTTGAATTGAATCCTCTCGGCACGACGTAGTGGGCAGTCAACAGAACTGTACGAGCTACAACCCAGGTCGATTATGATACATGAAAATTTCTACTACAATTATGTAGGTTGGAATGGTTATGGATACCCACGGACTTGAGTTTTCCTCCAAGTCTTCCTGATTGAGATGAGTGTTCTGAGTTTTGTTGGAGGGACAAGGAGCCAGAATGGTCTCCTACTCTATGAATTTTGGATCTTTTGCATATTCTTTCCTTGTATATTTGGTAGGGCTCTGCGTAAACCCATCTTGCCGATAAAAAAAGAATAAGGCTTTTTTGGCAATAGCGGATATACATGGGTTGGGCTTTCACCAAGCCTGTGCCCAATTATCGGGTGCTGGTACCATGCTCGGGTCGGGATCTAAGTTGAGTTGCTTGGATTAATAACTGGGTTAAGTATGAATCTGGATCCAAAAGAATCTATTTATAATGAATAATAAATACCAATCGTGCATATAAGCATCAGATTAACTAATTACAACTATTTTTCTTGTTACAAGAGGAAGCCAAAGCCTAACATCCACACTCACACATGCACCCTCTGGGAGTCAAACTCCCCACCAGCAGAGGTGCTAGAACTTCCTACCGTCGAGCTAATGCTCCCTTATTTATGTTTGCAAGCAAATTAAGGAAAGCAGATAACAAAGTCCCGCAGTCATAACAACTCCCCAAATCAAAAGACATGTTTGAGATCTAGTATTGAACCGACTTTTTTTAAATAGTAATTAAACCATCAAATTAGTACTTTCCTTTGTATCTTGGGGCTTCAGCTCCATTTTACACACGCAAAAGAGTACACACCGGAACCCATACTGACACACACACAAACACACGACACATACACACACAAAGGGAACATATAAATATCTATAAATATAACATGAACATCATGTATCTAAAGTGTGGCATAAAATTATGAACGCGATCTGCCACTAGCATAGGATCCATGCCTATACTCTTAGTTAAGAGCATCTTCTTCCGGGCATAATATAATCCAACAACATTTTCAGGGAGCTTGAGCCCCTGACTGAGCTCATGGGGCTTTGTCAAAATCGATTGTTGAAAACATGATGCAAGATTGGCATAGTGGGGCACTTGAGCCCAGTGGTGAGCTCATGAGGCCTGACATTTTGCAATCATGCATTTGGATCTTCCGCAACCTCGGGCAATGAACTCTAGACTACCACCGAGCTGAAGTAACAGGGTACTCACTGTCGAGCTCCTGATGAAACCTTGATGGGGAACCTTCGCCTATTTCTGAACTCATGGAAGTAGGCATAGTTCGATCGCCATGCCCATGCCCAAACTGTAGCCTTGAAACCAATACTGAGCTCATCGGATCCGGCATTTGAAAATGGTTTTTCATTTGGAGCTGCTACAGTCCTAGTGGTGCATATGACCCTGCTGCTTCTGTTGAGCTCGACTGACTCCGCCTGAACCCATTGCTGATCTGATGCTGGAACATTTGTGGAGCACCTGAGCACAATTCTAAGCTCATAGGACTCGGATCGATGACATTGTGGAGCTCAGGCTGAAACTTTGGTAGTGGAGTACTAGAGGCTACTACTGTGCTCAAGGGGCTCGGCGGTATAATCATGGTTCTGATGGCGTGCTGGAAATTTGCTAGGCCACCTGAGTCCACTTCTAAGCTCATAGGACTCGGCATTGTCCAATTATGGAGCTCATGCTGCAAACTTGGTGGTGGAGTACATGAGGCTACTGTTCGATCACTCATTGCCAAGTTCTTCCGCTTGAAGTATTTCTGAGCATGGCTCGCTACCTGACTCGGCAACCAGGTTTTCACAAATTTACGTGAAATGCTCGTCCTAGCTCCCTTCCAATAGTGATGCAACCCAAGAAGAAACATCCTGATACAATACAAATTGATATTTTGAGTGTCAAGATATAAGAAAAATATGACAAGGGCATAAACTTTTATGAACCCAAGACTCACTTCAGAGATCAACAACAAGCTTGACTCAGTGTGGACTAGACTCATCATGAAGTTGCCTTTTGATCTCCACGGTATTCTAAATAAATCACTGTAACCAAATGAAACCAAATTGGTAGTCTAGTTGAATTTTAGATGTCGAAGAGTTTGGTTTGCATTGGTTCTAGCAGGGTTCGTTTCATGATTCCAATGTTGAAACTGAACCATGAGAACCCAACCAAGGGGAACTCTAGTCATGCAAAAAGCAACAATTGTTTTAGCCCCATGTTGAGTATGGAACACACTGAAGCGTCACAGCATCCTGCTGATTGAGAAAAGCCTTCCAGTTCTATGTATTTCTGGAAAACCTTTCGCAATACATTGATCGTTCTCTCCTACTTTCTAGGGGGAGAGTGTAACGATACCTTACAAATTAAAGAGTGCCAAGCATCTATAGAGCTGACAACTACATCCTTTTGGTAGTTTTTTCACCGGAAATCAAGATTCAGGTGGTGATGAAATATTTATTGGAGAGATCTCACGTTGAGGAGAGGATTACAGTTACTTTTGACGAAAACGATATTCAAGAAGTTCCCGGGCAACATTTGAAGAGTCTCCTAGGCCATTTGCTTTCCGATAAGAGCAGCACAGGTACCGTAGATGCATACTCGATTAGAAGTAATATGAAAGGATTTAGGGCACACAGCCATGGCGATAACCACTTCTAGTTTTTCCTTGACCGGCACTTAGTTTGTGTTTTGATGGGCTCACCATGGCTTTTCAAAAGCTATGTTCAGTATCTATGGAGACCAGAAGAACCAAATTCTACTATAGGTTTTTGCCGATTTTTCACATGGTTTCTTTGCGGTAATAGGTAGAAAATAATGTATTTTGAAAGATAGCCTATATTAATAGTATACATATCCAGTTTCGGTTTACTGGCCATTTGTAGATGTGAAATTTTCACTCCAAGCCTATGTAGAGACTTGAAGAGAAACTTTCAATTCTACTTTGTGCGCGAGCGTGCCAGTTAGTTTCTAAAAACTAGCAAAAGTATGAATTTGACTGGGCGATTGTGGCTAAGCGGGCTGTTTTTGCTTTAGACCTTCTTGAACTGATACTCAAGGGTCAGCCTAAGTGCTTAAAGATTCTAAATAGACTGGTGATATTCCAAACTCATATGAAAACAAGGTGTTGCAAAGTGACAAACTAGTGCACTTAGTTTTCAAGTTCAAAATGTAATTTCTGAAAAACAAAAAATTTTGAGTGCCTTAATACCTCCACAAATCACCAAAATTTGAGAGGACTAAGACTAAGAAGTGAAGAGTCTAGGAGACTTTTTAGATTTAAATTCGGGGTTAGGATGTTGTAGAATTAATTCAATGAAGTGCCTCTGCTTAGACACCCAAAACTGTTAAGTCAGAGAAATACAGAGGCTCAAAGATGAGACTATATCTCGGTGCTTATAGTTCCAAATTTAGTAAATTTGGTCTTGTTGGAAAGCTATAGATGTCAGATTTACAATAAATCAAGAATCATTGATTTTGGATATTTATAGATAGAGTTATGGGATAAATATTTAGGTTCTATTGTAAGAAAACCGAATTGATAGACAGTTTACAAAATTTTCCCTGATTTTGCATTATTTTAATTACATGGTTGCACGACCCTAAAATTCTTAAAATTTTTATCAAGAGTGAGTCTATGTGTGTAGATATAGTGCGCAAAATTTTGGAGGGTTTAGAATAGTGGTGCAAAAATGAAAAATTAAACAATCAACGTATACAATAATGCTGAAAATCAGTTTTCAGGTTTTAGAACTTACGTGATGCAAAACTGACGTAAATCAAAGTACAACAACACAACATTCCTAAATTAAATGCTGAAGGAAAATGAATTGAAATGTATCTAATAGCATAAGCATAGAGGGAATAAGAAGATATAGAGTGTTTATAGCATATATTGGGGTAGAATCAAGAACTCAAACACATATAGTGTATAAGCAAAGGAAAAAGAAATTTCAGCACATCTACTTCTATTACATTATGGGGGGAGGCAAAACTCCATTAACACAACCCCTTTTCAATTGAATAATGAGAAGAGATGGGGATTTAATTAAGTTTAGAACCAACACTTACCCGAATTCACAAGGAGATGCCCTTCAAAGATGGTACTCGACCCTCTTTTTCCCTTCTTTTCACTCAATTCTCTCACTCAAACCCAAGAGCCTTGATCCTAACACCCTCTTCCCTCTCTAAGCCTCTCCTAGTAGCCTATTCTCTCGCTCAAGCAGCCCAAAGTGCAACAGCTTCTCAAGGAACTCTAAGATGATCTTCACGCCGCCCCCTCCCCCCCTTGGCCTCTATTTATAGGGCCTTTCTAGGCCCTTCCTTGGGGCGGGTGTCCCATTTTCCAAATCCGATCCAATTTTTCATAGTGTTCACGTGGAAGAGAGAGAGGAGTGGTCCCCTTTTGGTCAGCCATGGACCAGCCCCATATGGGCTGGTTGTGGACTTGATTGGGTGTACCTAGCCATGGCCGGCTAGGTGCTTGAACCTTCCAAGTTCAAAACGACTGTCTCTTGCTTCTTCAAGTGGCTTCATTTGTTGATTTCTCCACTTAATCAAGGCTAGGTATGAAGATGATTTGATAAATTTTGGTTCACGGATATAAGATGAACAAGGCTAGAAAAATCCCGATATTGGTTGAATTAAAAACATTTTGTTCAAGTAGGGCTTGATGTTTAATTCAAGTCAATCATGTATAGGATTTGGTTGAAGTGGGCTGGGTTTGATGAGGCCATCCACCTTGATTTGATCTTGGGTGAGGATATGCTTTTGACTTGATCTCCTCTCTTGATTTCCGGCTTGTCCTTTGCGAAATCGTCCCTAGCTTGATGCGGGCTCCACCTGTCAACCTGCTTTACTCCAATCTTCTAGGCTTTATACTTTTAACTTTATTTTAAAACCTTTTAAAATCTTTGTTTTAAAGATTTAGAATCTTCATTTTAAAGCTAAAAGGTTTAAAATAAGTCCACTTTAAATTTTGGAGTATTTTCAAAAAAATTTATTTAGGGTGTTTACACCATTTCAAACCATTGTAAGAAAAACATTAGTAATTTTTTTTGAAAAATACAAACTGAATCCAATAGAATTCGAAGCCTCACACTATTGAATTAAGAAGAGTTATATGACCATATCAACTCTTGTGATTGGAAACTATAAGAAACCATATATATACCTAACATAAATAAATCTCCAACCTATTTCAGCAAAGATAACAATCTATCATTGAGTCAAAAATCAACTTATGTATATAAATGTTAAAAATATTATATATATATATATATATATTATTAAATAAATAACAGTTTGAAACCATCGGTTTCAAGACACTTTTGAAACATGTTAACTGTAACTGGAATTGGGTGGATGGCAATATTCATCTCCGCTAAAAGAAATTGGTAGTTATTATTGTTATTATGCACATTTGGCCCACAAAAAACAATCTTGCCCCACTTTAGCGGAGAATCCCTACATCAACATCCCGGGTATTAGGAAGTAATTTTAGAGGATTTATGGGCTAATTAGGTTTCACAATGTATTAACAAGGGTAAATAAAATGAATATCCCATCCCGGAGCAACAATCTCAATCAAATTTTAATGAAGAAGAATACCATCCTACCCCATAGCAGCTCTTTTAAAACAAATGACTTATTGTTAAGAGATAGACTGAAAAAAGGTGGAAAGGAGCATCCTCAATTAGAAAACAAATATGGTATGGAATCTTAAGAAGTCTCCACCACTCTTTGAGAAACATATTCGACAAGTGTAGAGAAAATGAATTTCCCAATGTGGAGCAGTGATCTCAATCAACTTTTAATGAAGAGGAGTACCATCCCACTCTATAGTGACCTATGTTGCATAGGTACATATATTGGATGAAGTATCCGTATCCGGTACGCACCCAATATGGGTACGCGTATCGGTATGTGGGTACATACCGATACTGTATATGACATACTAGTACATGTAGGTGTGTACCGATACGCGTACCCAATATGGGTAAGTCAAGTACCTGTATCAGGTACGTATTGGATTTGGGTTGACCCATACCAGATCCAAATACGTAAATATAAATTCGTGAAGCCGTTTGAACCCTATCCAATCTCTCTCTCTGTCTCAGCTCTATGTATGCTCATTCCCCTCTATAGACGCAGAAAGTTCCCGCTTCTGGTTCTTAGGCCTGAAGCGAATCTTTTCGTGTGTCTAAGTTCTATTTAAGCAAAAGGGCATGCTAGCTAGCTTACTTAAGCTAGCGAAGAGATATTTTTAAATCTGACTCCTAACATGGCGACTGTGAGCAAGCAATCTCTTTTCATCGCAGACCTTCTTGCACCGATGCGCAAGGGTCAGTCTGTACGCTTAAAAATCGAGCTTTTAAATACAAGAACTTACGAAAATGTTTGAGGTGTTTGATTCGGGTTTGTTTTTGTATGATTTTCAAGTTTTATTTCACGTGGATTTGCACGTGCCTATGTCTTTCTTTTTATCCCTTTTCGGGCCAACTAGGTGTGTGTTATGAATACGTAACCTAAGTGGGGCGACTTTGAGCGGGGGTATGGGGTTTGCTTTGATGCAATATGCGTCCTAACTCGTGGTATGACATATATGCAATGCAAACTCACGCAACTCCAAAGGGAAAACCCGAAATTGAAAGACAATGCGGAAGGGAAATGACTTGAAATGTAAATTGCAAAAGGAAAATTGCGAAAGGGAAATTGCAAAAGGGAAATATGGCTATATTTTAAGAGCGGAAAGGCTCAATAGTGCAAGTGTGTGCCGTGTATATATGTAAAGACTACGCACACTGCTGAACCTTAAAACCCAAATCTTAAAGACAGCCGAAAGGGAAATACTTATAATATATATGGGCCCTAAGGTCACCAACGTGTTGCGTGTATATTGAAAGACAACTCACACGACTTAAATGAAACCCAAATATAAATTGCAATATGGCCTTAACTAAGGTCTTGGGATTAAGAGCGAAGGCTCAATGTGTGTGAGTGTATAATTGAAATACTACACACACGACATGAAATTAAACCCAAGGGAAAATATAACAATGTGTGTGAGTGTAGAATTGAAGTACTACGCACACGACATGAAATTAAACCCAAATATAAATTGCAATAGGCCTTGACTAAGGTCTTGGGATTAAGAGCGAAGGCTCAATGTGTGTGAGTGTATAATTGAAATACTACACACACGACATGAAATTAAACCCAAGGGAAAATATAACATGGCCCTTACTTAGGTCTTGCAAATAAGAGCGAAAGCTCAATGTGTGTGAGTGCGAGAATTGAAAGACAACACACACAACTTAAGCAAAACCCCACGCAACTTAAATTATATAAATAAGTCTATATCTTAAGGGCTGATTAGGCCCGTGTGTGTTCAAAATCGTGTGCAGCTAAGAGCGAGATAGGCTCAAGTGCACGTGTGTGTGGGTGTGCCAAGCCACGTTATTACAAGTGGGGGGAGACAATGCTCCGTTATTACAACCCCGTATCAAATTTAATTAAGCTTAAGCAAGTCTATAAACAAGGACCGAGTTAGACACTTATGTATAGCTGGTCCGGAGGTGACTTGCTTGAGCTTGGGCTTGAGCGTCACCTTGGGCTGCAAGAGGGAGCTCCTCGGAAGGGCACGGCAAAGGAGTGTTGGCTGGGTGACAAGAGTGCAACGGATATGGCAAGGTGCGGTCGGTTGTGGCGCCTTGGCTGGGGTAGTTAGGGGGTGTCACTAAGGTGTAGGGCAGGTGGTTAGGTAGTGGCCGGCTGGGGTAACTAGGGATGCTTAGGAATGGCAAAGGGGAGATAGCTAGGGTGTTAGCTAAGGGCTGGTTTAAGAGAAGAGGTAAGGTGGCGAGTGTGATGCAGTCGGGCAAAGGTTGGCCGAATGGTGAAGGGTGGCAGATGGTGGCCGGGAGGTGATGGTGATGTAGTGGCTGAGAGTGGAGGGGGAGTGAAGAGAGGGTGGAGTTAGGATAGGGTACTAACTAGAGGGGAAAGGGAAGGTGACGGTTGTCCAAGGTAGGCAGTTGGGTGGAAGGAGTGGATGCAGTCGGGTGGAAGGAGTGGATGCATTCCGGGAGGTTGTGGTGGCGTGGAGTGGTGCAGGCCGGGATGTTGTGGTGGCGTGAAGTGGAGCTGGCCGGGAGGTTGTGGTGGAGCAGGTGAGAGAAGGGAACAAGGGGTGAGAGAGGAGAGGAAGGGCTCGGCTGGCCCAAGGTGGTGCTCCAAAATCTGAAAAACCCGCCCACTAGAGGGGGGTTTATAGGATTTTTAAGAGGTCGGTTGGGCTGGTTTTGAAGGGGTGGTTTAGTGATTAGGTGGTGGTGGTTTAGTGATAAGGTGGGCTAGATATTTAGGGGGGGGCCAGATATTTAGTTTAGGTGGTTTTAGGGATATGGTGTGCTAGGGTTTAGGTGGGGTGGTTTAGTGGTTTAGGGCTTAGCTAAGTGGGTTGGTTTTAGGGTGAGGTTTAGTGAGGTGGGTTAGTTGTTTAGGCTAGGATTAGGTTAGGATTAAGGGAATTAGGCTAGGTTTAGGGAAGGATTAGAGAGGTGGGTTAGGTGATTAGATTGGGATTAGGAGATGATTAGGGAAGTGGGTTAGGTGATTAAACTGGGATTAGGGTAAATGGCTAGGATTAGGGGTTTTATCTTGGGTTTGGGTTAGGAGCATCCCTTTGCATAGCCCATGGACTTCATTGCATCATGTTGATGCAGCCCTAGGTTAGGTGTAGGTTCATACAAGCTTAAACCCACACTAATTAGGCTAACCCACATGATTAACCCAAACTTAACACACAAGTCAAGCTTAATACATTTCTCTCATACTTATCCTCCCCATTCTCTCTCATGCCCAAAATCCCACATGAATTTCAAGTAGATCCCACCTCCATTTATGAGAAGGTGATGTGGGCCATGGATGTGGATATTGGATTGGATCTTTGGATCCAAATCAAAATCAAAATCCACATATATGTTTGGATTAAGATCTGGATATATATGGTTCAGATCCAATCCAAACTGAATTCTGACTCCTTCAGGGTATGTTCGAAACGAACGGTTTGTGCGGGGTTTGACAGCATTAGTACTCCGTCTTGCGTTGGGTCTTCGACAATATGGTCGTCCGCTTCTGTTTTCACCTTCTGGAGATAATTTCAAATGGTTTGTTGATAACAGGGGCTTGGACGTTCGAGATCTTGGGGATGAATCTAACACAAGAGTTGTTGTGCCTGACTCGACATGTGCTCCGATTCCGGGCTCTCTTCTGCTCTTCTAGTCCTGCTTTCATCAGGCCAAGCCGCTTTGTGGGGTTTCAAAACGTCTTTTAAAAGGTTTTAAAAGTATATTATACATATTTTAAAACATATACAGTTTAAACACATGTACAAGGTTGCCTGGAAGGCTCCTGGATTTCCAGACTCAAAATAGCCCTTTGGGGCTGCTTTTACAAAACCAGGTTTTATTTGAGAAGTTCGTGGGATTTCGGGGTGTTTACACCCTCTCTTTGCTCTACCTCGATCTCTCTGTATGCTCTACCCCGATCTCTTTGCTCTAGCATTCAGGGAGTGTTGCTTCTTGCTTGTGTGCATACTATTGTCTCTCTTTGGACTTTCTTGGGGAAACTTCTCCTTTTGATTGCTCAAGAGTCTGCCGTTGCTCATGAAGTAGGATGATATGTTGTTTTCCTGATTCCAGGATTGCTTGCTGCTGCACTTTTTCATCCATTAGTGAAATTTCTGCAGTCGCCTGTCTCGAATGTTTGAGTGAGGTTTGTTTTCGGATTTAATTACATGAATTTTTAGCATATAAAATAACAATAAAAATATTTTTTGAATTTTACATGAAAATCTGTCCTTTGTAAAATTTTCAGAATTTTTGAAAACTTAGAACTATTTCAAAAAAATCAGCAACAAGCTTCTGAAAATAGAACCAGTTTCTGTTTTTCAAGACTTGAAATATTTTTCAGTTAAGAACCAAAATCACGATTTTGTCAAGCTTTTGAAATTGAAATTTTGTTTTTGAAAAGTTATTAGATCTGGAATAATTTTTAAAGTGTCTAGGCTGACCCTTGAGCATTGGTTCAAGAAGGCCTACATCGACAAAAGTTCACTTGTCCACAATCGCTACACGAAGTCAGAAAATCAATCTTTGCTAGTTTGAACAAACTAGCTAGCACGCTCACACACACGACATAGTTTGGGAATTTCTTTTCAAATCTTCACATACATTTTGAAATAAAAATTCACATCTACATATTTGACACACATGGTGGGATGTGAATCTTTGAAAATTGTTTAATTCGGTCTTATTTTTCCAAACACAAACCAAATTCAAATCGTGATTCTTTAACTTACTTTTATCCCTTGTTTTGAGTTCAATTACAACAACTCAATAATGTCTAGTTTGGATGATTCATTTGAAAATATGTCTAGGAGGGCTTCATCTAATTTTCAAAATCGGTTTTGCAAAACCTCAAAGAAATCTTATCAAGTCTGAGAAGAAGAAATTGTCTTTTTGAGGAGGAGAGCAATACACCTTCAAAGGGAAATTGAAGCCCAAGAGGCCAAGGCACATCGTTCCCATGGAAAATTATCTTGGGTATATAGGCAGAAAAACCATACCCGAAAAATCAAACTGAGGCCAAAATCCAATGAAGGATATGAGGCCGCTGATGAAGCAAGTATTAAGATCAAATCATCTAACCTTGCTAATCATGCAAACACCCTTTTGTTTATAGAAAAACCAAAAAAGTTCTTTATTTCGAAAAACCAAAAGAATCTGGAAAATTTTGAAAAATAAAAAACATTTGAAAATCGGAAAGTTGAAATTTTGAAAGTTGAAAAAGGGTCTACATACCTAAGCACACAAGTGGAGTAGGGCATGAGAGTCACTTCACATTAATCACTTCAAAATTTTCAAAATCGGTTGCTCCGATGGGTTCCATTCCCATGGGCACCATTTCATACATAAAGAGGAATGAGCGTTACATACACATAGGCTTGGAGGATGAAATCGAAGACCTCAAAAAGCAATAGGAGCTCGAAGCCATGCATGAGCTACAACACCCTCAGGACACCTGCAAGGAAGCTTAATCTCACCATGAAAATGTAGACAAACTTTAAAAAGGTATATCTGAAACTCATTTCTCTCAAAACTCTCTACTCGATTTCCCTCTTTGTTGTGTAGGATCAATAGATCATTCATATTACACTCATGCACCCACAACCCCATCGAATGTGCCGAAGGATGTGAATTTTCAAGGTGTGACGAATGTCCAACAACAACAAGAAGAATTTCAAAATGAAAAAGAAAAATAAAATAAAATTGAAAATTTGGTAGACATGGTTATTCCTAAGGCATGCTTCAATATCCTAGGTACACCTAACCCTACTTTGTATAAACAAATCTTTTTGATCCTAGGTTTGTATCATAAATCTAAGCCTACGACCATAATTTCTCCTTAGTATCCAAAAACCCACCAAGGGACCCAATATGGTTTCCCTTGGAATCATTTTCTATCCTAGGTGTAAGGGATCAAATATGCTCTCCTTTAGCATCCATATAAACTCACACCATCCACCCCTAGGGGCACAGTGGGTTGCACCTAGGAAAATCCAAAAAGATTTTGAAAAGTCGGAAAGCTTAAAAATTTTATTTTTCAAAATCGGGTATAAACTCAAAAATTGTTTTTGACAAGACCCATATATCTTCTCAAACCCGAATTATCTCATAATCCTTTTGTGCATAACCATTCTCTTTTGCATATACTTCCCTAAAAATCAAAGCACTTGAGAGTGATTAAAATAAAGAAGAAGATCCCATCATCCATGAGGATAGTCAAGCTTTTGAACTTCTTGAATTCCATAAAATCCTTGACTTAGAAAAACCTTTAAATTTCGTAAGAGGGATTTCCTAGAAGTCAATTTAGGGAGTGAACCTAACCCAAAATGCATCAAAGACTAGGACCATATCATGCAATGCGAAGAATGAAGATCGTGCATGTCCTTCATGCATCATATTGAAAATCATTCATGCCACATTAGGGATTGGCCATAGTACATGAATGCTCATGTCATCTCCTCCAAACTAGGGGCATGAGAGTGCATTTTCTAAACACCTTTTACGGAGGCTGAATACATTCATCATTTCATAAAACATGTATCTCCACCATATCATATAGAATACATTTTTCATGTCATTTACATCATTCATCCATAAGAGGCCCACATCCTCTTGGAAGGTGGCGGCCCATGTGGGATGGTCCCTATATTGTAAGAGGGGCATTGGTTAATTGATGTTGAGGAAGGAAATTTAGCAGACCCTATAAATGCCCAATATTTGAAAAAAAATTTATGTATAGGGTCTTCTTTAAATTTCTTTTGAAAGGATTTTAAAAATAGATCTCCTTTGAATTTCTTGAATAAATGACTAAAATAAATTATGTGACCCTGAATTAGGGAATTGATACTTTATGAAAAGTAGAGTTTTCAAAATCATTTGGTAACATTTAAAAAATCTTTAGCTTACTAAATGAGAGCTAGTTCAAAATAGCAAAATATATTTAAATGATAGGTGCTATTAGGAAATGGGATGTTCTTGGCTGAATTGAGTATCTAGAGGGATAAATTGTATTCTCCACTTCATTTCTCCCCAAAAAGAAAAATTGACAAAGTCAAAAGAAAAGGAAGAAAAACAAAATCTCCTATATAGGGGTCTTCCAAAAAGAAAAAGAAAACAAAAAGGAAAACAAAAACCTCCAATATAGCGGTATCATTTGAAAGAAAAAAAAAAAGTCAAAGCTCAAAGGAGCAATTTTCTATCAAAAATTTCTTTGCCTTATACCTCGGGACACTTTAGAAGAGACCGTGGGTAACTCTTTCCCGAAATCCCCAAACCTCATCCCAATGGAAAAAAGTTTACCATTAAAATCTAAGAGTAGGAATAGGACATACTTATTTGGATTTCATTTTGTTTAAGAATTAGACTTTGTTGTGTAAGAAATTGAACTTTGAAATAGTATTCAAAATCTTCCATAAAACCTCCGCTGATTAGTGGGTATTAAAACTCGAGTGAGTGGAAATGTAAGAAATTGGAAGTCCTTTTCATAGAAACCAAAAGGAGTTTCCTTTTTGAATTTTTTTTTTGAAAACCCTAAACATCAAAAGAAATAATACAGGGACCATCTTAATTGGGGTTGCCGGCCTTCATAGGCTTCTTCTCAAGCCTGCAAATCATAGGTATGGGTCTCTAAACATCCACTTCATTCACCTCATAATCCATATATATATACATGCATTCATAAAGTGGTCGTTCATGCATGATTACCCTAGCACTAGGTTTTTTGTGAAGTTCCCTTTGGTTAAGATCCCCTCTTTCAAAAAAAAAATGGTTTCAAATCCAAGGAAATAAGGTTATAAAATGAAGGAAAAATTCATACTCTCAAGGTAAATCTCGGAAGAAAATCAAATGTGTGTTTTCTTATTTCCCATTATCCAAATAAATTTGGATTAATGCCAAAGAAGGGCATCTGTAAACACTCAAATTTCTTTTCAAAATAAAGAATTTTCAACTTTTAGAAATTTTGCTTTTTTTGACAGTTTGAGTTTTTAAATAAAAATACATCAAATGAACTCATTTTGGTATCAAAATTTTCTAGCAACCTCAAAATGATGATATATTGCATCCCTTTAAAAAAATCAAATTTGGACAAAATTTTATAAAAATAACTAATTTGCCCCCAGAACCAAATTGACACAATTCTACCTTTTTAAATGATTGCCTTCTAAGGAAAATGATTTCAAACAATTTTTCTTTAAAGAAACAAATGAAAAAGAAAACATTGGGAATCAAATCCAAAAATGTTTGTAAATTGATAAATTTATGAAATTCTAAAATTCCTAATATTCAAAAACAAATTAAATTCAAATCAGACCTCAAATATTTGCCCGATCGAGAATAGTCTCATTTCGAGATCTGATACCTAGGGTTAAAGTTGTTCGATACCCTATACCCGTTGAAGTGGTTAAAGTTGTTCGATACCCTACACCCATTAAAGTGGTTCGATACCCTACACCCGTTGAAGTGGTTAAAGTGGTTTGATACTCAACACCCATTAAAGTGGTTAAAGTGGTTCAATACCCTATACCTGTTGAAGTGGTTAAAGTGGTTCGATACCCAACATCCATAAAAAGGGTTAAATGGTCAAGGTGGTTATAGACTGACTTGTGGAGCAAAAGTAGGTCACCCTTGCAAACAAAAACTGGGAATGAAACCAATGCTTTTCCAAAATAATATTTGAAGATTTCATTAAATTTGATGTTTTTAAATATAATTTTTTTTATATATAAAGTGTTTGAAACCTGCCATATATAAAACTCAGACTAGAAGAAAGTAATTTTTCTAGAAAGAGGAGATGACATGAACTAAAAAGGCAATGACCGAATACTTGTTAATTTCGGCAACTGTTGGGCAAGGTTACCTTTCATTTTTAGTTTCAGGTATTAAAAAGGAAAAGTTAGCGTCATCAAAAAAGAGGAAAGTGGTGCTCGATTGGAAAGTTGTGATGTCTAATTTGGCAATCTATGATGTTTGATTCGGCAAGCCATCGATGACCTTGGTATGTAATTTGGTAGTTGTGACATGTAGTTTGGTAAGTCACCAAGTCTTACCAATTTTAACATGGAAGGATCAAAGCAACTTTGGTATGATTTGGCAACCTTGATACATGCTTTGATCACTTACCGAATTCACTCCACAAGCTTGGGTTGACTTCAACATGAACTAGGAAGGCAAGATTTCCTTTCTAGCAACATCTTGAAAGAGAATGTGAAGCATGAGGGTTCAGATGTTCTGTGAATTAGACAAGGACTCTCAAAGAATGGTTGGAGAAATAACTGGAACAGGTCTAGGGTCAGTGGAAATTGCTGTATGTCGGGATCATATAGTTGAGGATGAATTCAGGCAACTCAGTTCCCTTGGACCAAGGTTGAAATCGTGCATTAATGTGCCATTTGTGAATGAATTTGGTCTTCCTAAAGCTGGCCTTGACTACGGTGGCCTATTTAAAGAATTTTAACTAATATAGAACCGCCTTCAACCATGAGTATGGCTTATTCCATCAAAATTTCAATATCTAGGAAGACTCATTGGGAAAGTCCTTCATGAAGGAATACTGCATAAAAATAAAATCTTGGAAGTGGGCAATGATGAACTTGCCAAGGCACTATCAAATTCTACAGTGTTAATGGTGCAAACTTTCCAGCTATCAAGTAATCTCAGCAACCCACCACATCAGGCCTCACCCAATTCTAGCCTTGACTTCTTGCCAAATTCAACATAGGAGTTCCCAAATCCAAGAGGGTTGATCTTCTGGTTCTGGGTGCATTGAAGCAAGTCCAAGAGGAAGCAACCACCTATCTTTTCAAGCAGCTCCTGTCCCAACTTCTGGTGCATCTCGTGCCACTTCCTTGCAACAACAATCGTTATTTTCTCATGGTGTTGTTGTTGCTGACTTGATTTACAATAGAATGGTCTTTCTTAAATGTATTCCCAATATCATGACTTCCTTAAATCTAAATGTGTGTATACTCTAGAACCAACACATCTTGGTAGACCTAGTTCCTTGGCTGAATATATCTTGACCTAACAACCTACTTGACCGAACCCACTTGGTTGAACCTATTTGACCGAACCTACTTGGCTGAACCTACTTGACCGAACCTACTTGCCAAAAGATAGTAAAACAACCGGTTTGGAAGGTCCATTTGCAACACTTCACTTATCTTATCCAAGGGAGCAACTTTTGGCAAAAATGACTAGTATTCACTTGTCAAATGCAACCATCTTCAACAAGGCAACTTGCCTTATAAAAATTTGCAGCAAAGAGATAACCCTTGGCCAATAAAAGGGTCCTCAAAAGGGGCTACAAATCATCAATCCAAGTTCTACCATCCAGCAAGAGGAAGAGAAAGAGAGGGAGAGAAAGAGAGAGAAGGAGAAAGAGAGGAAGAAGAAGGTGCTGCCAACCGTTAGCCATCCTCCAATCCTTTTGCCACAGTTTCATTCTTACTTCATGCTTTCATAATTATCTCCTTTTTCATTAAACTTTATGGGGTTATAATTAAGGAGTTCAAGTCTCCGTGATGATGTATTAATCAAGGATCATATGATGTCCCGTCTTTCTTTCATTCATATGCTATTCGTTATATATTTTAATTTTGATTCTTTCTACTCCATAACATAACATAAGATTAATCTCCCTATGCTCATGTGATAATTATAATTTTTGTTTATTATTTTATAGCTGTAGATTCAATTTTAATTTAGACGAAAACACAAGCACGCATCTGAAAATTTGAAAAACCTGTTTTTCTATACTCTACACATGTTCGGTAAATGATTTATCCTTCATTATCCTCTACTCTAAATATTTCAAAATTTTGCATCTATTGTACACATACATACATACTTCTGATAAAATTTTTGAGAATTTTAGGCTTGTGAGACATTATTAATAAAATTGAAGAAATTTTATTAAAATTAGAACAGATTATGAAAAACCAGAAGTTCTTGTGATATAGGTTGGGTTATTCTCAAATATATTTGTACATAGTGAACCAATTTGATTTAAAATTATCACATTGGAAAGTAGAACTCCATATCTTTCTAAAAAGACTAATTTTGAAGAAATCGGAGGTCTGAGCATAAAAATGCAATAGTTTTTCTAAACCTCTAACTTTCTGGCATACGTCTGTTCCGAGTGTCTGAGTGAGGTCTATTTTCGGATTTAATTACATGAATCTGTAGTATATAAAATAAAAGTAAAAATATTTTCTAAATCTATACATAAAAATATGTTCTCTGTAAAATTTTTAGATTTTTTGGAAACTAAGAACTATTTAAAAAAAAATCAGAAACTAGCCTCTGAAAACAGAACCACTTTCTGTTTTTCAAGACTTGAAATATTTTTTTAATTAAGAACCAAAATCACGGTTTTGTGAAGCTTTTGAAATTGGAATTTTGTTTTTAAAATGTTACTGGATCTTGAACAATTTTCAAAGCGTCTAGGCTAACCCTTGAGCATCGTTGAAGAAGGCCTACGTTAACAAAAGTTCACTTGTCCACAATCACTACATGAAGTCAGAAAATCAATCTTTACTAGTTTGAGCAAACTAGCTGGTACTCTCACACACACGATGTAGTTCAGAAATTTCTTTTCAAGTCTTCACATAGGTTTCGAAATAAAAATTCATATTGACAAGTAATAAACCTGTTTTCGTGCACTATATCAAATGCAGTTTCCAAGGGAACGCTTTGAAAAAAAAATTCATAAGCTGCAACATTAGGAGGTAATGCTCTTTTTAATCCATGATCTGTTGTGCAATATTAAATAGTTACTTTTTAACATTTAGAAATGCATTCCACTCTAAGGAAGATCAATATTGTGCATTTCTAGTTATGAAAGTAACCGTAGTCGATGGCATTTAATATATTGTGAATATCATACCCCAAGAGAGGTTAGTATATTGAACATGACCTTCAACTGCGGTTATAATCTCTAGGGCGCTACCTTCTGCATAAGATATTGCTAAGTATAGAACTTTAGACCCTAGTCTCAACGAATCCTAGAATTGGTTGGTCCAACCACTTGATATGTTATTTCTCTTATTTATAAATCCCAAACTACAAATCAGAAAGAAAAAATAATTCCTATTTCATCATGTAAGTTAGACAGAGAACTCTTGATGTTATGGCTTCTCTGAGTTGCATAATCTATGATATCTAAAATTACCATTTATCACTTTTTTGTAAAGAAACAAGTGTAAACTACTTGTAAGATGATACTAATGTTTAATTTTCCTTGCATAAAGTTACTGCAAACTACAAAGAGTCTATGTTGGTGAACTATTTTTCAGCTGTTGTTCTGAGTTGATTCCCAATAGTACTATTCTTCTTGGTCCCTTCTCATTTTGTTAGACATTTTGTTTGGAGGTACAATTATATATTCACCTACTCAGCTTTGAGGTACTTTGTCTATTCAGCTTTAAAGATCTTTCGAGAGCAGAACAAAATGTAGGTATGTGTTTGGTGAACTATGTAATACGATTTTATTGTAAGTTTATGTAGTATATAGGAAGACTGCAGTGCGAAGTATGTATTGGTGAACTATGTAATATGAGTTTAAAACAGGTGCATATTTTGTTCTCATTCTGTCCAAGCTTTAAACACTTTGTTTGGTGAACTATGTAATACGAGTTTATATAGGTATGTGTTTACCACATAAAGATCCTTTGAAAGGGGTATGAGATGCAGGAAGACTGCATGCAATAAAATGCAGAAAATAAACAACTTCATCTTATGAATAGAGAACAGATGAAACTATGAATTCTTTTTTATCCTTCCGATTTACGTTGGAGCTTAACATTGATGAATCAATTCCTTTGACATTAGGATATGGATGAACTCGTATTACATAGTTTTTATGTTTAAAGGGTGGAGGGGAAAATTCATCTAAAGTTCTTTTGGTACTTCTGCAGGCAACATGCGTGCTTTAAAGGGGCACACGAGCATTGTGCCCGATGTTCTTGAATCTACCCAAGATTAATAGATAGCATAAGTTGAAAATTCAGGTGAGGAGTCAATTTTAACATATTTGGTTGTTTTTATTGCAATTATTGTTATTTAAAAAAATGGTTGTTCATGTGACTCGATTTATTTTCTTATAGAAATTATATTGGAAATTCAACCCTTGGCATTTACTTACTATTCTATGTGGATATCTAGTTGAACATTACTTTAAGATCATCTTGTCTACTGCAACAATAGCAGTCTTGATAGAAAATTTGTAGATGGCTTGGATGTTTGGGTAAGTTGTTTAATTGTTCTTACTTTGAAGAAGAATATAAATGACATTCTCATAGTTAGAATATAATTATTCTCAAACACTAGAATGCTCTTTAAAATATAGAATGCTCTATATAATTGTGTGTGTATATATATATATATATATATATATATATATATATATATATATATGTGTGTGTGTGTGTGTGTGTGTAAATTTATTTTTTGTTATGTTTTTTAATAATGGTGTACTCGTTCCTTAGTTTTAAAAAAAATTGTGTACCCTGTACCTGTACCCATACTGGGTACCGGTACCGTACCTCATTTGGAGCATCCTCAATTGGAAAATAAATCTAATATGGACTCATATACGACTCTGCTAGACCATGTGAAATAGACAACAATTTTGGTTCGATGCACTGATCAGTTACAGAAGCATTGCGACTAATAGCATCATGATTAGGCAAAATTACCCCATCAATGGGAGGTTTCTTTGTCATCCAAACTTTATAAAGATGCTTTGCACCAACAACACCAATATCCACGTTCAAATCTATACGTAAAAATTCAACACTTTGTTTTGGTAATTCCAAGAGCAAGGGCCCAAGATGGATAAAAAACAGAAGGAACGAAGGAAACTGAAACCAAATCTGGTGTTGCCAGTCTTGGATAAGGAAGTTTGTCGATCTTTGTGTCGATCATTGGTGAACCAGTGTATTATTAGATAGGTTTCGGTGATGAAATTGGCTGGAAAATGCATCAACACCTCTTCCCCATTGCATGTCTAGACCCGTCCATTAGGGCCGACTTGAGCTGGATCAGCTGGTTTGATCAGTCAGGACAAACTGAGTCGAGTCTGATGACATCAGCATCACATTAAGGTGTCGTGTTCTATGCCATCTCGTGTTATAGTCGTGTCCATGCCTGATGACGTCAACCAACAAGTAGTAACTCAACCGAGATTCAGTTTCAATCCGCTGCATAATTATGGATCTGATTGTGGCTTTTGGGCCATAAGGAGTCACATTTCAATGATTGAGCTCATTCCCAAATAAGCTTTAATGCTATGTTATTTATACTTATCCGATCAATAAATCAAGGAGATTTGTGTGGGTTGAATTGGATCTAGAGTCTTTAGTGGAAGATCCGATTTAGTCTTTTGGCTATTTCAGAGCAGTTTGAACTCTTATTTCAGTTTGTTATTTTATTCATTATCAAATGTTATTAAATTTTTATTACTTTTGTGCATGATTAGTGATTAAATCAGGATGATTTGATGATTTCAAAGAAGACGGGTGGTTTGGATATTGATGCCAATTGAGGTAAGTGGGTTTGCCTTTGTCTATAGTATCATGCTACAGGTAGTCGTAGATGCTCTTGAATATGCATAATGTGCTTGTTGAGTTGGTTTACAGATAATGTAATGTGGATAATGAAATATTTGTGAACCTAATATTGAACGTGGATAACAAATAGTCGTAGATATATGAATGTGAATGTGACTATGCACTTTAGGGTGAAGCATAATCCAACACGGAGCTACCATTTGTATTAGTGTGAGACGGTATGATTGGTGGATGGATGTCTTAGTGCTAACTTCTTGAATGCAGGCTTGTGGAAACCTAATATCAGTTTTATTGTTGGTTTCATGAGTAGATATCAAAGTAATGCTTGTTGACAACACTGGGTTGTCATAAAGAGGATCTTGAGATATCCAAAAGGAACAAGGGATTAAAATTATGCTATCAACCTTTTATCAAGTGTTTTTCATTTGGATATGGTGTTGTTTCTTGGTCATACAAGAAATAAGGTTGTGTAGTATTGCATACACAACATGCTCAGTATATTGTTTGTAGTATCATGACAACAAGTACCATTTGGATAAGTCGCTTCATTCGTGATTTGAAACTAATCATAGCCAATGGGCTAATTACCATTTATTATGACAACAATGCAATCATAACTCTTACAATGAATGAAGTTGATAGCTAAAGAAACAAGCATATAATGATAAACTATCATTCCATAATGATATGGTATAAAAGAATGAAATACTTGTCTCTTACCTTCCTACATAAGATATGATAACAAACTCTTGATAAAAAATATATTTGAAGATTGTTTGTGAAACATGTTAGCAATATGTAGTTGAAACATATTTAGGGTTTCCAGTTTATAGAAACACATACAAGAGTTGATATGTAGGAAAAGTGCACTCACGGAAACAACACAAAGATAACTCATGGGAGTTGTATTTAAGTACAACTATAAGTGATACAATTGAGAAAACCACTAAATAGTTAGAGAAAACCATCATGTCACGATTTAGTTCATATTGCCAAGTAGGTGATGATAACTCTTGTTTGTCATAGTGACTAGAAAACCACTAAACAATTTATGGCATAAATTGTTTCTATTTACAAAAAAACTTTTTCTAATTAAATATATCAATTTCTATGTTCACAAAGATCTCAAAAGTCCTAGCTGCAACAAACACCCAAAGATAGAAAAATTACATATAGAAGACTATACCCTTTGTCATTGATCAGTCTGAAAACTCTCGATTCTTTTGGTACTCTCTGTAAAAACCTTCTTGACAAAATCATGCTAGGTGATTGAAGCCTAACAACATCACTACAAAAAAAAAACAAACAGGAAATTCCATTGTTGAGGCCTTAATGAGAGGTGCAGGTCACTCGCGGAAGGAGACACATTTGGATATGGTGTTGTTTCTTGGTCATACAAGAAATAAGCCTAACAACATCACTACAAGTAATGCTTGTTGACAACACTGAGTTGTCATAAAGAGGATCTTGAGATATCCAAAAGGAACAAGGGATTAAAATTATGCTATCAACCTTTTACCAAGTGTTTTTCATTTGGATATGGTATTGTTTCTTGGTCATACAAGAAATAAGGTTGTGTAGTATTGTATGCACGAAATGGTAAGTATATTGTTTGTAGTATCACGACAACAAGTACCATTTGGATAAGTCACTTCATTCGTGACTTGAAACTAAACATAGCCAATGGGCCAATTACCATTTATTATAACAACAACGCAATCATAACTCTTACAAAGAATGGAGCTGATAGCTAAAGAAACAAGCATATAATGATAAACTATCATTCCATAATGATATGGTACAAAAGAATGAAATATTTGTCTCTTACCTTTCTACATAAGATATGATAACAAACTCTTGACAAAAAATATATTTGAAGACTTGTTTGTGAAACATGTTACCAATATGTAGTTGAAACATGTTTAGGGTTTCCGGTTTATAGAAACACATACAAGAGTTGATATGTAGGAAAAGTGTACTTGAGAAAACAACACAAGGATAACTCATGGGAGCTGTATTTTAGTACAACTATAAGTGATACAATTGAGAAAACCACTAAATAGTTGGAGGAAACCATCATGTCACGATTTAGTTCATGTTGCCAAGTAGGTGATGATAACTCTTGTTTGTCATAGTAACCATAAGGCCTCACACATAACGGAAGGAAGGCCCCCTTCCTTATGGCATGAATTGTTTCTTTTTACAAAACAAATTAAATATATCAATTTCTATGTTTACAAAGTCTCAAAAGTCCTAGCTGCAACAAACACCCAAAGATAGAAAAATTACATATATATCGAGGAAAATAAAATAGAAGACTATACCTTTTGTCATTGATCAATCTGAAAACTCTCGATTCTTTTAGTACTCTCTGTAAAACATTCTTGATGAAATCATACTAGGTGATTGAAGCCTAAAACAAACAGGAAATTTCATTGTTGGGCCTTAATGACAGGGGCAGGTCACTCGTGGAAGGAGAGACACATCAGATAAGCTCAACTTATCTCATTTCAAATACCTTATCTCATTTCAAATACCGGCTGTAGTGTATGGGAATATAGAAGAAGGAGGTTTGATTCTCCCATCAAGCAATGTTGGCTGTTTGTGAACTAATGGACTCCGCCTCAATAAGAGTAGGATTGTTAAAAAAGAATACAATAATGCATCAGTTGGAATGTCAACGGTGGACTGATATACTATTGCATATGGAGCACACACATTCATTGTCTTTGATTTGAATCCTTTCGGCGCGACGTAGTGGGCAGTCAAAAGAACTGTACGAGCTACTACAATTGTCTAGGTTGGAATGGTTATGGATACCCAAGGAGTTGAGTTTTCCTCCAAGTCTTCCTGACTGAGATGAGTGTTCTGAGTTCTGTTGGAGGGACAAGGAACCAGAATGGTCTCCTACTCTATGAATTTTGCATCTTTTGGATATTCTTTCCTTGTATATCTGGTAGGGCTCTACGTAAATCCATCTTGCCTATAAAAAAAATATTAAGGCTTTTTTCGCAATAGCGGATATACATGGGTTGGGCTTTCGCAATCCCCTTACCATGCTCGCATCGGGATCTAAGCTGAGTTGCTTGGATTAATAACTGGACTAAGTATGAATCTGGATCCAAAAGATCTATTTATAATGAATAATAAATACCAATCGTGCATATAAGTATCAGATTAACTAATTACAACTATTTTTTTTTGTTAGAAGAGGAAGCCAAAGCCTAACATCCACACTCACACATGCACCCTCTGGGAGTCGAACTCCCCACCAGCAGAGGTGCTAGAATGCCATACCGTCGAGCTAATGCTCCCTTATTTATGTTTGCAAGCAAATTAAGAAAAGCAGATAACAAAGACCCGCAGTCATAACAACTCCCCAAATCAAAAGACATGTTTGAGATCTAGTATTGAACCGACTTGTTTTAAATAGTAATTAAACCATCAAATTAGTACTTTCCTTGTATCTTGGGGCTTCAGCTCCATTTTACACACGCAAAAGAGCACACACCGAAACCCATACTGACACACACTATAACATGAACATCATGCATCTAAAGTATGGCATAAAATTATGAACGTCATCTGCCACTAGCATAGGATCCATGCCTATACTCTTAGTTAAGAGCATCTTCTTTCCGGCATAATATAATCCAACAACATTTTCAGGGAGCTTGAGCCCCAAACTGAGCTCATGGGGCTTTGTCAAAATCGATTGTTGAAAACATGATGCAAGATTGGCATAGTGGGGCACTTGAGCCCAGTGGTGAGCTCATGAGGCCTGACATTTTAAAATCATCATGCATTTGGAACTTCTGCAACCTCGGGCAATGAACTCTAGACTACCACCGAGCTGAAGTAACTCGGTATGATCCCACTGTCGAGAGCTCCTGATGAAACCTTGATGGAGAACCTGCGCCTGATTCTGAACTCATGGAAGTAGGCATAGTTCGATCGCCAAGCCCATGCCCAAACTGTAGCCTTGAAACCAATACTGAGCTCATAGATCCGGCATTTGGCAATGGTTTTTCATTTGGAACTGCTACAGTCCTAGTGGTGCATATGACCCTGCTGCTTCTGCTGAGCTCGACTGACTGCCTGAACCCATTGTTGATGTGATGCTGGAACATTGCTGGAGCACCTGAGCACAATTCTAAGCTCATAGGACTCGGATCGATGACATTGTGGAGCTCTGGCTGAAACTTTGGTGGTGGAGTACTAGAGGCTACTGCTGTGCTCAGGGGGCTCGGCGGCATAATCATGTTCCTGATGGCGTGCTGGAAACTTGCTAGGTCACCTGAGTCCACTTCTAAGCTCATAGGACTCGGCATTGTCCAATTATGGAGCTCATGCTGCAAACTTGGTGGTGTACATGAGGCTACTGCTGAGTTAAGGGGAATCAACATTTTCTCATTGTGGAGCATAGGCTGCAATGTTGGTAGTGGGCTTCTTAAGTGCAAGGGATTCAACATGATCCCATGACTAAGCTCATGATTGAACATTGCTTTGGCGCCTGAGCCCACTTCTGAGTTCATGGGACTTGGCATGAGCCTTGCTACGACACTTGAGCCCAGTCCTGAGCTCATGGAACTCAACGTTTCTTGGGGGCCACTGATGATCAGAGTGTTCAGTTGGATTTATTATATCAAAAATGCTTGTGCGCTTTCGATCACTCATTGCCAAGTTCTTCCGTTTGAAGTATTTCTAAGCATGGCTAGCTACTTGACTTGGCAACCGGGTTTTCACAAAGTTACGTGAAATGCTCGTCCAAGCTCCCTTCCTATAGTGATGCAACTCAATAAGAAACATCCTGATACAATACAAATTGATATTTTCAGTGTCAAGATATAAGAAAAATATGACAAGGGCATAAACTTTTATGAACCCAAGACTCACTTCAGAGATCAACAACAAGCTTGACTCAGTGTGGACTAGGCTCATCATGGAGCTGCCTTTTGATCTTCACGGTATTCTAAATAAACCATTGTAACCAAATGAAACCAAACCGGCAGTCTATTTGAATTTTGGATATTGAAGAGTTTGGTTTGTATTGGTTCTAGCAGGAAAATAAACGACGGTTCGTTTCATGATTCCAATGATGAAACTGAACCATGAGAACCCAACCAAGGGGAACTCTAGTCATGCAAAAAGCAATAATTGTTTTAGCCCCATGTTGAGTATGGAACACACTGAAGGATTTATTGAACACCATGAAACCCATTGAAGGAACACTCAACAAGAAAAACCTTTCTCGGATTTTTGGCTAAGATTAAGTATATATATCATAAAAAAACAAGGAATTGCAGAAAAAATCAGGATCCATCGACCGAAGCATGATAAACTTGTATTCATCGTCACTCAACACACACTTCTAGTTACTAAGGGTACCCTATCTTCTTTCTACCCTCCTCACTATCACTTTTCGCTCATCTCATGTGTATCTCTCCTATATTGGAGAGAGTAGGCTGCATGTCACATGTATTTCTCCAACGGGAGAAACACATGCCATGCCATGCCATGGTGCATGGCAGACTCGTCAAAGGGGATACATCTCAAGTGCGTTTTTTCCTTTTTTACCCGAAAAAGAAACATAGAATGAAAGACGATTAGGACAAGAGAAGAGAATTTGACATGTCTTGCCGTGGTGGTGGCGGATGAGACTGAAGGCAATTTCGATGGTTGATATGCTTCAATTACACTAGGTTTTGATGACACAAAAAATAGAAAGTAGGTAGGATTTTTAGAGAGCGGGGGAGACAAGAGAGAGTTGAGAGAGATGAGAGGAGCATGAAAACAAGTGTAAAATGGAAATAAGGGTATACACTTAGTAACTTAGAGTGTGCGTTTAGTAACACCCTATCATATTTTGTTACGACGAGCATCATCTTCAACCAGTAATGTAATGTAGGTATCCCTATTGTTTCAATAACTAGGATGAATATTTGTATGACGGACTGCAGTGATGATCAATCGAGAACGCCATATCACCTGATCTTGATTATGAGCACTAACATGCAAAGGAAAGACCAAAAGATCATGTAAGGCATCACAAGGATCATACCTATGCTCTTCGTGTGTCCATGCTCGCTTCTTCTTTGGCCTGTGCCTGCTTGTCCTCCTGCATGGTGCCTGTGCGGGGGTAGAGACTTGCTCTTCTTGATTGACTTCCTTGTCTGGCAAGCATGGTGATCCGAATAGTCCGACTTCCATCTCGGTGATATCGGGAACGAGCTTGTCACAATCGATCTCTGGGGTTGCCATCTAAAATCGCTTCCCAAGACCATTCTAGTTGTGCATCGTCCAGAAGCTCGGGCATTACATTTTCTAATGCCTTGTTTTCCTCCCACGTCCAAGCCATGGAAGTCGGTTGAGGTGCAGATTGATCTGGAGAACTAATAGTGATCTTGGTAAAGAGGGTTCTTTCTTGGTTTTCCCTATAGGTCCTTTTCGAAAGAAAGGAAAAGCTCGGTTTGCGAGGACAGTGATTGATATATGCTTAGAGATGATTCATGATGAATCTCACCTGTTGTTGGATTGTCCCCTGGTGAACAATGCCTCCTGGTCTGGTTGACGGATTTTCGGGAGATGGAGAGAAAGTCTGGCAGGCAACAGATTCACTATAGGATCTTACAAAGTCGGCCAGCGACAGAAGAGTTGGGATGGGGAAGGTATCCTGATGCATTTTCCAAACACATAATGGGGGTTTAAAGGTGCTTGTCTTCCGTAAATTAACCACTATCATTAAAAAAGCCAAGTCCAAGAACTAAAAAGTCTTATCACCTGAGTGCAGAGTCTTGAGCTTTTAAAAAGTCAAAAATTAGTATTGTGAAAGTATAAGCACCCGATATTAATTTGCTTTTCGGTTAAAGATTTCAATCTTTTATCGTAAAGGGTTGAGTTCTTTAAAAATATTTTAGAATGCATGACACCTATATTCTTTCTAGAAAACTATAAAAATAAATAATATAAACAACTCAACATCTCTCATTTGGTTGACTTGATCATGTGAATTAAAATACCATGATACATTACTGTTTTCTCATTCAATTTTGTAATGTTGTCTAACATTCTAAATATCTTCCGACGTTTGTGCATTCCGTTTACAGACCATGTAGCTTTAACGGTAGATCGCTTGCTTTGAGTAATGTTGTCTAACACACTAAATATCTTTGATACCCCGCATCTCCAAATTTTTGCTTTTTGTAAGTGGTTATTTTGGCATTTTGCTGCCTCCTGAATACCGTACTTGTGTTCATTTACTTGAAGACTTGCATATTGTTGTACCATTAAAAAGGAAATGCGTGTGCCGCACTTTCGTTTTTTCTCTCTCAAAATATACCCAAACTGCCCAAATCCTGTCTTACCGCTGATTAGCAGCACCGTCGAAGCCAATCACCACCTCCATTATGGTAGGAGTTTCCTCTTCTCTTACATTTTTTTCCTTGTACTTTGATATCGTCATAATCAAAGCCAAGAAAACATATCAAGACGGTGTCTCCTATCAATAAAAGATGTCATCCTAATGGGTCTCTATCAGCATGAGATGTGGTAGGACGTCTCCTTCGAATAAAAGATGCGGCCGTAGTGTGTGTGTTCGATAGGAGACGTTGCTATGGTGCATCTCTTTTGAGACATCTCCTTAGAGAGTTTCTATCATTTCTTAAAGGATGCTAAGATTCTTTATTTTTGTAAATGTTGAATGATAATGTAAACAATTCAAGTGATGATTCAGGTTGATTATTAACCAATGTTTGTGTAGATATTAAAATTTCACTCGAAGCCTATGTAGAGACTTGAAATAAACTCTTCAAACCTACTTTGTTTATGCGCGAGTGTGTCAGTTAGTTTTTAAAACTAGCAAAGTTTTGTAAATCTGACTTTTGTGGGCGATTGTGGTTAAGCGAGATCTTTTCGGCTTATAACTTCTTAAACTGATGCTCAAAGGTCAGCCTAGGTGGTTTGATGACTCATTGGTGTAGGTGTAATTCCAAATCTACTTCAAGAACATCCGAGAAAACTTGATCAAACTCGTGCACTAGGTATTTTGGAAGACAAAATTTTACGAAGTTTTAAAAAACAGAAACTGGTTCTGTTTTCAGACCTTGCTTTCTGATTTTCTTTCAGTGTCTTCAAAGTTTCAAAAAATCGTACAAAATTTATGGTGAACAGGAGAAATTATAGAGGTTTTGAAAATATTTTTGCCCTATTTTTGGAAGCTGCAATTCTTCGGAATTAAATTCGGAAAGTGTCTCTGCTCAAACACTCGGGACTGCTCTGTCACAGAAATATAGACTCACAAAAGAGTTTGTATCTCGATGCACAAAGCTCCGATTTTGGGCTGGTTTTGTTGGAAAGATATAGATGTCAGCTTTCCAATGAACCAAGGTTCACTCAATTTGAATCACTACACACAAAGTTATAGGATGATTACCCATGCTATGTTGTAGGAAAAATAGTTTTGACAGAAATGGTTACGGTTTTTCCAGATCTTAGGGCCTTAAAATTCTTGAACATTTTATCAGATGTGGGATTGTGTGTGTAGATAAAGTGTTCCAAATTTCAGATCAATCGGAGCACAAATAAAGAAATGAAAATTAAAACACTATACATATATAGGGATGCTAAAACAGTTTTTCTGTGTTTTTACAACATACATAATGCAACTTACTCGAATTTTATTGGCATAATCAATGCAACCCAAAGTAACTTGCTGAAGGAAAATGAATGTAAATATGTATATTAGCTTAATCATAGAGGGGGTTAGGAGTTATAGGAATTTTATAGAATATAGAGAGGTAGAATCAAGAAAGCAAACAAGTAGAGTGCATAGGAAATAAAATTAACAGTATATCTACTTGCTATTACAACATGGAGGGAGACAAAGCTTCATTATTATAACCCATTCCTTGAATTGAATGTTAAGAGAAGAATTAAGATTGAAATAGGGAAAGAAATACTTACTTAGCAACCCAAGAACCGGATTCACAAAGGAGAATTCAACTCCTTCTTTTCTTGGAACCACCCCTTCTTCTTCCTCCCTTTTCTCTCTTCTCTCTTCTTTTCTCACTCTCTCTCTAACTTTAAGTGCTAGATGCTAAAAATGATCCCCCCCAAGGTGCCTTTTTATAGGCTTTTTGATGGGTCTTGGATTGGGCTTGAATGAGACTTTTGGAACCAAACAAGTGGTAGGCTAGTCATGTTATACATCCTAAGTTCAAATCAAATGACCGAAGACCGCATCATCGAGCCAACGGTTTGTAGCAAGTCCAGCTGATCGTGCTTTAATTGATTGAACATATCTTGATCAAGTCACCTTGGCCTTACCTAGCCAAATAACCTTGGTCGAACATGCCTTGGCCAAGCTTGACCGAACCTACCATTTGACTCAACACATTCTAACCAATTGTGATCGAACCCACTTGGCTGGACACACATACCTTGACCAGCTTAATCCACCCACCTTGACCCAAGAGGGACCACTCTAAGGCCCACGTGAACCTATGTGGCCAACCAAGAGTTGGATCAAGACTTGAGTTCCAAAAGCCTCATTCAAGCTCAATCTAAGACCCACCGAAAAGCCTATAAAAAGGTACATTGGGGGGGCTCATTTCCAACATCTAGCACTTTGAGGGACTTTCCAAAATGTGAGGGAAGCGAGAGGGAGAGCTTAGGAGAGATGAGAAGTGATACAAGTTAGAGAGACATGGAGAAAAAAGAAGAGAAAAGAGAGAAAAGGAAGGAAGAAGAAGGGATGGTTCCAAGAAAAGAAGGGGTCAAATTCTCCTTTGTGAATCCGGTTCTTGGGTTGCTAAGTAAGTATTTATTTCCCTATTCCAATCTTAATTCTTCTCTTAACATTCAATTCAAGGAATGGGTTGTAATAATAAAGCTTTGTCTCCCCCATGTTGTAATAGTAAGTAGATATGCTGTTAATTTTATTTCCTATACACTCTACTTGTTTGCTTTCTTGATTCTACCTCTCTATATTCTATAAAATTCCTATAACTCCTAACCCTCTCTATGATTAAGCTAATATACATATTTACATTCATTTTCCTTCAGCAATTTACTTTGGATTGTATTGATTATGCCATTTAAATTCGGGTAAGTTGCATCACGTATGTTGTAAAAACACAGAAAAACTGTTTTTAGCATCCCTGCATACGTATGGTGTTTTAATTTTCATTTCTTTATTTCTGCTCCGATTCATCTGAAATTTGGAATACTTTATCTACACACAATCCCACATTTGATAAAATTTTCAAGAATCTTAACGCCTTGCAACCACGTAATTCAAAGTGTGTAATATCTGGAAAAACCATAACCATTTCTGTCAAAACTGTTTTTCCTACAATAGAGCATGGGTAATCATCCCATAACTTTGTGTATAGTGATCTAAATCGAGTGAACCTTGGTTCATTAGAAAGCTGACATCCATATCTTTCTAACAAACTAAATTTATCAAAATCGGAGCTTTGTGCATTGAGATACAAACCCTTTTGTGAGTCTTTGTATTTCTGTAACAGAGCAATCCCGAGTGTCTGAGTAGAGACACTTTCCGGATTTAATTTCGAAGAATCACAACTCCAAAAATAGAGCAAAAATATTTTTAAAACCTCTACAATTTATCCCATTCACTATGAATTTTGTACAATTTGTTGAAACTTGGAAGACACTGAAAGAAAATCAGAAAGCAGGGTCTGAAAATAGAACCAGTTTTTGTTTTTCAGAACATCGTAAAATTTTGTCTTCCAAAACACTTAGTGTACGAGTTTGATCAAGTTTTCTCAGATGTTCTTGAAGTGGATTTGGAATCACACCTACACCAATGAGTCCTCAAAGCACCTAGGCTGACTCTTGAGCATCAGTTCAACAAGGTCTAAGGCGAAAAGATCTCGCTTAACCACAATCGCCCACAAAAGTCAGATTTACAAAACTTTGCTAGTTTTGAAAACTAACTCGCACACTCGCGCATAACGAAGTAGGTTTGAAAAGTTTATTTCAAGTCTACACATAGGCTTCGAGTGAAATTTTCATATCTACAGAATTGGCATGCCTGGTGGGAGTCGAGTCTTTAAGGGTTGATTGATTTGGTGTTGGTTTTTAAATTCACTTTTTCGAAAATCTTTTTAATATATCTTTTGTGTATAAGTTGATTTTGAAATAATGTTAAGTTTGGATGATTCCTTTGACAACATATCAAGAAAAGCCTCATCACATTTCCCAAATCGGTTTTTCAAAACCACAAAGAAATCCTCTAAAACCCGAGATGAAGAGCTTGCCTCTTTGAGGGAAAAAGCAATGAAACTTGGAAGAGAAATTGAGGTCCTAATCCAAAAGGCCAAGGCACATCATTCCCATGAAAAATCATCTCGGGTACATAGAGAGAAAAACCATACCCGAAAAAACAGATTGAGCCCAAAATCCGATAAAGGAGATGAGGCCACAAATGCAGCAAGTGTTGAGATCGAATCATCTAACATTGCTAATCATCCAAACATCCATTTTTCCATTGAAAAGCCAAAAAAAATCTTCATTAGGAAAAATTAAAAAAATCTAGAAAATCTTCAAAAATAAAAAAGTTTTGGAAAAAAAAAAGTTGCAAAGGTTGAAATTCTGAAAATTAAAAGTGAAGTCCACATTTCTAGGCACATAAGCGGAGTGGGACATGAGGATCACTTCACTCAAGTCACTCCAATTTTTTCACAAACATTCACTCCGATAGGTTTCATTCCCTTGAGCACCACTTCACAAAACATACAAGAGAATGAGTGTTGCACACACATAGGCTTGGAGGATGAAATCTACGACCTCACCAAGTAACAGGATCTTGAAGCCATGAATGAGCTAGAGCCACCACAGGATGCCTACAAGGAAGCTTGTTCTCACCATGAAAAGGTAGACAAGCTTGAAAAAGGTATGTTTAAAACTCATTTCCCCCAAATTCCCTACTTGATCATCTCTTCTTAGTGTATGATCGATAAATCATTCATATGCATTTGATACATCAAATCACACTCATGCACCCACAAACCCAAAAGATGTGCCAAAGAATGTAGATTTTCAAGGTGCGTCGAATGTCGTGCACCAACAAAAAAAAATTCAAAATGAAAAACAATATCAAATTAAAGTTCAAAATATGGTACACATGGTTACTCCTAAGGCATGCATCGACATCCTAGGTACACCTAACCCTACCATGAACAAAAATATTCCTTTGAGCCTAGGTTTGTGTCATGAACCCAAACCTACGACCATGATTTCACCAAACATCCACAATGAGACAAGTTTCACTCAAATTAGTTCAATATAGACAGAGTTATGGGAAGATAACCCAAGCTTTGTTGGAGGAAACACATGTTTGACAGATTTAACTATGGATTTTTTCGATATTCATCTATTTTAATTACATAGTTGCACAACCCTAAAATTCTTGAAAATTTTATCATATGTGGGCTTGTTTTTGAGGATTCGGTGTATCAAATGTCAGATGATTTGGAGTAGAGAGATGGAAATGAAAAATAAAACATTAGACGTATGCAAGATGATAAAAACATATTTTCGTGTTTAAAACATACATGAATGCATTTTGTCCAAAATTAAAAGACTAATCACAACAAATTTAAAGTAAATCATTGAAGAAAATTAATTAAAATATATTTATAGCTTAAGCATAGAGGGGATTAAAAGATATAAGAGAGTATATCATATATAAAGGTAGGAGAAACTTGAAATCAAACATGTAATAGGGGTGAATGTAAAAGAATGAAATGGATAACATCACTAGCTATTACATCATGGGGGGAGATAATTGCTCCATTAATACAACCCCTTTTAATTGAATGAGAATAAGAAAAGATTAAAGTAAATAAGGAATGAGAAATAAACCTTGCAATAAGACCTCCCTTGACACCGGATGAGGAGGATCTTGGAGGAGATGTCTCCTTCCTTTTCCTCACCTTTCTCTTCCTCTCTCTCTCTTTCTCTCCCTCTCTTCCTCTCTCTCTTGTTGCAGCTCTTCCTCTTTCTCTTAGCCTCTTTTCCCTCTTCTCTCAATGCTGAAAAGCAACCCCCCAAGGTGCCTTTCTATAGGCTTTTGGTGGATCTCGAATTGGATCTTTGATTGGGTCTTTTTGGAATCCAAGTCTTGATCCAATCTCTTGGTTGTCCACATGGCTTCATGTGGGCCTCTTGGTAGTCCCCTTAACGAAGGTGAGTCCAGCCCCTTGTGGTGAGAGCTAGGCACGGGTGTATCGGTCCAGCCAAGTGGGCTTGGTTAAGTATGGCGGTCAGGTGCAATCGGCGGGCCTTGGCCCTCCTTTGGTGTCATACTTGATGAAGTCATGGCCTGGCTTGATCCATGTCTTTGGTGCCATACTTGATGAAGTTGTGGCTTGGCTTAGTCCATATCTTTGGTGCCAAGCTTGATGAAGTTGTGGCTTGGCTTGATCCATGTCTTCATTTAATTCCACACATTGACTTGTTCAACTTGTTTATAAATCGAGTCTTTGCCCTTGATCATAGGAACTTGATTTGGCCTAGCCCATCTAAGTTTCAACTTCCTTTGCCTATTGAAAATCGATCAATCGTTTTGGTCCACCTTTGATGAATGAGCTCGGTCCTTGCACTCTTATTTTTGTTTTGAGATCGGATTGGGATGCTTCTCTCCACCCCGCTTTGATTTGATTTGTAGCTTTGTCCTTCAATCAGACTTAAATCCTGTGCTTGATTTCATATTTATGGTTTCAAATATTTCTTTTGATTATTTAAAATTATTTCATTTGAGATATATTTGAAAACATCAAGTTTTATAGAAATGTTCAAATATTCTTTTTGAAAACGACTGAGTTCTATTCCTAGGGTTTGTTTGCACGGGTGACCTACTTGCGCTCCATGAGTTAGTCTTTACCGTTTCAACCACTTTAACCCTTTGTTGGGTGTAGGGTGTCAGACAACTTTAACCCTTTCGATGGGTGTAGGGTTCCGGAGTATGACTATCCTCAATTAGGCGAGTTTTTGATGCCTAAATTGAATTTGATTTGAATTTCAAAGGTTTTTGGTAAATTTGACATTTTGCAAATATTTTTGGGTTTGGTTCCCAATGTCTCATTTTCATTTGTTTCCTTAAAGAAAACTGTTTGAAAACATCATTTCTGTGAAGGAAATCATTTGAAAAGGCAGAGTCTTGCCAATTTGGGCTTGAGGGCAAAGTAGTCATTTTTTAGCTCTTTGTCAAAATTAGATTTTTTGATAGGGGTGTCATTTATCCTTATTTTGAGGATGCCATAAAATTTTGGTGCGAAAATAAGTTTGTTTAAGATATTTTTATTTGAAAACCCTTAAAAAACCCAAAACTATTATTTTTTCTTGAAAAGGCAAAATTTCTAAAAATCAAATGTTTTGAGAAAATTTTTGTATGATTACTATGTTGGTCACCTTCTAAGGAACTTGAATGTTTGCTCAAGTCCATGATTTTGTTGATTTGACGAAGTTCATGTAAATTAATATCACTCAAGCCATCTCTAAGGAAATTGACAATTTGAAAAAAATTGTTTTGATTTTTCTCTTTTTACTTTTAATTTTTTTTTGTACTTTTGGTTTTTCCTTTTTCAATTTTTTTTGGATTTTGAGAATAACCTGTACAATATATACAAAAACCCGAAGTTAGCTTTATATCCAAGGAGGGTCTAGGGTTTGGGTGCATCAAGGATGCGCACCCGGGGTGTGGTTTGGAGGATGTTCTTGGGATGAATCCTAGGTGCAACCCAATGTGCCCCTAAAGGTAGATGATGTACATGGGTTTTGTCAAAACTGATTTTGGAATTTGTACACGGTTTTGAAAACCAAAATTTTGAGATTTTCAACTTTTTCAATTCTTTTGGATTTTTCCACACAAATGCTAAAAGGGTGAACATAAAAGACTTTCTTTTTCGAATTTTCAGATTTTTTCAATGTTTTTGGGTTTTGAAATTTTTCTAGATTTTTTAGTTTTTCCAAATACATACTTTTTTTAGATAGTTTTCTAAAAGGGGTCTTCCATCAAACCTACAAAGAAAACACTATGAATTAGACTCTAAACAAGAGGTCTAAGTCATAAGTTTCTATTTTAGTGGGTTCTAGGGCACCCTTGACCCAATTGGTCTTTGGTGGTGACTCAGGGGGTATGGATGGAGTGTATCCTAATCTATTTCGACCCAAGTTAGGTAAAGGCAAGATGAGTTCTAACCTACCTTGGTTCTTAGCTCCTAGACTTTGATATGGAGTATATCTCATGTTCAATAACATATTCAAAGGCTTTTTAAGTTTTGAAAAATTTTGATAAAGAGGGTGGCCTTGGAATGATGTATTGTCCATATTATGGTTATGCACTCTAGTTTTTTTTTGTTTGCTTAGGAGATATAAGATTTGGATGGTGGAAGAGTTTTACTCAGGTGCCTTCAGGATACATGCGACCCTAGACAGTTTGGGATTGATCCTATATGCAACCCAATATGCCCCTAAGGGTGGACAGTTGAGTTTATATGGATGCTAAGGGAGAGCATGTTTGATCTCTTGCGAAGTGAAAATGTATGGATTCCAAGGGAAACCATGGTCGGTCCCTTGATTGGTTTAGGGATGTTCGGGATAGTCATGGCCATAGCCTTGGGTTTATGAGACAAACCTAGGCTCAATGTTTATACATGGTAGAGCTAGGTGTACGTAGGATGTCAATGCATGCCTTAGGAGTAATCATGTCTACCATATTTTGAATTTTCTTTTTTTGTTTTTCATTTTGAAATTCTTTTTGTTGGTGCAGGACATTCGACGCACCTTGAAAATCTATATCCTTGGCATCATTTGGTGGGTTTGTGGGTGCATGAGTGCAAATTGATATATCAAATACAAATGAATGATTTAATGATCCTACACTAAGAAGGGGAGGATCAAGTAGAGAGTTTTGGGGGAATGAGTTTCAAGTATATCTTTTTCGAGCTTGACAACTTTTCCATGGTGAGAGCAAGCTTCCTTACAAGCATCCTAAGGTTGCCCTAGCTCATGCGTGGCTTCAAGCTTCCGTTGCTTTATGAGGTCTTGGATTTCATCCTCCAAGCTTATGTGTGTGCAACACTCATTCTCCTTTGTTTTATGAAGTGTGTGAAGTGGTGATCATGGGAATGGAACCCATCGGAGCATATGCTTGTGAAAATTTTGGAGTGATTTGTGTGAAGTAACTCTCATGCCCCACTCTACTTGTGTGCCTAGGGATATAGGCTTTTTCTTCATTTTCAATTTTTAGAATTTCAAATTTTTGATTTTTAAATCTTTTTGTTTTTTGAAGATTTTTCAGATTTTTTTATTTTTCCCAATGAAGAATTTTTTTGGCTTTTAAATGGAAAAATGGATGTTTGGATGATTAGCAAGGTTAGATGATATGATCTCAACACTTACTACATTTGTGGCCTCATATCCTTTATTGGATTTTGGGCTAAGTTTGGTTTTCAAGGTATGGTTTTTCTCTCTATGTACCCGAGATGATTTTTCATGGGAACGATGTGTCTTAGCCTTTTGGATTATAGACGTGAATTTTTATTTCGAAACCTATGTGAAGATTTGAAATGAAATTCCTGAACTACGTCATGTGTGTAAACGTGCCAGCTAGTTTGCTTAAACTAGCAAAGATTGATTTTCTGACTTCGTGTAGCGATTGTAGGTAAGTGAACTTTTGTCGACGTAGGCCTTCTTGAACCGATGCTCAGAAAATTATTTGAGATCTAGTAAGTTTTAAAAAAAAAAAGATTCTAACTTCAAAAGCTTGATAAAATCGCGATTTTCGTTCTTAACTTAGAAATATTTCAAGTCTTGAAAAACAGAAACTGGTTCTGTTTTCAGAGGCTTGTTTCTGATTTTTTTGAAATAGCTCAGAGTTTTCAAAAATTCTGAAAAATTTTATAGAGAACAGACTTTCATATACAGATTCAGAAAATATTATTATTTTTATTTTATATTTATAGATTCATGTAATTAAATCCAAAAAAAGACCTCACTTAGACATTCGGGACAGACTTGTGCCAGAAAATCAGAGGTCTAGGAAAACTACTATATTTTTTTGCTCATATCTCCGATTCTTATGAAATTGGTCTTGCTGAGAAGCTATGGATTTCAGCTTTCCAATTAGACCATTTTTAATCAAATTGACTCACTGTGCAAAAAAGATATTCAGGAATAACCCAACCTGTGTTAGAGGAACTTCTAGTTTTTCAGAATCTATTCTCATTTTTATAAAACTTTACGATTTTATTAATGATGTTTAACAAGCACAAAATTCTCAAAATTTTTATCATAAGTGCATCTATATGTCTGGATCAGACGTGCAAAATTTCAAAATATTTGGATCATGGAATAATAAAGTATAAATCATTACCGAATGTGTGCAGAGTGGAGAAAAACAGTTTTAGATTTTCAGAATCATGCTTGTGTTTTAATCTGAATCAAAATTGAATCTATAGCTATAAAACAACAAAATAAATCCTAATTCTTACGTGAACATATAGAGATTAAGAGGTTTATAATCTCACGTTGTGTCATAGAGCAGAAAGAATCAACCTTTAAAGTGTATAACAAATAACGTACGAACGAAAGAAAGATGGGGCAATATATGAACCTTGATCAATACATCTTCATGGAGACTTAAGCTCCTTAATTATAACTCTATAAGATTTAATGAAAAAGGAGATGATTGAAGAAAGAACGGGCCTGTGGCAGAAGGGGGAGGATGGCTAGCCGCTACCAGTGCCTTCTTCTTCCTCTCTTCCTCCTTCTCTTTCTCTCTCTCTCTCTTTCTCTCCCTCTCTTTCTCCCCCTCTTGTTGAATGGTTTGCTGAACTTGGATTCATGGTTTGCATCACCTTTGAGGGCCCTTTTATAGGCTAAGGGATGCCTCTTTACTGCAAATTTTTATAAGGCAAGTTGCCTTATTGAAAATGGTTGCATTTGGCAAGTGAATGCTGGTCATTCTTACCAAAACCTGTCTTATTTGTTTAAGGCAAGTGAAGTGTTGTACATTCTTGCCAAATCGGTCGTTTTACTATCTTTTCAAGTGGGTTCAGTTCAAAACGTGTTTACCCAAGTGGGCTCGGTCAAGTGGGTTCAGTTAGAACGTGGCCATCCAAGTTGGCTCGGTTAAACATCCCCATATATTCTTCTCAACTATGGCCAGTTTGGAATCGAGAGAGCAACCATAGCACCTAGTCTTCGGTGGCTCTTTTCCTTAAAGCATGAAAGCTCCTCCACTTCATAGCCTTAAGCAACCAATAGTATGATCCGCTGGAGGAGAAAAAGCAAGACCATAGATTGATATAGTAGCTTTATTATTTTCCCAACACTTCCATGCTACAAATCCAGTCTTCAAGACTCTCCAACAAAGTTTTATCACCTAAATTTCTCATGACATCAAATGTAGTCCCATATCTATATCTGCAACTAGACACTCAAACTCACAATATTTCAACTGTCCCATATGGCCACTTAAGAGGTTTACCAGGTGGAGAGTGTGCAGGTGTAGATGTAAAAAATTTATTCCAAAGCCTATTGTAAACACCCTAGATAAATTTTGTAAAAGCATACTCTCAATTTCGAAGAATAGCTTGTTTTAAACCCCTGCTTTAAATTGGGAATTTCACAAAATCCTTAAAACGGAGATTTCGAAATGAAATGTTTTCAAATCAAAGTTAATGAATTAGATGAAAAGCCAAGTCAAAAAGGGATAAAGCCGAATCGTCTCTCCGAAGAATCAGTGAGGATCAAGGTTACAAGTAAAGCAAGCATCAAGCAGGACTTCAATGCATATGGACCAGGAGAAGATCCAAGTCAGAAATCAGGGCACGGCTCCATCAAAGGCAAGATCGAAGACTAACCCAAGTGAAAAGCCTCACCAATCGAACCTAGTTGACTGAACCCATGTCAATTGACTAAACTTAGACCCAACTTTCCTTGGCTAACCATGCCCATAGGTTAGTTTTTGTCAAATTACAATGGCTAGACCAAATTGCTTTGAATCACACTCACCTTAGCCAAACTACATTAGCCCAACTTGCCTAAGCCACCTTGGCCGATCAAACCCTTTTGGCTCGAACCAATCTAGCCTACCCGAGACCACACCTAGCCATAACCCAACCCACCTAAGAACTAGAGAATACACCTTGGTTGGGCAAGACTCACTTGGTTAAAAAAACCGCACCTTGCCTAAATCGGTTTCGCCTTGAAGATTGAGGGTTGCACTTTGACTGAAACAAGCCCACTTGGGCTGGACCGAAACAGACTACATGGAGTTGGTCCATGGTATGATGGGACCACAAGATATGCCCACGTGAAGGTGGTCTTGGTCTAGCCAAAAGATGAAGGAAGACATGAGCCAAGAGACTCATGTCCAACCCGCCCCGTGGAAGGGTCTAGCAAGACGCCCCCTTGGCCTATAAATAGAGGCCAAGGAGGGACATTTCCAGCATTCTTGAGCATTTACAGAGGCTTCCTAAGGTTGGAGTGAATAGAGAGAGAGGGAGTCTAGGATAGGTAGGAGTTGCTGCCAATTAGAGAGAGAAAAGAAAGAAGAGAGAAAAGGGAGGAAAAGGGGAGGGAAAGGAGAAGAAAAAGGGGTCGGATTCTCCCATTGTATCCGGTTCTTTGAGGGTTGGTAAGTGAGTATTCTCCTTCATTTGATAATCTTAATTCTCTTCTTTCTATTCAATAGAAAGGGGTTGTAATAATGGAGCTTCGTCTCCCCCATGTTGTAATAGCAAGTAGATATGCTGCCAATTTCGTTTCATACTTATACACTCTACTTGTTTGCTTTCTTGATTCTACCTCTCTATATTCTATAAAACTCCTATAACTCCTAACCCCCTCTATGCTTAAGCTAATACATATCTTTACATTCATTTCCCTTCAGCAATTTACTTTAAGTTTGTTGTGATTATTCCATTTAATTTTGGATACATCACGTATGTTGTAAATACAGAAAAACTATTTTCAACGTCTTTGCATACATCTGATGTTTTAATTTTCATTTCCTCATTTCCTCTCCGATTGACCTAAAATTTGGAACACCTTATCTACACACACAAGCCCACATAGGATAAAATTTTCAAGAATTTTAGGGTTGTACAACCATGTAATTATAAGTGTGTAAGATTGGGAAAATCCAGAATCAATTATGTCAAAACTGTATTTCCTACAACAAAGCATGGGTAATCCTCCCATAACTCTGTCTGTAGTGGTCTAATTTTAGTGAAACTTGGTTCATTGAAAATCTGACTTTCATACCTTTACAACAAGATCAAGTTCACAAAACTCGAAGCTTTGTGTACCGAGATATAGACCTTTCTTTGAGTCTTTGTATTTATATGACAGAACAATTCTAAGTGTCTGGGCAGAGACAATTTCCAAATTTAATTTTGAATAATTATAGTACCCAAAAATAGAATAAAAATATTTTCAAAATTTTCACATCTGTGCCTATTCACTGTAAAATTTTCCTGATTTTTGGATATTCGAAAGTCATTGAAAGAAAATCAGAAAGCAAGATTTGAAAAGATAACCAGTTTTTGTTTTTCAGAACTTGGCAAAATTTGTCTTCTACACACCTAGTGCACGAATTTGATCAAGTTTCTCGGGTTTTTCTTAAAGTAGATGTGAAATCACACCTACACAAATGAATCCTCAAAGCGCCTAGGCTGACTCATGAGCATTAGTTCCAGAAGGCCTAAGGTGACAAGATCTCGCTTAGCCACAATCTCCCAAAAGTCAGATTTACAAAACTTTGCTAGTTTTGAAAACTAGTTGGCACGGTCGCGCATAAATAAAGTAGGTTTGAAGAGTTTATTTCAAGTCTCTACATAGGTTTTGAGTAAAATTTTCATATCTACACCTATGTAGAGGCTGGAAATAAACTTCTCAACCTACTTCATTTTATGTGCGAGCGTGCCAGTTAGTTTTACTAAAACTAGCAAAGTATAATTCTGACTTCATGGGTGATTGTTGCTAAGAAAGATCTTTTCGCCTTAGGCCTTCTTGAATTGATGTTCAAGGGTTAGCCTAGACGCTTTGAGGATTAATTTATGCTGGTGTATGTTTTCTAAATTCACTTTCAAAGATGGTTTTCAATCAAATCAAACTCGTGTACTTATAGAGATTGAAGGTTTTCAAGTTCTGAAAAGTATAAACTAGTTATGTTTTTAGAGTTGATTTCTGGATTTGTTTGGGTAACTCAAAGATCACCAAAATTCATGAAAAATTCACAAAACATAGAGTGGAATGTGGAGATTCTGTGCCTATTTTTACTTTGTGATTTGGTGTTGTGGATTTGTAGAATTAAATCCGGAATAGCCCACTATTCAAGTGTTTCAGGATACTCTGTTACAGAAACACATAGGCCTAAAGAAGCCTTTGTATCTCGGTGTACATAACTCCAAATTGTATAATTTTAGTCTTTTTGGAAAGCCATGGATATCAGATTTCTAATGAGACTAATTTTATCAATTTTGGTTTACTATAAACAGAGTTATGTGACTTTTACCCAACCCCTATTGTAGGAAAACAGACTGTGCAAAAACAAAATCTAAACTTAAACGATCTTTCCCGGTTTTATTCGCGAGTCTACAATGCTCTAAAATTCTCGAAAAAATTATTTCTAGTGGATTTGTGTGTGTAGATTTGGTGTCTTAAGTTTTAGATCGTTTGAAGCAACAATTTAACAATGAAAAATGAAACAATCGACATGAAACAAAGTTTCAGTTTTAGAATATATATGCATGCATCCATCCGAATTTAAATGACATAGTACATTACTGAATGGAAATGAATGTAAATGTATATATTAGATTAAGCATAGAGGGGGATAGGAGTTATAGGAGTGTATAGAATATAGAGAGGTAGAGAATCACGAAAGCAAACAAGTAGAGTGCATAAACATGAAACGAAATGGGCAGCATATCTACTTGTTATTACAACATGGGGGAGACAAAACTCCATTAATACAACCCCTTTTTCAAATTGAATAGGAAAAAGTGAATCAAGATCAATGGAAGAAGAATGTTTACTTACGAGCCCTCCAAGGGAACCCGGATACAAGAGGGGGATCATCCCCTTTTTCTTCTCCTTTCACTCTCTCCTTTCTTTCTTTTCTCTCTTCTCACTCTTTCACTCTTTCTCTCTCTCTCTTGTTGCAGCAACTGCTCTCTCTCTCCTAGACCTCTCCTACCCTTCACTCCAGCCTTTGAAATCCTCTCTAATCTCCAAGATGCTGAAATCGTCCCCCCCTTGGCCTCTACTTATAGGCCAAGGGAGGGGCTAGACCCTTCCTTGGTTCGGATTGGGCATGGGTTCCTTGACCCATGTCTTGATCCATTTGGCTGGCTCTAAGTCCATCACGTGGACACCCCTTTGTGACCCCATTTAATCAAGTGTTGGCCCAGCCTCATGTGGGTTTAGTTGGCTAGGTATACCCAAGCATTGCCGGCTGGACCTCGACTCAATCGTGGGCTTGATTCACTCCCATGTGGTCTTGCCTTGGTTGGCTCCATTTGGTTGTGGTTCATCCAATCAATTCTTGGGCAACCTTAAGCCTTATTTGATATGAGCTTGGCTTGGCTCATAATGTGAGGTATCTTCGGGTGCGGCCTTTGATCTCATTTGGTGCAGCCAGATACTGTCTTTGACTAGGAGGGACCTCTTCCTTGCTCCCTGGCTAAGTGAGCCTCCCTTTTGGTTTAGTCAATGTGAGTGGGGCCGGCTAAGGTGGGCCTGACCATTGCTTCTTGCTTTGTTTGGCTCCACTTGAGCTCAGTACTTGCCTGCTTTAATTGTTGCTTTGGCATTTTGTTGAGTCTTCGACATTTTTTTCTCGTGCTGTATTTCTTCAACTTGATCCTTTTTCAAATCTTATTTTAAAACTTTAAAATCCTTTTGAATTTTCAAACATTTAAAAATTCCTTTTTGATTTTATAAGTTGTATTACAAATCAGGACTTTTGAAAACAAGCTTATTATTTTGGAAATTCTGAAACAGGTTGGGTTAGATTTCGAAAAATATTTTGGGTGTTTACAAAGGAGACAATCAAGCGATATGTTATCACAAGGATTCAAACTTTCTTAGTACGATCATTTTGACCTCAAATGTTTAGTAGGTCATGAAGTGTCAAGAGTGACGTTGCTGTAGAAGAGTCAACCATAGGCTGTATCTTGAGAGATATTGTTTTGCTTCTTTATAAGTGCATCGAAGAGAGTCAGATATGTAGAGCTATCCATGGCAAAACCCTTCTGTTGCATTTCCTCTAAAATGAGCTTGATTTCGTCCAGCCTTCCATCATTGCAAATTCAAACTTAAAGACCATATATATGAGCTTGGCCGTATATGTGAACTTTGTAGATAGCTTCGATCAGTTCTTGTATTTCCGTGTTCATGAAATATGGTGGTCTTCCATTCGTCTTGCTTACTGATTCGGCTAGCAGGATATGGTAAATGGTCATTGCTTGTGGTTGAATTCAGTTGGACTTGTGATTAAGCCACATGTATTTGCTTCCTTCCATATTGAAATCAACTGCACTTGGTAAGATGCTGGAGTTGCCTAGACTTTTCATGTTGAGGTCGACTACAACCTGAATGGTAAGATGTCCCTTATGGCTACCAAATCAGGCCAAGGTTTGGAAAAGGCAATTTGTTGAATTGGTCGGGCTTCTTTCCATGTTGGGATCAATCGATCTTGGTAAGTAAGCCATGATAAAACCGGTTAGCCCTTAGTAGCTTGGTGACTAGGCTAGGTATGGAAAGTCACCTTGTTCCTTCTATGTTGAAGTTGGCAAGGCTTGGTGACTTACCAAATTGCGTATCACAGCTTGCCAAATCACTTTCCTTTCTCTTGGATGATAATGACTTTCCTTCTCAGACATCGGCTTTCCGTCTTTGACACCGACCTTTCTTTCTTGAACGTCGATGTTCCTTTTTAATACTGTAAACACCTAAAATAAAAATGTTTTCAAAATTTCCAAAAAAAAAAAGTTTTAGAAATACCTTTCAAAGGTTTTAAAGGTTTTGAGTTCGATGTATAAACCAATTCGTTTACAAGTACCTTTCACAAGTTTTAAAGGTTTTGAATTAATTCAATTCGATCCACATTTGAACCCAAACCATAGCCCTAAGCAAAGTGCAAGTTCAAAAGCAAATCAAGACTGGATGAAAATCAACCCGATCAAGTTCAAATCCCATTTCATCCAGAGCAAGAAGCAAATCAAGAAGAGGACTAAGGATCAACATGTGGAGTTCAAATCAACACGAGTCATTCGACGAGCAAAATCGAGCTTGGCCGAACTCCCTTGAAGAAGCCTAGCTATTGCCCGGCCAAATGAAACACACCCAGTTATAAGAACTTGGCAAGATGATACATATCGTATCGAATTCGATATGATTTTTTTCATGCAAGTGTATCAAGTTGCATCGTATGATATGACATGTATCATACCATATAATAATGTGGGTCTTGATGCATGAGTTAAATCTTAGTTTCCACGAATTTTACCACTTGAAATTGGGAATAATGATGAAGGATACTAAGAATCAACAAGTTCCAAAAATTGCAAGGTGCAAGCACAAGAGTTAAGTACACAATTAATATACAATTAATATTTATAGAGTTCTAATGATAGGAGTGATTAACTGTTAGAATTCAAAAGGTAGTAGTTATTGTCTCTTAGTGTCTCAAGTACAAAGATTTATTAACTGCTCCAAAGATAGGAGTTATTACCTATTAGAGTTCAAAGCAAAGTTTTATTGATGGTAGTCACAACTCTCAAGTGAGTTATTAGGAAACATATTTTTAAACTAGGAAATTATTGTGCATCAATGTAGGTGCTTGATACGTTATTAAATAATTTAAATAAGTCATGTGATGTACTATTGTTTTGATACAATTTTCAAACTTATCCTTAGTTTGATTTATAATATTCATTTAGAATTTTTCTGTTTTATCTATTCTTTTTATTTTAAACTCTGCTCATGTAAGGGATCACCCTTGCATTGTCGGTCTCAAGCTCGGATAAAGGAGGAGGGTTGTGCTAGGCTTCCGACCGCTAGCGTAAAACTTCATCGGATTTTTATAACATGGATTACAAAAATTATGAGCATTGCTTTGGGGCATCCCCACCTAACGATACGCTACAGAGCCTGAATGCAGTGATAAGTAAGGAAGGGTCACTACATTTTTGACCGAATGTAGTGAATCAATTGCAGAGAGGGTTTCCACATCATGAACGAGTGTGGGTAAAGAAGTTAGTCCCACTACAATGCTACCCGAATGTAGTGAAAATTTTTCAGAGAAGGTCTCTGCATTTTGAATATGGACGGATACGGGGGGGTAAGGAAGCTAGTCTTAGATAATAAGATTCGTATTGATTCTTGGAATATCGAAATATTATCCGGTAAGCTAATGTAGGTGGTAGATACTATGATTCGAAGAAAGATTCATATTCTATGTTTACAAGAGATAAAATGGGTTGGAGAAAAAGCAAAAGAAATGGAAGATAGAGATTTTAAATTATGGTACTCAGGTAAAGAAAAGGCTCTAAACGGAGTTGGTATTGTTGGAGAGCAAGTTGAAGTTGAAGTTCTTAGATTTTAAGTTTAAGTTTAAATTTCTGTTATGTACTATAATTATGTTTATGGTTGTAAGAGGTTCGGATCCCAATGGATTAAGATCTGATCCATTGGGAATCAGGTAAAAGTAGTCATTAATTAAGGGTACTTAGGTCATTTAAGTTAGATTGATACTTATATAAAGCTTTAAACTTATAATTAGGATAAGATAATAAAAGAAAAGATAGGAGATGACTGCCAGAGAGGGGCTAACCTGCTCTTTCATTCAATTTTTCATTTTTAGCCTATGATTTTATTCAATGATGATGCATTTCATACAAAGTCTTCATGGTATCAGAGCCTTACGGTGGAAATCTTGACCAAGGCGGAGAAGAAGCTAGAATTTGCGTGGTATTTTCTTAACTGCGATGACGTGAACCAGAGTTTAGCAAATCATTGGTAATTTTTAGATATAATCGCAACAATTGTTAGCGGATTCAAGGTATGGAATATTGATGGTTAAAATCTGCAACACGTGAACTTTAAAGAGCATTTCACGTGGAAGAATATAGGGCAAATGTTCTGCAATATCCCAACTTGAGACGATGTCCAACTGACTGTCGTTTGGAATCCTTGAACTTGAAGTTTTCTTTTGAAATCGTAATTGCATCCACCCTGTGCTGACTGTTATGTGGAAGAATCTGATATAGAGTGCAAGATATGTGTTGACTTAAGTTCAATCCAATCAAAAAAGTTTTCTAGATGGGAGTGTTTTCAATAGGCAATCACAATACCCTTGTGTTGCCAAGATATCTGTTTTCCAGTATCTATAATAATCTTTAAGACATCTTTGAGAAATCTATTAAGAAATTAGATTCTTAAAAATATGGAAAGGATTAAGATAAGAGACATAAATGAAACACAGTTCCTTCGACAAAGGAGAAGGGTTTCAAATCACAAATCTGAAGTTAGATGGTAAGAACTACCTTCAGTGGGCCAGATCTATAGAACTGGCGGTAATGGCAAGGGGGCGATGGGACTACTTAATTGGCGATATACCCCAACCTCCTACTACAAACCTTCTTTATTCACGATGACATAGGGAGGATGCACTAGTTAGTGCTTGGCTTATTCAATCAATGACACCTTCAATTGGCAGTACATTCATGTTCTTAGAAACTGCTAAAGATATTTGGTTAGCAGTTCAGGATGCCTATGCCTAGAGGAAAAATATAGCTAAGAAATATGACCTCATTGAGAAAATTAGAAAATGCAGACAGGGAGGCAGATCAGTAAGCGAGTATTTTGCAGAACTCAGAGGTTTATGGGAAGAATTACAACTTTATTCTAAGACAAAATGTCAAAGTTGCACACAAGAGCGTAACAAAGAGTTTGAAGAAAGAAAAATATTTGATCTCCTATGGGGTATCTCTTCGAGTATGAGGCCGTAAAAAATAATATCCTTAGCAAAGAAGAACTTCTATCCTTAGCACAGTGTACTCTCTTTTACTTCGAAAAGAGAACATAAAATATTTAGAGAAGGAAACCAAAATTAGTCCCGAGACCACTACATTTGTGGGAAGAAATACTTCTACACCTTAATTCTCTCGTGAAAGGGAAGGTTATGGACGTGGCAGGGGTAGATTCTCACTTACTTTGGAAGAAAATAAAAAATTGATTTGTTCTCACTATAGAAAATCAAGACACACAAAGGAGACATATTGGGAATTAGTTGATAGACCTACTTATTTTCAGAATAGATCTAATAAAGCTTATCTCAGCAGTGATCCAAGTGATAAACAAATTACTGAAAACAGTGTAACCTCATTGGCTAATATGAAGAAAGAGATTGAGTTACTCAAAGCTCGCTTGACTGATTCACACACTCTATCTACTTCCTCTAATATTGATTCGCAAGCAACAATGACATATCCTTTCTCATTTATGACTAAGGATAATATTTGTATTTCTTATTTCTGGATATGGGTTATTGATTCTGGTGTCACAGATCATATGGTCAGTAGTAGAGATTTTTTTGATAACTATGAGTTGACTTAGGAACGAATTAATATTAGGCTGGCAGACGACTCACACACTCCTATAGTTGGAAAAAGAAGTATTACTACACCTTTTGGAATATTGTATAATGTTTTACATGTTCCCATATCTCAATCAATTTATTATCAGTCTTTACTATAACTCAAGATCTAAAATATTGTATAATTTTTGAATCTACTGAATGCTTCTTTCAGGAACTGAGAACGGAGAGGATCTTTGGTCGGGGTAATATAAGGAGAGACCTCTACTTTTACGAGGAAAATAAGAAAGCAGCAATGCAATAAAAAGTCATTACAGAAAAATAGAAGGGGAAAATACCTCTCTGGCACCAGAGACTAGGACATTTACCTGTATCTAAACTTAGGATGCTATTACCTGAACGTGGTCATTGTGATAATTTGAATTTGAACTATAAAACCTACCAGAAGGCAAAACATCATCGTACTTTTTTTCCTTTGAGTGAAGAAAAATCTTCCATTCCTTTTGAGATTGTTCATTCTGATATTTAGGGTCCTTGCTCGACTACTTTATTGCATGGATATAAGTACTTTATCTCATTTATTGATGACTGTACTAAATTTACTATGATATATCTCATGAACACTAAGGATGAAGTGAAGAATATCCTTCCTATATACTGTCACTTTGTGCATACTCAGTTTCAGAGTACTATTAAAGTTTTTTGCAGTGATAACGGTAGTGAGTTTATGTCTCAATTACTTTATTCATATTTCCTAAATCATGGGTTGTTGCACCATACCTCATGTGCGTACTCTCCAAAGCAAAATGGTGTTTCTGAAAGTAAAAAAGACATATTATAGAAGTTGCTAGAACTCTTTTAATTGGCTATAATGTTCCTAAATGTTATTGGGATGAAGCAGTTTTAATTGTAGTTTACCTTATAAATCGCATGCCAAGCACAATTCTCAATGATAGTACTCCATTTCATGCCTTATATCTTTCCCAAAAACAATTTCATCTACTTTCAAGAGTGTTTGGATGTACATGCTTCATTCATATTCATCATGGTTTGAGAGATAAACTAGATGCAAGATCAATCAAATGCATTTTCTTGGGATACTCCTCTACTTAGAAGGGGTACAAGTGTTATGATCCTCTTAGAAGAAAATCATATGTTACAATGGACGTTACCTTCCATGAAGATACACCATTTTATAATATGCAGGAAGCTCTTCCATCAGATGTATATTCTCCTATTGTGATACCACTTCCACGAGTTGAAACTCAACCAGTGCTTGGAAGAGAAGAAGAGGAGATACATCTTTTGCAGAGGAGATGCAACTTTCACAAGAAAAGACATGACAGGTATATACCAAAGGTAATAGAAAGACCTTTCTCCCACATCAGTCAACTACCTTGAATCAAAATCCTCACTCTGAATCAGACCTAACTCCTTCTCAGGTAACTTCCCATAATTCTGATAGTGAGTTGAGTGATTTACCTATTGTACTTTGAAAGGGAAAACGTGAAGTAGTAAAATATTCATTACAAAAGATTGTGTCATATTCTAATTATCCCAAAGAGTATCAGTTATTTATGATGAATATAGATAATACTTATATTTCAAGAATATTTGAAGAAGCAAAGCAACATCTGGAGTGGAAGGCAGCAATGGAAAAAGAAATCTCAACACTTGTATGAAACAAAACGTTGGAACTTGTACATGTACCACCAGAGAAGAAGACAGTAGGATGCAAATGGGTGTTTTCGGTAAAGTTTAAGGCTGATGAAAATATAGAAAGATACAAAGCAAGATTAGTAGCTAAGGGTTACAGTCAGTCATACGGCATCGATTACACAAAAACCTTTGCACCTGTAGTGAAGATGAACACCATTAGAATTATTTTAAGTGTGGCTGTCAATAAAGAATGAGAATTATGGTAGTTGGATGTTAATAATGCCTTTCTTCACGGAGATCTTATGGAAGACATTTATATGAACTTACCACCTGGGTATATTCATGAACAAAAGCCAAGTAAGTTATGTAAACTAAAGAAATAAATTTATGGTTTAAAACAATCCTCATGGGCATGGTTTGAAAAATTCAGTGATGGTGTTGTGAATTTAGGTTTCAAACAGTGTGTTAGTGATCATACACTATTTATCAAGAAGGTCAAAAAACTATTATGTTATTAGTATATGTCGATGATATCATCATTACAGGTGATGATACAGACGATATAGTTGTCCTAAAAAAACAACTAAGTGCATTATTTGACCTGAAGGATTTGGGGAGATTACATTACTTCCTGAGAATAGAAGTGATTCACAAAAGGGATTACTTATTTCTAAGTCAAAGAAAATATATTCTAGACTTACTAAAGGAAACTAAAATGGAGGATTGCAGGATATGTTTTATTTCAATTGAAATCTGAAAAGTACATAATGATAATTCTGGAGAACCATATGAAGATGTTGGTAAATACTAGAGATTAGTGGGAAAGTTGATATATGTTACTATTACAAGACCTGACATCAGTTTTGTAGTTGAATATGTTAGTAGGTGGATGCACTCTCAATGTAAACATTATATGAGCACAGTGTTTCATATCATCAGATACTTGAAATCATCGATTTCTATATGCTCCACACTTATCACTCGATATAAAGATTTATTCTGATGCTGATTGAGCAGACTCCAAAGTCTACAGAAAATCAACCTCTGGTTATATGGTATGTTTAGGTGGTAATATCGTATCTTAGAAAAGTAAGAAACAACTTGTGGTGACTAGGTAAAGTGCAGAGGCTGAGTATCGCGCTATTGCTCTAGGCATGTATGAAGGTTTATGGATTTTATCACTTCTTGAAGAGATTGGTCTAAAAGAAAATATTCCAATTTATTTCTTTACGGATAGCAAAGTTGCACTTCAAATAGCCTTGAATCCGGTATTTCATGAAAGAACCAAACATATTGAAATAGATTGTCACTTTATTAGAGAAAAATTTTTCCAAGGGACTTTCTGTCACACCCACTTGGGTCGTGACCACGACACAGCCCAAGCCGATGCCATGTGGCCACTTCTCGCGCGGGCGTGATGGTGAATAATAACCAAATACAATACTAATTTAATTCAAACTCTATGAAATATCTAACTGAAATAAATATTCATATCGAAGTTCTAAACAACACGTCCAAAATGGTGCGGAGCCCACCTAATAATAACCCCGAATAAAAGACTTTCTAAATCATTCAACACTTATCATACCATCTAAAATAAAAATACAGCTCTATCAAACTCCTACTCTGCTCCGTGTGCCTTCGAAGTGTTAGCTTCAGGATGAGCCCTAAAATAATAGGGTGAGCTCCTATACATAGCTTAGTAGGGAAGCTAAACATCTTTAAACATAAAACATGCTAAAAGCATGCATAATTTTACCATCATTTCATAGCAAAACACAGTTACCTTGAAATCATGGTCTCAAATTCATACGCACACACTCACACATCATTAGTTTCGATAATTATAGCCCATACTGTGTCGACCCCAAAGGCCATGGGAGTCGTCCAGCCCTCCCTAACGTGACCTCGGTAACCCCATCCATGACGGTAACCATGCCGACTCTCACGGCAGAGTGCCGGAGAACACACCCTGTATTTGCCCTAAACCGGATCGTCCGAGGGACTTGCAAGTCTCTAGAGACCCCACACAAACCACACAAGTATGGCTCGTATATTCACACATCATTATATTTCTAAAACCAATTACAGTTCATCACATTCATAAATCATATCCAGATCTACAATTATCCAAAATCAAACTCATATCCACACAACATTTAAACAATATTTAAATACCATGTTCATACAACACATGAATATCAAAACATGCTCTTTATCAAACAATGTCATAAACATGTTCTATTTGAAAAGCATATAAAATAACCCATAATTGCGAATAACATTTCACAAACATCAATAAAATATTTATCAATCATGCACATTTAAATCTATCTAAAATAGTAAAATCACTTATATCATGGTTCTGTAAAAGAATGCATAACCCCCTACTTAAAGGAGCGATAAGATCCTCTCCCCAAGCTGTTGGGCCACTCTTATCACCATAAAATCCTTCAATTTTAATCTCTAAACAATTACAAATAATTAAAAATATTAGAATTTATTTAACTATGAATCTAACAAAACAAACTGAATTTGAATTGGATCCCAAACCCTAGTCTGGGTCCGTTTAAGCTATCCGATATCCAAATTGATACCCAGATCCATATATGATCCAAATGAGTGACACAATAGGTAGCTTGTGTCACTGTGTTAACACAGAACCTTTAACTACTGACACAGGTCTTGTTTCTAACCTAGAAACCCATTTTAAGACACGACCCAAACTTGACCCGTTTCCGACACAAAACTCGACACGAAACCTATTTTGACACATAACTGGTTCTTAACATGCGGTACGAGGACACGACATGAATCAGTGTTGATTCATGATATTTTAGACACGACACATCGTGTCCGACATGACACGACATAAAAATGAGGGACACTCCCAAAAGAGTTGGTTCACATGGTTTTCTAGCATCGATTTTGCTAGTTTCCAGCGATGATTAAGGCCGACGATGGTCCTCAACCGATCACCTGCCCTTCTTCTTCCAACCCAATCCATCAATGGTTGCCGGCGGTGTCTTTTTCGCCGGAAAATTCATGAAAAATAGTAACTCAAATTTGAGAAAATTTTCATGAATCTATGCTTGTTTTGAGCCGATTTTTGCGTAATAAGGCTTGTTTTCGAAGGTTTAGTATGAAACAAACAAAAGCCCTATGATCTAACTCCGTTTTAGCAACTAAAAATGAGAAACTTAACAAAAATTAAAATGGGGCTTTTCTTATCGGATTCAGGCAACTCTTCACATTTTTCGGTCGATTCTCGCGTTTCACGGCCGGTCTGAGGCTGCCCCAACTTTCCCTGGATAATGGGGCTATGAAGGCCTCTTTTAAAGACCCTTCATGACTTGGGCATCATTGCACAGGCTGTGCAATAACGCTTGACGTTACACTTTCAACCTGGATCATGTATGCTCTGGAGATCAATTGGTAGGTATCTTTACTAAACCAGTTCTAGTTAATGGATTTAAGAAAGCTCTTGCCAAGTTGGGAGTTTCAAGTCTTCAAGACCCAATTTGAGGGGGCATATTGGAGAGCAAGTTGAAGTTATAGTTCTTAGATTTTAAGTTTAAGTTTAAATTTCTGTTATGTAGTGTAATTATGCTTATGGTTGTAAGAGGTTCAAATCCCAATGGATCAGGATCTGATCCAATGAGAATCAGGTAAGAGTTGTCATTAATTAAGGGTACTTAGGTCATTTAAGTTAGATTGATACTTATATAAAGCCTTAAACTTGTAATTAGGGTAAGTTAAAAAAAGAAAACACAGGAGACCACAGCCAGAAAGGGTCCAACCTGCTCTTTCATTCCATTTTTCATTTTCAGTCTATGATTTTATTCAATGATGATGCATTTCATACAGTCTTCAGGTATTATCATAAATAAAGATTTAAAGGATAGTGTAGTAGACATACAATGACATGGTGACCGAATCATGACGTTGAAATTAGTGTTAGGAGTAGAGGTTTTGAATATAGTTTGTGCTTACACACCCCAAATAGGACTAGAAGATAGTATAAAGACAACTTTTTGGAAAGAGTTAGATAAGGTGATTCAAAAGATTTCACAAAGGGAGATGATTTGTTTAGGAGGAGACTTAAATGGACATGTTAGTAAAGAGGCATTAGGATATCAAGGTATTCATGAAAACTTTGGTTTTGGTGATATAAATCAGGAAGGTAGGGACAACAATAACAACTAAGCTTTTTCCCACACTAGACGGGGTCAGCTACATGGATTCTTTGTTTCCACAGATCCCTATCGTGTGCCATGTTAGCAGTTGACTCACAATAAGCTAGATCATTCTTTATTGTTTCTTTCCAACACTTTTGTGGTCGTCCTCTAGCTCTTTTAATACTTTCGAAATTTAGTTTTTCATACCTTTTTAAAGGTTCTTCTTTTGATCTTCTTTCTATATGTCCAAACCATCTAAAATGATATTCTCTCATTTTATCCTCTATTGGTGTCACTCCTAATTTGTTTCTAATAACCTCATTATGTATACGGTCTTTTCTTGTATGACCACTCATCTATCTCAACATCTTCATTTTTGTTACAGATATCTTTTGTACATGTTGATGATTAACTGCCTAACACTCACAACCATAAAACATGACAGGCCTAACTGTTGCTCTATAATATTTACCTTTTAACTTTAATGGTATCTTCTTATCACAAAGGATACCTGATGCTCCTCTCCATTTTAACCAACCATCATTAATTCTATGTGTAACATCTCCATCAATTCTTCCATCACTCTGAAAAATTGACCCTAGGTATTTAAAACTTTCCTTTTGGGGAATGCAATGTGTGCCAATTTTAATTTCTATGTCCTTTGAGGTAACCAAATGATCAAACTTACATTCCATATATTCCCACCCAAAGAAAGAGAAATTGAGAGCCCGAGAGAGAGAGAAAGATGGAGGTGAGAATGAACAAACGCAAGAGAGAAAGGAAAAGGGGGAGGATTATTCCCACCCAACCAAAGTTATTCCGGCTCTTGAAGATAACAAATTCCGACTGGTTAATAAAACCGAAACAGTCAGAATTGCTTAAGAACTAATAGTGATTGTTGAATAGTTACATTCCGTAGTAGGCCTGTTTTCCATTAGTTTAGAGAGTTGAATGTACTCTTTGTTCCTTCTCAGAATAGGTCTTGTGAGCTCTTCTAATCTTGATCATGCCCTTTTGTTACTTTGTGCAATCACATTTCTTCAACTTCTTAGCTTTGACTTTGACTCACTTTAACTGCTTGCGCTTAGTGATCCACTTACACTTAGGAGCAGAATATAACTTAGGATTCTGTTTGATCGAATGCTGCCCTTTTTTGTGAGGGAACCGTAAGCGGTATTCACACCGGGGCCCCTATTAAAGAAAAATTCATTGCGTTGCGATGAACCCATCATAATTTATGCATGCTGCACCACGAGCCCGTTATGGGTTTCCATGCATCATCCCATTACTATGTAGCAGGACCCATTTCCGCGTGCATCTTCAACGATTCTAATGCTTCCTCATCCATTTCTAGTTTGAGCATAATTAATAGTCTGCATCTTCCTTGGTCAAAAATCAAGAAAAGCAGTATTAATATTCTTTTTCTCAGACCCACAATTTTTTTATCCTAGTAGGCCAATAATTGATCTCCGCACTAGATGAAGGCTGCCATGTACCTCACATTTTGAGAGGCTCTATAGGTTCAGGCCGTTCCCCTGAATGCAAATTTAGTTACCGGTACATATTCACCGTTTTCGTTTTCATGCATCGGCATCAATCTTATGCTTTATGATCGTACTCGAACAAATGCTTTTAACCATTAATCTGGCCTGGATCAGATCTAGCTGGTCATCATAACACCTTATCTACCGTGCACCCTTAAAATACTCGGTCAGAAATAGGTTCCATGGTGACCTTTAGCGGTGAAATTTAGACTCTACATAAATTTTTATATGATTTGACATGTACATAGTATTCAGATGAGATCGACATGCATGGTTGGTTTAGTGCGTGGTGGGTCTGAAAGGAGACCTGGTGACCTATGAAATTACCTGTTATCTTTCCCTAGAAGAAGCCAGTCAACTACTCGAGATAGCAAGTGATTTAATGAAATAAACCCAAAATGCATGACCAATTACTCTTTTGATAGTGCCTGTGATAAGAAAGATATCAGTGCAGTAATGGAATTTAAAAAGAGAGAGCGACTCCTACGGTAAGCCAAGGCCGATTATGTCCGACTTCTACGATGATCTTCCAGCCAACTCTCATTAATTTCTTTCCTAACGTTGTCATTCGCCAAAGGACACAGAAGTAGTGCATCATTGTAGCAAACATACAACTAGTTTATACCCCCTTCCACCGGCTTATTTATGTCGCCTTCCTCTCTCTCTCTCTAACACAGACATACATCTATAGGAAGAAACAATAAAAAAGTACAAGTTCTCTTTCTGTCTATATAACTAGTTCACCCAAGACCCATGGTGCCAAGAGTTTCCAGAGAAAGAAGGCCAAGAAGAAGGGATAGGATATCACCTTCTAGATAGAGAATAGCGATGAAGGGATTCACTCACGTACACCTGCTCCAAATCTCTTTTTTAGTCTCCCTATGCCTATGCCCACTCTTTCATGCACCATCTTATTCTACACTGTTTCACCAGTTCCTGTGGCACCATAGGAACGTATCCCTAGCCATGGTATGGTGCCTGTGCTTTAGCCTATTTTTGTTTATCCGCTCCAGACCTCGCCGGGTCTTCATGCTGGACTACTCCTGTTTCAAGCCGGACATCGACCAGAAGGCTAGCTATGAGGTATGCGAGTACTTTGTACGCCGGAGTCGACGTTTCACCACAGTCGGCGAGGAGTTCATGAGGGCCATCTACCTCAAGTCCGGGCTCGGCGACGAGACCTACGTGCCGCCATTCATATTCAACCATGACTACGATGCTAAACTCAGCTCGGCAGTCGATGAGGCTGAGCAAGGCATTTTCGGAGCCGTCTCGGACCTCCTAGAAAAGACAGGTATCTCAGCGTCAGAGATTGACCATCTCATCGTGGCTTGCAGTGTCTTCGCCCCGGCTCCCTCGCTAACATCTCGGGTAGTGAACCGATTCGGTATGAAAGAATCAGTACGAACGTTCAACCTCAGTGGCATGGGGTGCAGTTCTGGAGTCTCGGCCGTGGATCTTGCCGGCCGGATTCTTCGCAAGGAGTTGAAGGCATCATACATCTTGGTCGTCATGACTGAGAACATAAGCCTCAATTGGTACTTCGGTGACAACCGGTCCATGCTTGTCACTAATTGCATCTTCCGTCTCGGTACCGCTGCTGTCCTCATGACAAACCTGTGCACCGACTCGGTTAAGTTAGAGTTGGTCAAATCGCTCAGGACCCATCATGGTGCAGATGACCGCGCCTATGGAGCCGCTATCCAACAGGAGGACGACTGTGGCACGGTTGGCTTTGCACTGACCAAGGACCTGATCCGGGTAGCCAGTGAGGGCCTCCGCGCGCATCTCCTTGCGTTAGCACCGACTGTTCTACCATACTCAGAGCTGCTACGCTACGTTTATCAGAGTGTTAAATCAAAGCTCTTGAGGTCCATCACCGAGAAGCCGTACATACCGGACTTTATGACTGCTTTTGAGCACGCGTGCATTCACACAGGTGGGAAGGCCGTGATAGAGAGCATAGGCCGTGTGCTCAAGCTTAAGGACGAGGTGACCGAACCGGCTCGGATGACACTACACCGATTCGGTAACACGTCCTCCAGTGCCGTATTTTATGAGTATTCCTACTTTGAGGCCAAGAAAAAGGTCAAGAAAGGAGATAGAGTGTGGATGCTGGCTTTTGGCACTGGGTTCAAGGTGAGCTCAATCGTATGGAAGGCAATGAAAGATTCGAATTTGGAATCATCCAACCCTTGGTTTGATTGCATACACAGGTATCCAGTAAAGGCATGGTAAAAAGCAGAGCGTGAGAGAAAGATTGAGTTCTTGGGTTCCTACTCTAATGAATGGAATAAGTGATACAATTTGTCATATTCATGATTCCTTTCAAGAGTACTTTCTTCTCGTTATCATGTACCGTGGTATAGCTGCAATTTGTCAAAATAGTAAAATTGTTGCATTTATAATGAAAAGGATTTAAGTTGGAAAAAATAACTATGTAACCATTGATTTGATTTCTCTGGAAGGTTTTAGTCACGATAGAGGGTTATTGTAATATCTGGAATCCAGACCCGAATCCAAATACCGACACAATCTGGAACTGGAACCAAATAAACCGAGAAAAAAAATAGCTGCTCCCTCATGGGGAATTTGATAAATAATTCCAGGGCTAGGTTTCCTTCTTGTTGATTTTGGACGCCTCTTACCTATAAATCGACCGCATTGAAGGGCCTTTCACGTCTCTTTAGCAAAAAAGGTAGAGAATGAGCTGAGGTTTAATTTGTGAAAGATTTTCGCTTTTTTCCCTAACATCGTCGCGGGTTGTTAGACTCGATTCAGGTATGGGATCTGTAGGCATGCACCGTGTGAAGAGTTTCCACCCGTTGTCAATGGCTCCCTTAATTTAATTGAGCTTGCCAAAAAATGGAATCTTTATTCACGACTCGTGGTGGAAAAAGGGGATTCACTTGCGATCGCTTTTTCGACCAATAAAGCTGTGGACATCGGCGACGATTAAGAGCTATGTTGCACGGGTACAAGTATCCGGTATGTACCCGATACGAGTATGCATATCGGTATGTGGGGGTACGTACCGATATTATGTACAATGCACCAGTACGTGTAGGTGTATACCGATACACGTACTCGTATCGAGACTATTGGAGTCCTTTTTACATAAGAAAAACCATATTCTTGTCATCCAATCTGGGTACATCAATCTGGTTACGACAGGAGCAACAAGTTTGTGTTCTTCGTGAGTCAGAGGAAGCATTTCGAACTAGAGGATTTGCTGAGGGCGTCCGCGGAAAATGTTGGGTAGGGGGAGCTTGGGGACGGTTTACAAGGCCATCTTAGAGGATGGTTCTGTGGTGGCCGTGAAAAGGCTAAAAGAGGTTCATCCGTGCTGCGCGAAGGAGTTTGAGCAACACATGGATAAGATCGGGAGGTTGTGCCATCCGAGCATCGTCCGCTTGAGGGCCTACTACGCCAAAGGAGAGAAGCTTCTCATTTACGACTGCCTCCCCAATGGAACTTTGTTTTCTCTTTTGCGCGGTAACTTTGCTTTTTTATAAGCTATCCTCGATCTCTGCTGCTGCTGATGTTGTTGATGCGTGGAAGTTAACACATCTTTGTCCCAGGTCTTTCTTTCGTAATATACAAGTAATGATGGAGCTAAAAGACATTGGGCTATGTTAGATTGGATGACAAGAGTCAAGTCCCCAATTTGGGTACGTCAATCTGGTTATGATAAGGTACATCCTTTTGTCTCTTGATGAACCAAATCTAGAAGCAGTTATTTTTACAGATAATAATGAAGAAAATACTAAGATCAAGGTTATTGGAGTTTGAAACTTAATATATTTAGATTCAAAACTATTGTGTTTAGAATATAAATTTTGATATGAAAGTCATATCATATGTATATATTAGGTACTCCTTTTGATTAATGGGTATTCTTTTCTGCATTCAGTTTTGCATTTCTTTTCGAACTCTTTTAATGTATTCTGAATTTTGATGGGTTGTGTGTTCTTTTCTGCATTCCCGTATAATGTTTAATTTCTTTGAAATACTTCAGTTTGGTACCACGGACTCTGTGCTGATAGTGAAGGGAATGCATTCAGTTTGGTAGTCTGCTACTACATTCAGTTTGGTATTTTGCATTTGGTGCTGAGCTTGCCTAGCTTTTGTTTTAAATGCGAATCTCTATTGCCTAGCCTTTGCAACTATGCCCAAACCTGAAAAAAGGTTGGACAATGAAATTTCAGGTGAGGAGTCAATTTTGACATATTTGGTTGTTCTTATTGCAGTTATTGTTATTTAAAAATGTTTGTTAATGTGACTCAATTTATTTCCTTACAGAAATTATATTAGAAATTCAACTCGTTGGCATTTGCTTTAAGATCATCTTGTATGGTGCAGCAAAAACAATCTTGGTAGAAAATTTGTAGATGGCTTGGATGTTTGGGTAAGTTGTTTAATTATTCTGACTTCGAAGAAGAATATAAATGATATTCTCATAGTTAGAATAGAATTATTCTCAAACACTAGAATGCTTTTTAAAATATAGAATGCTCTATATAATTGCATATATATATTTATGTAAATTTATTTTTTTATTATGTTTTTTTAATAGTGGTGTACCTATACCTTAGTTTTTTTTAAAATTGTGTACCCCATACCCGTATCCATGCAACATAGATTAAGAGCGATGGCAGAGAGTGGGGAAAACATTTTGACACCACCGACAACCATGGTATGGTCTTACGGGTCTTTTATGCATAAAAATGGAAAAGGCAATCTTTTTTGGTAGAATCAAAGTATATTTGCTATCTACACATCCTTTAGACACCCTTAATTTGAAAAAAAAATCTGAAATTACTTCCGCAATAATTTCTCTCCTCTCCACTCAATTTGAGCATTTTCTTCTTTTAATCTAGTGAATGTCATTTCATCCCTCTCAAACTATTGTTGATTTCTTCGCAATCAAAGAATATACAATTATTATCTTACACCTCACAACCAAAGAATATACAACTATTATCTTACACCATAGATTTATCAAACAAACAACAAACAAACAAACAACAACTAAGCCTTTTCCCATAGTAGACGGGGTTGGCTACATGGATTCTTTGTTTCCAGAGATCCCTATCATGTGCCATGTTAGCAGTTAACTCCCAATAAGCTAGATCATTCTTTATTGCACCATAGATTTATCAAACAAGAAAAAAATAAAATATTTTCATTTTTTATAGGTTTGTGTTTTTTTTGTTTTGAGTGATGTTTTGCGGTTTTAGTTTGAATTATTGACCTAGTGGATTTCTTATTTGAAATACAGTATGACATTTGTATCGAAAGAAAGATGTAGACCAATCACATCATGACAAAGAGATACAGATCAACCAATCGCGCAGTTGAGTCATGCCTCTTTTCAAGGGAGATACGCTTAGGTCACGTCTCTATCAATTGAAAGATAGTGTGTAGATTGCATTTCTCATGTTATATGTATATATACTTTGAACCTTACTTATATGTCTTTATGTATTACAAAATAACAAATAACTCGAGCGGAAATACTTATGGTAGAATAGATTTTGAGAAGACAACAACTAATCAAAATAGTTATTATATCAAGAATATGGAGACTATAACATATTGTAGTGCATTAGATGATGTATTATTTGATTGGTTGATCGATGAAATAAAAAAATATTTATTGACTGTGAGCTAATGAACTTAATTATTCATTAGTATTTGCATAATAAGCAAGGTATGACTTGAGTGTCAAAAGAGTGACAAATATAGTTTGAGTAAAAGTATTGATATTGAAAATAGTAGGTGGATGGATACTAAGAAAGTGGATGGCCGATAGCACTAAGAAGGAGTGACAAATGTTTATCTAATTTGTGATTTATCTTATTTTTTACTCCTATTTTTTCGTAGATGCACATGGTTGATGCCTCTCACCTTTCTATCTTTGTAACTATACCGACATAAAAATATTAATAATTGAAATTGACATTTTCATAAACATATTGAGATTTATATACAAATGAGAGGACTAAGAAATGATATTGGGGATGACAATTAGATGCTATTTATATTTTATAAATCTAATTACTTTTTCAATTTAAATAAAACCATTATGTCAAGCGAGTGATGAATCCAAATGTCATTCATTAATTAAATGTATAATTTTACTAAAGTAAAAAATCACCTATTTCTACTAGATGTTATAAGCAATGTGACCTTCAAACATAAGGAGTAATCTCAGTATATCAGGGGATCCCTCATCCTCACTCTCTATAATATTAATCTCAGTCTTTGAGGTTGATATATCCTCTTCGTAACGTGAAGGTCTGATTTCAGTAACATTTGTATCTATCGAAATGTCATCATCTTCTGCTCATTGTCGTTTGTGTGATCATTCTCTATATAATATAGCGTTAATGTCTCCTAGATGAAGTGTTGACATTATACCCTTCTACTCATGCCCTATGAGTCATATCTGCATATTAAAAAGAAAAATCAATTACTGAAATAGGAGATAGCCTCAAACAAAAGACGTATCTGACCGAGTGATGTGTTTTTCGTACAATAATCCAACTAATTAACGATATAGCTAAAAAAATCATTGAATCCCTCTTCGAATCAGCCTCTTATTTTTTCCTTTTCTTCTTCCTTATTTTTTCTTCTTTTTCCTTCTTTTCTAATAGTTTTCGATGAGTTTTTTTACTGCAAATAGATGTAGATAGAGTAATGTGTGGTTGAGATAAGCTAAGGAGCAAAGATCGGGCAACAAAGATGGTGACAGACGGTGGTTCACATAGAAGTAGAGAGAAGGGGTTCATATCACTTCAGAGGTATCATGAAATTTACCTAATATAAGCAGAGGTATTTTTGGAATCACAAGAAAATTGGAGTGTGCGAACGTCTCAAAAAACCATTCATGAAAATTTCTAAAAAAAGAGTTGAAGAGGATAAAATTTATAGAAAAATCAAACGATTGAGAGAGATGATGACATTTAAAAAATTATCGGATAGAGGAAGATCAAGAAAGGTTGTTGGAAAGAAAGGTGAAGCTGACGTAAATCATCGGAAGGAGAAAAAATGGTGAGCAAGAAGGAGAAACTAGTGAGAAAAAAGAGAAGAGAGAATTTACAAGAAGAGTAAGTTGGGATTTTTTTGTAAAAAGTAGTGTATATTTAGTAAAATATGTATATAAATATTAATTTTGATTTTAGTTTTAATAATTATGACCAATAGTGTGTGCTAAAAATCAAACCAACAAAGGTTGTGGGAGTTGTCTAGCCCTCTCCTGGACCACCTTGGCCACATACCTTGGCACATAAGCCACACTTTGTATTTGACTAGGATAGATACCCAAGGGAATACTGGTGTGGCACAATCTAACCATATGTAAACTTGTCTTACGTCTTTCTTACTAACTATGCAACCACATATTCACAAACCTCCCTCGCAACCAAGTCTCATAATTTATTCTATATTTAACATTTCCATCAACATACTCACATGCTTACCAATACATACATACGCGACTCATATATAACACTCATCAATGTCAAATTACCATACATGGTTCATCTACCAATTGTTAGAACATCCATAACATCCATGAAAAATAAATGCAAAAGACACACAAATGCATAACATCAAAACATTCACAAATCAATCACCAATTACAAGGTCCTAAACCAACAAGTCCTCAATTGGCATGCAGGAAAAATAAATCCACCTATCTTAAATGGCACCCAGCCACCCAAATCCTCTTTCTAACCACCTTCATTTTTTTATGTAATATTAAACTTAATTCTATATGGAACTCATAAGCATAAAATGTGCAAGAGTCAAAGTTCAAACAATTCAAATTCACAAAAATACTGAAAGCAAATCTTAAAGAAAGACCCTCAATACCAGGCTTGCACTAATGTGACCATTAATCATCAATAAAACCTTGTTTATATTAAAGTATACTTTATTATGAATCTGACACCTCAAATTTGATGCTAGACAGTCTCAAAATGGCCAAGAAATTATAACCACGTCACTGAACACAATGTTTGGATCCAAAGAAGAATCTAGATCCAGATTATCCAGTCTAAGTTCATCATGTCAACAACAATAACAACAACTTAGCCTTTTCCCATACTAGATGGGTAAGCTACATGGATTCTTTGTTTTTGCAGAGCGTTATCATGTGTCATGCTAGCAGTTAACTCAATATAAACTAGATCATTCTTTATTGTTTCTTTCCAACACTTTTGTGGTCATCCACTTCCTCTTTCAACATTTTCACAATCTAGTTTTCATATCTTCTTACGAGAGCATCATTGGGTCATCTTTCTACATGTCCAAACCATCTTAAACGATTTTCTCTCATTTTATCCTATATTGGTGCTACTCCCAATTTGTTTTTAATAACCTCATTATGTGTACGGTCTTTCCTTGTGCGACTACTTATCCATCTCAACATCTTCATTTCTCTTACGGACATCTTTTGCACATATTGATGATTAACTGTCTAATACTCTGAACCATAAAACATAGTAGGTTTAATTATTGTTCTATAATATTTACCTTTCAACTTTAAGATATCTTCTTATCACACAAATACCTGATACCCCTCTCCATTTTAACCAATCGACATTAATTATATACATAACATCTCCGTCAATTTTTCTATCACTTTGAAAAATTGACTCTACATATTTAAAACTTTCCTTATAAGGGATGCAATGTGTGCCAATGTTAATTTTTATATCCTCTAAAGTACCCAAATGATCAAACTTACATTTCATATATTCTCTTTTTATTCTACTAAGCCAATTATTTCCTAACGATTCTCTCCATGATTTCAATTTCATATTAACTTTTTCTTTACACAATGTCATTTGCAAATAACATACACCATGATACTTCATCTTAAATATGTTTTGTTGACTCATCAATGACCAACATAAATAAATATGGACTTAAAGTTGATCTTTGATGTAACTCAATCTTAACTTTAAACGAGTTTGTCATTCCTTCATGAGTCCACATGCATATTTTTGTACAATCGTACATGTTTCTTATAAGATTTATGTATGTCAATATGATACCTCTCTTTTTCAAGGTTCTCCAAAGAACATTTTTTGGCACTACACTCTAAATTTTAAGGAGAACTTTCTTAGGGGGTAGAATGAATACCATGGGGTTGACAAAATCTAGACCTGACCGAATCTAGAGCCTGACCTTGATGACACTATTATAATGTACTTTTTGGGAGGTTCACATTAGCACCCTATGCTTGGTCAGGGAGACTAGTGTGCCAGCATTGAGTCCTTAGCACATACTTGCATAGTTTGTTTAGGGTCTTTTCTCTTTTATTTGGTCTATAATAAGTAGTCATATGCAATCAACATTAGTATATTAGGATGATTCCATGTATAGAATGGATCACTAGGATATGTTTTGGGTATAGTTTGGTATCATTTAGATGTCATTTATTTTGGGCATGAAGCGGCTCATTAAGATCCATTTTACATATAGGGTTTGAGTATTTAAGCTCTCTTTAAGTTCTTGTAATAGAGTGTCTGCAACTATAAAAGAAAAGTTCCATCTTTGGAAAACTAGTCTTCTTCTTTTTCCTCTTTCTCAGTGCATGTGTGTGTGCATGTGTGAGAAAAGAGTGAAACAAGGTCATAAGTGAAGGGCGACACCAGCCACATGCTATGATGGGGTCATGATCAATTGTGGGAGGGAAGTATTGCACAAGAAGGATTGATTGGTTTGCGGGTGGTAAACCAAGTCATGTCTTTAGGGTTTTGACTCTTGATTTTGAGGTTATTGAGACCGGGTGACAACCCAACCCGTGGGGGGTTCCCACGGTTGATAACACTTCCTAGAGCATTATCTAAAATGGTGGGATGGTGACACTATCACTACCACCATTTTCTCTATGATTTTAAGAGTGAATCATGCACAAAGAGAGTCTCCATCAAGTCCTTGGTGATTGATAGCTTGGAGAGAAACCAAATGACGATCGACATTGGAGAAATTGTTGAAAAAAGGTGCACTTTTGATAAACTTTTTCATCTTTTCATTCGACATCATTTTTCCATTGAAATAATTATCATCATTTGACCATTTTGGTTTGGTTTGGAGTGTTGAGGGTGAACGAGTGGTGAAGTGAGTCTTGGGCATTGATATGGTTGGAAAACAACTGTGATAGCTAGATAAGAACAAACCAAAATGGGTTTCTTCATCAAGCAAAGTCAATGACAATCAACGACAAAAGCATGGCAGATCAAGAGGCTCTTGTGTAAGCTCACTACCCCTTGTCAAGAGTGGCCTTGGTGGGCATGAACGTTCGCGAAAAAGACATGAAACCACCAAATTTCGTTTAGGATGTAATGTACCATTTTCTTTAGGTTTTCCAACAAAAGCACTGTCACAAATGGTTGTCCTTGGCTCGGGTCAATAGAGGGAGGTTGGGCCAATGGTAGGGGATCGTCACTGGTGCATGTCATCACTAAAAAAATTGAGGAGGGTCATCTTAAACTATTGCGGTTTTGGATTCTGTAGGGAATGTCCTACTTCACTGATCGTGTAATTTCGTGTTCAACACCATGTGTCATATGCAAATTGTGTAAAGCCATGTTGTGTCATGTTGGACATGTGTTGTATCTTATACAATGTAGTGTAGTGACTGATAATCTTGTGATAGTTAAGGATTTCTATGTTATGTGTTAAGAACTCTTTGGGTTCATGTTGGGTCTCGAACATGTTTTTGAGTTTGGTACAAAATTGAACTTGGAACCTATTTGGCATGATTGAGGTTTAGCCAACATGCTTTTGAGTTTGGTACAAAATTGAACATGAAACCTATTTGGCATGATTGAGGTTTAGGGCAAATTTAATACTGATAAAAAGAAATAGAATTGAACAAACAGCAGTGTCGTGTCTCATGTGGGTCTTACATTGCTACGCAAAAATTGCAATGGAGCCAATTGCCAAAATAACTCTCATCTATGATAGAAATTACGATCTTATTTAGTATGATAAATTAGGCATTTCTGCCACGAATTTAGTACCTTCATGTTCCTCTCTTCAAAATGAAAATGGTGGGAGTGTACTTTCGGATGACCAACGCTCTCTGGTGAGTGAATCAAGCTGAGAAAATCATGGTCGGATGATGACCCTATGGTTTCTTGTATGTTTCTCAATCAAGATGTCCTCATCCAAGTCACTCGCCGTTGAGTTGTGCCTTTGTCACTCCCTTAGTATGATAATCCAATCTCCAAACTCTGCTCGAAACACCGATGATCTACTATGCTCCAATGCTACTATTGTGTCATCCTTTTACCTCCACCATTTCATTGAATTTCACTTTAGATTTGGTATTTGGATCAGACCCATCTAATGCAATCTGAGATCCATTCATATTAAAGTTGCACCTCTAGTTCACTTGGTTCAATTGTTGATTTAACGCAGTTCGATTAGGCTCGATTACCTTTAACTAGTGATCTCTCCCTTGTTCAAGGTCGTGACCCTATTAGTAGTATATATATCACCAAAAAGCTCTCAATGTTGTTTGAAGGACCAAAATTGTGCATTTATGTTTAGGAGTACCTCATGCATGTATATATGATTTAGATATGGTCAAACTATTATGAACCTCACCATAAAAGGCACTTCAGACAGCAAGGTTAGATTGAAATTCAACCATGCATGCCAAGATTGCCAAGCAGGAGGCTGGTATGGCCAGCTTCCATAGTAGAGGTAGTAATGCCCCAATGCAACATGCCATTTCCTTAAGCATGCAGTTGTTGCAAGTCCTACTTGAGCTACTAGATGAATTGTTGTTCCTCGTCATTCCAAAGTCTCCTGGCCAAATAGATTCGGTAGAAATCAGGATAACATAATTTTGGAGAACTTTATTTGGGACATAGAGAAGTATATCAAAGCTACCCAAAATATTGAAGATAGACAGCTAGTCACTATATCTCTTTACCTCGATAGAGATTCAAACTCATGGTTGCACATGAAGGAGAAAACAATGATGAGAATGAGTATGTTGACATTTATAAGGTAGCAAGCATGCCAAAACCTCCTCGAGGTGAGGCATACAGGTATTGTGAAGGGTACATATGTAAGTTTAACACTGCTCTCCTCGGCAAGCAAGCTATGACAAAGAAGAAAAAACTATTCGAGTTTGTCCATGACTTCCAACAATAAGTATAGGTAGAGGTGTACCAATATTAGTCATGAGATACGTATATCGCTATAGCTTTAAAAGAGGTTGGTGGATTTAGGTGGCTCTCGTGGTGAGGAGGACATTGTAGGTCTAAGGAGGAACCAGTAGAGAACCTAGTAAGGCACTCACTTAACATTTAAGATAGAAGTATACAAAAGGATTCAAGTCCTTCACCATGATAGGAGATTTGTGGCTTACTATAAGAAGCAAATATAGACTCCATGCAAGGACCCTCAAGCTAGTTATTATATTTATGGTAGGTGCCATTACATATAGAAGCATCTGAGGTGCAAGAAGCTCAACTTGACACTAGTTGAGTATCAGGAAGACTGAGTGTTGAGAACGAGTATGTCAGAGTTGCACCCTTTCAATTACTGAATGTATGAAAATAGAGTTATCATTGCATTCGAGGGTGGTGCATATAGAGGTACACAGTACATGATACATGTTGTAGTGGATAGTAGTGCCACATAATTCTATCGCAATTGCTATTTATACGAGGACCTTGAGAGAGTGGCTCACCACTTTAGAGAGTCAAATAAAGATGACAAATGTCCAAACCATAAGATAGCATGCATTGCTAGGTCAATTAAGATGTGCATTGGATGTTAGAGCTTCACTATGGATTCTGAGTGATTGACTTAGATGATTGTGACATATAACTCAATGCAATTTTTAGAGGCAGCTATGACCCAAGTGGTGCTACTAGCCGACATGAAAGAGCTACATAGCAGTTGACTATAACATACTTTCAAGCTTTCTTGGTGGATGCCATATAAGGACAGTGTGAGTCACAAACTAATTGTGTGGTATGAGAGAACGATACATGAGGAGATGACATACAGTAGTGTCTCTCAATTGATCATCATTTGTCGAGTCAAGTTATATCACTATAGACTTTAGGTAGTCATCGTCATGTCTCCTCGATTTTTATTGTCAATAGTAGTGGTTAACCTCATTTCTATCTTGAGATGACCCAAATTTCAGAAGCTGTCGAGGTTTTGACCAAATTGAAGCTTGATAGGAACTCGAGATAGCAAAGAACTTATAGAAAGCTCAACAAGAACTTCAAAATGTATCAAAGCCTCATGTTTTGATCAAGAAGAACTTACATAAAACTCAACAAGAACTTCAAAAGGTGTCAAATTCATGACCAATCCTTGTTGAGATACGCTCAAATAGATCCTTAAAACCCCCAACTTACTTGATCCTCTCGAACAATAAAGGTATGCACTCTCTAGCATGCCCTCATACTTCATCTAAGTATCAATCAAGACAGTTCATGCCATTAGGAATTGAGTCAATTTCCTTCGACAACAAAGCTTATCAAGACATAGTAAAGCCAATATTGATATACATGATAAAATCAAATAAGTTAAAAATTATTAATAAATACTATTTAAAATAAATAATAGTTCAATGAGTATACAACTGACTCCTGAATCCGTGTCGAACTGACACATTACGAAACACAGGATACGTTGATGTTGGAAATTGTAGTGATTCAGCGGAGGAACGGACACAACGACGCGAGATCAAGTCGTTGAAGTGTCCCGGTGATGTAAAACTATAAACCCTTCTTTCGTGAAAAAAACGCAAATACACACACAACCGAAAGCAGCTTGTCGCCTTCCTTTTCCACTTCGCCATCCTCTCGCCGCTATTTTCTTTTTACCATAACCCGCCTCTCTCTCCCTCCCTCTCTCTCTCTCTCTCTCTCTCTCTCTATGGCTGCACCAGCAATGCCAGCGTCGCCGAATTGGCCGGCGCCGGCGCCCGCAACGTCCCCTGCGCCAGGGATCGTGGGGCCGCAGGGGTTCCTGAACTCATCGCTTTACGTGGGCGACCTCGACGCGTCCGTGACGGAGGCGCAACTTTTCGAGATATTCAGCCAGGTAGCACCCGTTGTCTCCGTTAGGATTTGCAGAGACCAGATGAGAAGAGTCTCCCTCGGCTATGGTTACGTCAACTACAGCAATCCACAAGATGGTCAGTAACGGTTTTCTCTTTCCAAAGACTCCGCTTTTGATCAGTAGTTTACTTTGTTCCGCATGATCTCTAAGGTTTTTCGCAAAGTCCTGTTTGTGTCCTAGGGTTTTTCCGCACGGTATCTATCTTTTTCTTATTCATTTTTCGTACCGTTGTTTTGTGATCCGCTGCTTGTTTGCGTGGAAATATCGAGCTTTTGTTGATGTTTTATTGCAAGTGATAATCGGTTCCGTATATCACAGAAACTGTTCCTTTTCGTCTTTTGGCTTCGGTTTCTATGTTTGCCCTTGCATGGTTTTAATCAGATTCCTGTCAATCGATGCTTTGTAGGGATTGAGTTTTGGTTGCTGGTTCGATCGTTTTGCTTGATTTGATCTTATGCATGGATATTTTCCCGTTCCTTGCTTGGTTCTTGCATTTGATTATTCGTTTGCTTTTGCGTGGTTTTTAATCTGGTTCCTGTTGCGTGTTTTGCAAAGATTGAGTTTTTGTTTCTGTTCAATCGTTGTGGATGATAGTATGATGCAGACATTTATATTATTCTTTACTTTGTTTGCTCTTGCCTGGGTTCTCCAGATATCTAGATTTTGTTTGTCTTGGTCGTGCGGCGTGATGTGTCTGTTTTTGTCATAAGTTTATTCGCTAAATGATTCTTAGGTGCTGCAATAGAGTGGTTGGGTTAGTATTAAAGGGTTAGCACGTTCTAATTCCTGCCTTTTAGCATCCACAACTGCATACTTTGAAGCGATTGATTGTTTAATTTTGATGGTGAGATGAAAATGCGATAAAGTAAATCATGGATATGATGTTTGGTTCAGTGTTGTTGGACGCATATCGTATCGTGTATCGTTTTGCCCCACGATACGGGCGTATCGTATCGTACTTTAATATTTAAAAAATATAAAAAAAAAATCAAGAAAAATTAATAAAAATCCAAAAAAATCAGAAAAATAGGAAAAATCTGGTAATTTCAAAGAATTCATATAATGCAAAGTTTAGTACATATTGATCATTCACCGTTAAACAATTAAAAACAATTTATATATTTTGAAGCAAAAAATGAAATACATTTACATTTATATATTGTAAATTTGTATCAAGATCATTAACTAAATAATCTTCATCTTCTCCTTGACGAAGATTCAAAGTTTCTCATCACCTTCTCTGCTTCAAAATCAAAATCTTAATCTCGTTCATGATGTTGTTGAGCTCCTTCCAAATTAATCCATGCAATGTCTTCTTTAGTTAGGAGTGCATTTTCTTTGTTATCTTTCATAATCTACTCATCTAATATATCAAAATTAACAAACTGCTATCTTTGTACATGTAGTTGGCATATTTGCTAATTTTCATATGTGAGCAAAACAATGGGCTCCATTTCTTTGATTATTGAGTCTATGACACCCAGTGATATGATATTGTTACTTGATGATATCCTCTTTTTCTCTTACTGGAGACTAGCTTTTTAACTGATGCTTGAGCTCCATTTCTCACTTCACAGACTAAGTTAAGCCTCACACACGCAGATCATGTTCAACTCAATGGGAGTCATGTAAGGTGAACCCTAAAATAGTGAAGTTATGAAATGCCCACTCAATGAACTGAGACAACCAAATTGTTCTTCATTGTTTGCGATTTTATGAAATTAAGAACTGGTAGCTGAAATATATTATATACCTAAAAGTTGGCATTAGAAAGGGAAATAATTTTGTCACAATTTTGGGAAATAATTTTGTCACAATTTTTATTTGTTCATAAATTATTCTTATTCAATAAATTTCTTATAAACTAACTCGAATTTAAATGTTACATACACAACTTGCAATCCCAAACAAGCATATTGTAGGATGCCTTGAAGATAAGTGAAGAGAGGCCAGAAACCTGCAAAAAAAAATTGGATTTTTTTTTTGGGTGTATCGTATGATACGGTACCATATTGTACGATATAGCACGATAACCTATATCATACGATAGAGGTTATCGTATCGTATCGTGGCTTCTCACGATACGTATCGCATTTGGTTCCTAAACATAAGATACCATCCATGTTATTCTTGTGATATGGAATTTGAAAGGTTATGCCTGCATGCCCCCCTCTCTTCCTGCTCATGTCCGATGAGATATGACACTTAGGTGGGTGTCCAGGAGAGATGGATTCATGTGAAAGCAATTTAGCATTCATCGGTGATGCAGTCATAATGTTTCACGTTATTGCAATTTCTTTTTCATGTTAATGATATCTTGTGAGATGTCTATGAGTTCCCTTATGAACTCTTGTTCTCCTTGTGGGTGGAAACAACAGTTTCCTTTTGTTGCTTTCATATTGCATGTGAATTTCTATGCATGGTTTCCTCCTACATCAGCTCTAATGGATGTTTTCATTTCCAAATGCAGCAAGTCGTGCCTTGGATTTGCTGAATTTCACCCTTATCAACGACAAACCGATCAGGATAATGTTTTCACATCGGGATCCTAGTGTTCGGAAAAGCGGATACGCAAACATATTTATAAAAAATCTTGACACGTCAATTGACAATAAGGCTTTGCATGACACTTTTGCATCATTTGGGACCATCCTTTCTTGCAAGGTTGCTACAGATGGAAATGGTCAGCCAAAAGGTTATGGATTTGTGCAGTTTGAACAAGAAGAAGCTGCACAGAATGCTATAGCGAGATTGAATGGAATGTTAATAAACGACAAGCAAGTCTATGTTGGCCTTTTTGTTCGGCGCCAAGAAAGATACCAAGCAAATGGTTCCCTAAAATTCACGAATGTGTATGTTAAGAATTTATCTAGAACAATCACAGATGAGGACCTTAAAAGTATTTTTGGGAAGTATGGCCCTATAACTAGTGCTGTTGTTATTCGTGATGCGAAGGGAAATTCTAGAGGGTTTGGGTTTGTTAATTTCCAGAACCCAGATGATGCTGCCACTGCAGTTGAGAAATTGAATGGTTACACATCCAACGATGATAAAGTTTGGTACGTCGGAAGGGCTCAGAGAAAAGCTGAAAGAGAAGCTGAGCTGAAGGCCAAGTTTGAGCAAGAAAGGAATGGGCGTCTGGAAAAATTGCAGGGAACAAGCTTATATTTGAAAAATTTAGACGATTCAATTGATGATGAAAAGCTTAAGGAGCTCTTCTCCGAGTTTGGGACTACTTCTTGCAAAGTATGCTGTTTGTGCCATTTGATCTTCTTTTTCAGCAAAGTTCTTATTTGTGATCTCAAATGTGGTATCTCTTTCTTTTCCATAGGTTATGTGTGATTCACAAGGACAGAGTAAAGGGTCAGGTTTTGTTGCATTCACTACAGTAGAAGAAGCCTCCCGAGCTGTAAGCATTAATTAACTACGTGCTATTTCTTTTAGCTGTTCATGGATACATATTGTTTCTAGCTGTTTATCATAGCAAACATGGTTATTTTATACAGTTTGGCTCTTAGATTTTTATCATTAATTGGTTGTTTAGATTGCTGAGATGAACGGGAAGTTGATTGGCAGAAAACCTCTGTATGTTGCACTTGCACAACGTAAGGAAGAAAGAAGGGCTAAAATGCAGGTTGTGTCTCAAATCCATTTTCTCCGGGAACTTTGTGTCTTAAAATTTGTGATTCTATTGGGAATCATTCGGCTCTAACGTTCTTACTTGGTTGCTTCTTTTCACCATTTGGTTTCTGTAATAATTGTGTTGGCTTCATAATTATCATTTGTTTCTTTAGGGAAAATTTACCGCCAGTAGAAGAGCTCAGAGGTTATAAGTGTTTATTAGTTATTGCATCTTGAAGATGAAAATAGGAGAAGTACAACCACGCCTATGATTTGTTGTTTCATTGCATACTTGTAGCACAAACTAAACAACTACTGCATCAGGTTCAGATTGGAGCCTGAAAGGGATGTCAATATTATAAACATTTGGTTTTGTAGATTTCGTATCTAGGGAGGCATATCGAATAACATACATCAACTGTGAACAGAAAAAACAGAAATGGAGGTCAGCGCACTCTTGGCTGCTGCAGCCTCTCACTCATTCTTTATTCAACTCATACCCTAATAAACGTGCTTAGGGTTTTATAGTACAGACCTTTTTACTTAAAAGACAGATTTGCCCTTACTTAAAGACACTAATCAAACCCTATTCCCAATGGATCAGATTATGATCCATTGGGATCTAAATCATTTGAGACGTGAATTTAAATACAGAAATATAAATCTTCATCTTCAACTTGATCTCCAACACGCCCCTTGAAGTTGGGTCTTGAAGACTTGAAACACCCAACTTGGCAAGAGTCTTCTTTAACCCATTAACAAAAACTGGTTTCGTGAGAATATCCGCCGGTTGATTTCAAGAACATACATAAAGGAGATTGAAGATTCCTTGGGAAACTTTCTCTCTAATAAAATGACAATCTATTTCAATGTGTTTGGTCCTCTCATGAAAGACTGGATTAGATGCCATTTGAAGAGTTGCTTTACTGTCAGTGAAAAAATTGATTGAAGTCTTCCTTCCTAGACCTATTTCATCAAGAAGTGATATGATCCATAAGCCTTCACACATGCCGAGGGCGATAGCACGATATTCAGCCTCTGCACTTGACCTTATCACCACAGATTGCTTCTTACTTTTTCAAGATACTATATTACCTCCTAAACATACCATATAACCAGATGTTGACTTTCTATCAACTTTAGAACCTACCCAATCAGCATCTGAATAAATTTCTATATCAAGTGATGAATGTGGAGTACATAGTAAACCATAGGTAATAGAAGATTTCAAGTATCGAATGATATGAAACACTGTATTCATATGATGTTTAGATGGGGAATGCATCCATCTACTAACATATTCAATTGCAAAACTCACATGTGGTCTTGTGATGGTAACATATATTAGTTTTCCCACCAATCGTTGATATCTACCAACATCTTCATATGATTCAGCTGAATCATCATTCTCTTCTTTTGAAATTTCAATCGGAGTAGAACATATCCGACAATCCTCCATTTTAGTTTCTTTCAATAAGTCTAGAATGTATTTTCTCTGACTTAAGAATAGACAATCTTTACACTTAATTATTTCAATGCCCAAAAAATAGTGTAATCTGCTAGTCCTTTAAGTCAAACAAAGCACTTAGTTGTTTTTTCAGAATAGCTATGCCACCTATAATGATAATCTCATCTACATATACCAATAGTAAGATAGTTTTCTTTCCTTTGTTAATAAATAGTGTATGATCACTGACACACTGTTTGAAGCCCAAACTCATAACACCATCACTAAATTTATCAAACCATGCTCGTGGAGATTGTTTTAAACCATAAATTGATTTCTTTAGTTTGTAGACTTTGTTTGGCATTTGTCCATGGTCATATCCAGGTGGTAGGTCCATAGATATCTTCCATAAGGTCACCATGAAGAAATACATTCTTCACATCCAACTGCCATAAGTTCCATCCTTTGTTGACGGCCACACTTACGATAATTCTGATAGTGTTCATTTATGCCACAGGTGCAATAGTTTCTGTATAGTCAATGCTATATGATTGACTATAACCTTTAGCCACTAATCTAGCTTTGTATCTTTCTATATTTTCATCAGCTTTGTACTTTAATGAATACACCCATTTGCATCCCATTGTTTTGCTATCTGGTGGTAAATCAACAAGTTCCCATGTGTTGTTTCTTTCTAATGCTGCAATTTCTTCTTTCATTGCTGCTCTCCACTTTAACTGTTGTTTTGCTTCTGCAAATGTTCTGGGAATATAAGTATTATCTACATTCATCACAAACAACTGATACTCTTTTGGATAATTAGCATATGAGACCAATTTTGTTGTGGAGAACGTGAACATGAGGTTTGATGCATAATACCCCGATCTAAGAAATATAAGTAGAGTGATTGAGACATATATTCACCTCCATTATCACTGCTAATAGTTTTGATATTGTGTTGAAACTGAGTATGTATAAACTGACAATATATGGGAAGAATATCTTTCACTTCATCCTTAGTTTTCATAAGATATATCATGGTAAACCTGGTGCAATCATCAATGAAAGAAATAAAGTATTTGTGACCATGTAATGAAGTAGTAGAGCAAGGTCCCCTAACATCAAAATGAACAATCTCAAAAGGTTTAGAGGATTTTTCTTCAAAGAAGCACGATGATGTTTTGGCAAGTTTCACAGTTCACATTTAAATCATTACAATAAGTAAATTCAGGCAATAACATCCTAATTTTTTATAAAGGTAAATGTCCTAATCTCTGGTGCCATAACGATAATTCTTTTGGTTTTCTGTAATTATTGTTGATTGCATTGTTACTCCTTTGACTTCATCATAGAAATAGAGGCCTTTCCGCATACTATCCTGACCAAAGATCCTCCCCGTTCTCAGTTTCTGAAAATAGCATCTAGTAGAATCGAAAATTAGACGATAATTTAGATCTTGTGTCATAATAAAGACGGATAATACATTTACTAAAATATTTGGAACATGGAAGACATTCTTTAATATTCCAAAAGGTGTAATGATACTTTCTTTTCCAACTATTGGCGTATGTGATTCATCAGCCAATCTAATATTAATTTTGCCCTGAGTCAACTCATAGTCTTCAAAGAAATCTCGACTACTGACCATATGATCTATGACACCTGAATCAATAACCCATGTTGTGAGATGAGAAATGAATACAGTACCCTTAGCCATAAAAGAGAATGGGTATACCATTGTAGCTTGAGAGTCAACATTAGACGAGGTAGAAGGCGTTTGCCAATCACTTAGACGAGCCTTCAACATCTCAATCTCTTTCTTCATATCAGCCAATGAAGTTGTATTGCTTTCTGCATTTTGTTTGTCACCTTGGTCACTGCTGAAGTAAGCTTTATTAGACCCATTCTGATAGTAAGTAGGTTTACCAACTAATTCCCAGCAAGTCTCCTTTGTGTGTCTCATTTTTCCACCATGAGAACAAGTTAATTTGTCATTCTCTTCGGAAGTAAGTGAGGTTCTACCTCTGCCACGCCCATATCCTCCTCTTTCACGAGAGAACGAGGAGTTAGATGGGTTCTTATCCACAAAAGCAGTCGTCTCTGCACTAATTTTGGTTTCCTTCTCTAGATGTTTTCGATCTTCTTCCCGAAGTAAGAGGGAGTACACTGTACTTTTCAATTAAATACTTTTCGTTCCTTAAATTCTTCGTTGCGTTCTTGCATGCAATTTTGACATTTTGTTTTCAAATAAATCTGTAATTCTTCCCATAAACCTCTTAGTTCAGCATAATATTCGCTTACGGATCTTCTTTTCTGTCTACACATAATCTTCTCAATAATATCATATTTTTTTGTTACCATACGCCATCTTCAATAAAGAGGATCCATTGTAGGTGGTTGGGAAATATCGCCAGTGAGATAATCCCATCGTCCCCTTGCCATCACTATCACAACTATCTCCCGTTTTGTTTCTTTCCATTATAATCAGATATGTCCCCTTCCGTAATGTAATTGAAGAACAACTCTAAACAAAAAAAATTGATAGCACAAATCTTGAAATCAATGCTTGCCTTTGATTCCCCCCTTTTTTTAATCCAATATGGATCTCAAATCACAACCACACGAGACACGATATGGAAGGGTATCAAGATACTACTCAATGTAATCAAATCAGGCATACTTACTAGCAACTCTATAGTGAGGATTTCATCAAATCCAAAAAAAAATTCTGGTATATTGATGAATTTGATTACTGCAAATTCTACAAATCTGGGATTCAGAAAAACTTATCTTGCTGATTCTTGAAGACTGCACACTTGTCCCAACTGTGAAGCTGTTCCTTTGGAAATCTCTTCAGAATCGAATTTAGAAACAATGAAAGTCTCAAACAGCTACTGTTTGTTTTCAGTGGCAGAACCTTCCCAATTCTTGGACATATCAATTATAACTTCTGACCTTGGTGTTGTTCCTCTGCAAACTTATCTTTCTGTTCACGTCGGGTTCACCAAGAAGATCTGCAGTCCTTCAAAAAAACTGAATGCTACAGCAGATTCTGCAAGATGCGGCCAAGAACTGCATGCAGGAATTGTCTTCTACGTCTTCCACGCGATACCACCAAGATCTCCACTGATACGCTCTGATACCATGTAGATTTCGTATCTAGGGAGGCATCAATATCGAATAGTATACATCAACTGTGAACAGAAAAAACAAAAATGGAGGTCGGCGCCCTCTTGGCTGCCGCAACCTCTCACTCATTCTTTATTCAATTCATACCCTAATAAACATGTTTAGGGTTTTATGGTACAGACTTTTTAACTTAAAATATAGATTTGCCCTTACTTAAGGACACTAATCAAACCCTATTCCAAATGGATCAGATTCTGATTCATTGAGATCTAAATCATTTGAGACATGAATTTAAATACAGAAATATAAATCTTCATCTTCAACTTGATCTCCAACAGGTTTGTCATGCCAGATTTAAGTACCAAGGATCCTGTCTTAAACAAGCACAGAAAATTCGGTCGAACTTGTAATTTATAGTCTATCCTTAAAACCCAATGAAACTTTATAATATTGTGTAAACCTGGTGAACTCATTACTTGTTACATCTTAATAGAAAATATAAAGTAGAAGTTTATGAATCCATACTGTGATTTTGGGGTGCGGCAAGTAGAATGATGAGTTTGAATGGAGTCAAATTTGATTCGTCAAAAAGGTTTTCCAAGAACTTGGGTAGCTTTTCAATTGTTTCTTATTCTGAGGAAAATGTACTGTATAAATGGAGCACTTTCCAATGACATCAACTAAGAAACAAATGGTGAAAAATATCATAATGCAAGGGCATAAATGTACTGATATGTGAACAATACGAATCACCTAATGCTATTGAAGATTTGGAAGGCACGGAAATATGGCCAATCAGTGAAAAGGAAAAGATATTAGAAAGGTTTAGCCTGTGCACAATTTTTTTCTTGTGGAGATTGTGTTCTCTTTCGGATTTAAATGCCAGTAAGGCCCAAGATCAGTGTGGTGAATTCATGTGCTCAGTGCAATCTCATATGGGGAAGGACTTGGATTTGATCTTTGTTTTGGTACTTCTAGAGACGTTTATCCTAAAAGAATTTGGATAATGTCAAACTTAGGATTTGTATGAATTGTTTCAGAAAATAAAGATGCTAATAAACCTAAAAGGATCTTATCGAGGATTCAAGAAAATGGCTGAATTTGAGGTTATGTTAATAATTCTTATTATTTCTGTGTTATAAGAACTATTATTTCAGTATTTGCCTCTGACATGTTCAAAATTTTGTCCTGAAATCCTTGTACCGTAAAACATTGCGGAAACGGTGCATTTTTGTGGACAGGGATTTACTGTCGCTTTTGTTTGCAGGCACATTTTGCACAAATGCAAGTTTCTGCTAGAGTCACACCTGCCATGGCATCAAGCTTACCTGGATTTCATCCTGGTGGTGCCCGGCTTGCTCCTCCACAGCTGTTTTATGGCCAGGGAGCTCATGGCATGCTGCCTCCCCAGCCAGCAGGATATGGGTTTCAGCAACAACTGTTGCAAGGTATTCATCCTGGTATCACACAAATCCCCAACTTTGTTATGCCCTACCACCTTCAGAGGCAAGGACAGCCTGCCCAAGGCATGGGTGAGAGACGTGGTGGAAGGCACCAGTTGCAACAACAAGTATGCAGTTTCTTTCCTTCTTCCCGGAAATCATATCAATGCCAAATTTGCTGGAAATATTTTAGTTTCTTCTCTGTTCTCAATGTATTAAGATCTAATATCCATATTTTTTATGTGAAAATTTAGTTTCTTCAGCAGCGTAGCACAAATCAAGGATTTAGATACCTGCAAAATCCGCGGAATGGGTTGGAGCCACAGATGATCCCACAGGGACTCATGGGCCCCATGATACCAATGCAGTTTGATGTGTCTGGGATGCCAGTGCAGCAGATGGAAGGCCCCAGACGACCGCTGATCCCTATCACAGCCCTTGCCTCAGCTTTGGCTTCAGCGAGCCCTGAGCAACAGAGAGTGGTATGTCATACAGTTTACTCTTTAACACGTAGTCTGTTGGTTGCATAGCTAGCTTTATGTATGCAACCTTGGGCGTGTGCCCTTATGATAATACACACACACACACACACACACACACACACACACACACACACATATATATATATATATGTATGTATATGTATGTGTGTATGTATGTATGTATGTTGTAATCTTTGGGATAGAACGTGATTACATTTAAAAAGACAAGCATTGGTACTTGCAAGACTAGTAGAAGAGGCTGAACACATTCTTCATTGGAAAGTCAAATTGCTTTTAACAGGTCATTACTACTGCTGCAGTTATCAGGTTGTCATTGGTTGTACACGAGTTGTATGCCCCCACCACTCACACATAAACACACCACACACACACATATATATATATATATATATACACGTGTTGAATACATATATACTTCTTAAAATTTGTAGCTCTATAATTTCTTCTTATTACGGTATCTGTCTTTTGTATAATCAGATGTTAGGTGAGCAGCTCTTTCCACTCGTCGAACGGATTGAGCATGATCATGCTGGAAAAGTTACTGGTATGTTGCTAGAAATGGATCAGACGGAAGTTCTTCATCTGATTGAATCCCCAGAAGCCCTAAAGGCAAAGGTTGCAGAAGCAATGGAAGTTCTTCGAATAGCTCAAGCTTCTGCCGTTGTTTCAGATTCCGTAGATCAACTTGGATCATCGTCTCTCAATGATTGATCTGGGGGCATCAGTAACTATTCCTTTATCCGACCATAATAGTTGCCCGATTTTCCTGTGAAGGGCTCGAGTCAAATCATTCGTCAGAGTTCATATTCTTTTGGGTACATTCAACGCTCATATTTTTTTTAGTTTGTTTTCTGTTCGCATCTGTCTTCGACTCTTCCCTAGCACTTGAGGTTTCCCTAGGGGTCAGTTGAGTCCCAAGTGTCATCTTTTGAAAGGCATGAGGATGGATTTGTTGCTTTGTAGGCATTTGATTTATTTGTTTATTCTGTGGGTAGTCTTTCAATTACATTTCTGTTTCTGCTTGCGGGTACAATTGCTTTTTCAATCTTGAACATGACATGTTAGATGGACTAAGAAGGATTATGCTTATTCTCATTTAGATCGACTGTGATTCTTCATCCTGTTTCCATTGAATAAGATATGTGATCCTTCTCCGGTCTAAAATGAGCTGTTGGTGGGTGTCTTTCTTCCACCTTTGGAATATCAGCGCTTGTCATACCCCTGTCCTCTCGAAAATTTGTTGCACTGTACGCGTCTCCTCCACTCTGTTTCTTCACGTGTAGCTCCTTGTATCCATTTGGGACCCTTTTAAGTATGGACTTGAAGCTGTGTGCGCGCACATGCACTCATACATGCAAGTTGATACAAGATCTAGAGCCCAGGAAGTCTTGGAAATGTCTCGAGTACGGAAGTTTCTGCCAGGTTCAAGCTGGGTTTTCTCTGAATCATCTGTTCCCAATTCCTAGTGCATTCTAATGACTCCTGCCGTCAGTATGCTCCTATTGGGTTTTAGAACTTTGGGATGCTATTCGATTAGTAACTGCCCATTGTATGAGGTTTCACTGGACGAACTGGTGAAGGCATGCCAATGCAAGTTGAGCCAAGAAGGGTTTGCAGCATGTTTCCCGTAATATACCTCTGTTATGGATGACAGTGGATGTGGGGGCTGGACTGCATATGGTATGCAATCCAAGCCTCGTTCATATTCTTTTGCAAAACTAACAGACAGGTGATACAAGAAACTGAAAACTTTCCAAGGTAGGGTGGCAGCGTGAGACTTTAAAAGAGGCAGTCAGACGGTCGGAAAGATGATGGGGAATCCCCAAAACCCCAATAGTTGGAAGGTGGTAGAAAGGAAAGATGAGATGAAGACACATGAAGACTTGATTAATTTACTTGAGTAGATGAATGCATCACTTTGTAAGCTATCTCACCATCTTTTGTCTAGTTTACGCACTAGGAATCTTCTGAGTATTACATATCAAGTTCTATTGGTGCTATGTGATGGAAAAACAGTTCTCTCTCTCTCTATGTCAGCGCACTTTGATACATTAACAATATGTCAGGAACCAGATTTGACACGAGGATTTTCAATCCTCTTCTCTACTGGCTGTCCTCTATCCATTATCCTATTGGAAGACATGGATCCGCATAGGCCATCTAGGTTGCATTTAACATGCCATGCTGGGTGCAAGGACCATAGACCAAGGCCCATGCGACAGACAGCCCAATACCCTGCTTTTGCGAGAATAAAGTGACCTACCCTCACGGGTGGGCTACTTGGCCCGACCTTTATCCCTGTGTCGTGGATCTGGCTCATGTATGCTGTTAAAGTGACTAAAAGTTCCCGTGAATTTTCTTTTACTAATTTTTCCTTTTGAGAAAAAGAAAATCTTTCCTTGTGTTCATCTTCGGACAAAAAGTTTTCAGAGGCAGGAGGCAGTGGCAGATCTACACTCAGGGGAGGTGGGCCGCAAAAAACAAAAAACAAAAAAACAGGTAACTGAATCTATGATTGTTATACATAGTTTGCCCCACCTTGAACAATCAAATGGGTTATTCGCCCTATCCTACGAAAAATGTTAGATCCACAACTGCGTTGAGCCTTTCCTCTAGAGGCCTTCTTGTGACATAAGGTTTCTCAACCAGCTCTCCCTGCCGTCAGTTACCGTTACTCACCTTCATTAGTCAAGTTGAAGGATGGCCTCTCCAAGTGACCAATCAGCAAGGTGTAGAGCTTTTCTGCATACTTCGTCACTTGGTATGGTGAAACATTGTTGCCTAATGACCAATAATGCTTGGGGATCTTCTCCCTTCGGCACTCCATCTACCTGATTGTCAAACCAAGTCATGCATTGTACATCTTCAAAGGGTGCACTTGGTGAAGCAACTGATTTTTTGGCTTTCAGATCACGTCCATAAATTTTTTGCATCTTTCCTCATAGTTGATCTGATTGTCAAGTAGCAAATGCATACAACTACTATAATAACTAAGCCTTTTCTCATGCTAGATGGGGTTGGCTAGATGAATTCTTTGTTTCTACAGAACTAGTAGCAAATGCATATGAGGAGTAATATATCGTCTCAGATTGTAGGGTTAATATACTACAGTCATTTCAACCACTTCAAGATTTCTTTAATCCATTTATTGAAATTCAATGTCTTTGGATTCCAAAACAGCATAATAGACTTCCTATCTTGTTATCTAGAATGGGAGCCAAAAGTTGCTCATTTCACTAGAATGACACATCCCCTTATTGGAGTATGTTTCTATGACTTAATACCGTCTTTTGCACGATAGAGAACCATTGAACACTCATTTCACTATGCAACGAATCAAATGAGCCTTCACATCAAAAGTAACTTCCAAGCGAAGTTGTGTATCTCCTCCTACAAGAAGAGGAACTCACTTGCTCTTTGCAACAATTGAACAATATTCTACTGTTTATTAGACATTATTGTATGCAGCAGATTACTTACTGTGGTTAAGGTTACCCATCCTTCCTCACTGTCATTTTAAGGTTAAGAGATAACAAAATAATATAGTTAGCTAGCCATCATAAGTATCGGAAAATAGCAGTGAAAAATTTATGCCGTAAACAAATAGGAAAAGGATTTGAAAATGATTAAATTAAAACCAAGATGTTTTCTTTCACAATTTAACAGTTTAGACTGCAAAGGTTGTCGGTAGCATAGTTGCGTTGCTTTCAAGACATTAATACCCTGGTAAGTAATGTGTTTTAAATTTATATTCATTTCCAGACCTACTCTTTCTAGTTTTAACCACATTTGTAGACCGTCTAAATCACTACCTTTCTTCAAATAAAAAAATGTTATTCATGAATGAACGAAGTGATAAAAAAATTCCTTATGCATGTTTGAGAATGCACGAACTCCTATCTTCCAAAGACATGCAAGAACAACTCTGTTAAGAGAGCAAAGGAAAGAGATGAAGGCATAGAGATTAGTAACTATAAAGATGACTAAAGGGAAGAGATGAGATTTAGAGTAATATGAAGTAGAGTTAAGGACAAAAATTAGCAAATGTAATGGTAGAGGAGTTCAGGCTAGATGTGTAGATTTGCAAGATTGAACCCCAGAGATAATTTGGAACCTACCATCGTGAAGGGCTTGCAGGAACCTGAGAGGAGTTTACACAAGGTCAAGAAAGACTTGCTCCTACGGCCATCTTGAATAATGAAGATGGTGATGACATTTTGAACGAGACCACTTGAATAACAAAAGGATCCTTAGGTACTTCCATTTGCTAGCTCATTCAGCTTGTTTATAGTGTTGATTAGTAGTGTGAGTAGTATTAGCAATTTCGGTGCAAAGGGGTCAAGTAGATTTCTTTTCAAAATTTTCGTGAATGAAATGTCTTAAAAGGAAAAGTTACTTCCTAGATGCTTGAGAACGATGTACCTAGAGGTAACACACACACACACACACACACACACACACACAACGCACTCCCGCTAAGCCGAAGGACGTCACATGGAGTGCGTTTTTGTGTTAAAGGAGACAAATGCACACGATGCTCCACAACCTTGAATTGGTAATTGACCCCCATTTCTGTACCAATGGATCAATTTCGATAAGAGCAGCCTCATTTTTTAAACTAATAAAAATCCTGACATTCACGTCATAAAATAAAATAATGACCAAATACTCACTCAGAAGGTTTCTGTGCGTTCGAAGAACACTTATACGTATGGTCAAAGAAGATTGAGACGAGATACACAAGGCATAACGCTGCCACATTGAAAGAAACGTTGGTAAGTTAAGTTAAGACTACTACGAAAAACAAGGAAAAGCTAAACTAGGAAAAAATGAGAGTTAGTAATGTGATTCATTTGGTCCTTTGCTTTATTTCTAGGCAATCAACTAAAAGGTCTTCCTTACTTCATATCCACCATTTCTGGCCTCAAGGAGATAAGCTCTTAGTCTATTGGAAGACCAAGAATCTTTGCATGTCAAGCAAAGGGATAGTCATCTCATTCCATGACATGTGAAAGCTATTAGTATATTGATATAAAACTTTAGTTGAGAGGATCACATGCGCTTACTGATTTTCTTACACACACACCTTGGGCCACCGCACTAAAAGAGGGTGATAAGGCCCCGTATACTGGCCACCCTAGGGGATAAGAGTGAGACAAAGAAGCAATGCTAGAAAACAACAAAATGAGAATTACTTAGGCATGATCCTATTTATACTTAGAACAATCCCTTGATTTAGAACTTTCTATAAATACTCTCTTAGGAAATGTTGATGTAAGCTCAACCATCTATGACTCTTTTAATTACTTTTTGGTAATTACTAAGATCACTAAATGTAATTAACTAAGAACATTAAATTTGAATTGTCTGTCCCCAAAATTATCCAACTGGAGCTATTGATTCAAAAAGATGTTGAGAATCTCTTATCTGGTTTAAATGTGTGCTTCACTCTTGAGTGACCTCCTGCTGCAGTAAACAAAAACCTTGAGTTTGCTGAAGTCATTAATTCTTCATTCACCCAACAATGATTTGGGTTCAAACATGATTGGGATGCTAGTTTTGCCTCAAGCACGAGTAAGAGGTCCCTCATAGCGATCGGTGAGCCTGTTTAGCCAGGTTAGATCATCAGTGTCCGATCCTTCATCATCCTTCTGGGGTGTAAGGATTTATCCTCAAATATGGATTCTCAGTATCTTCCTAGTAAGCATTATCATTTATATTTTCCAAAATCTTAAAGGGCCCATCGGATTTATGCCTTTTGTTAGCTTGTTTGACATAGTTTGTGGTTTGTTTCTCAATATGTTGTTTTACTTATTGGTGTAAAGCCTTAATGCATTCAGCTCGAATCACTCCCTTAAAATTTGCTTCAATGTGCTCGGGAATGGGTACCAGTCTAAGGGGGTTGTGGGATTAACCCTATAGACTATTTCAAAAGGAGAACGGCCCGTGGTGGTATGCATTGAGTGATTATAGGTAAATTTTACCTAAGGAAGTTGCTCCTCCCAAGTTCGTAAATTGTTAGAGATAAAAGCTCACACAAGAGTGGTAAGAGTGTGATTCACTACTCAGTTTGCCTGTAAATTTAAGGGTGGCACAACGTGTTGAAGAGGGCTTGTTCCGAGCCTCTTCCATAAAGTCTTCCAAAAGTAGCTCATAAACTTAGCATTGCGATTAGACACGAGGCTTTTGTGAATATCATGGAGTTTCACAACTTTCTTGAAAAAAAGGTCTTCAACATGAATATGACAGTGAATAAAATGTTATATTTTAGATAACCTTTCTACCACAACTAGGATAGAATCCCATCCCCTTTTTGTTCTACAAAGGACCACAATAAAATCCAGGCTAACGTCGGACCAGAGCATGATAGGGATCTATAAAGACATGTAAAGTCCTTGATTTGTTCCTTTCCCTTTAGCCAATTTGCATGTAACACATCTTTCAATAATCCTATGAATGTCATGGTTCATTCTCGACCAACAAAAATGTTCTCTAAGCAGCTCTAGTGTTTTTCTTCAAAATGACCTGCTAACCCGCCACCACGAGACTCTCAAGTAAAGAGTTCTCGGTGAGATCCTTTCGGAATGCAAAGCTTTCCTCATCGAAACAGGTATCCGTCATTCTGGTAGAATCCATCAAACTCCCTTTTTTGGCCAACCGAACTGAGGGGTGAGAAGTATGGGTCTCCTACATATTGTTCTTTTAGGACCTCCAATCCTAACATACGAGCCTCAAGAATGGTGATCAATGAGTATGCTCGTGATAGGGCATCAACCACTATGTTAAGTTTTCCTTTCTTATACTAAATGGTATAGCAAAAGGATTTGAGGAACTCGACCCACTTAGCGTATCTTTTGTTCAGTCTGCCTTGACTTTGAAGATGTTTAAGAGATTTGTGATTGGTGTGAATCACAAACTCTTTAGGCCACAGGTAATGTTGTCATGTCTAAAAGACTCGAATCAATGCATAAAAATTTTTCTCGTAAGTAGAGAAAGCATCACATTCAACTTCAAAAGCTTTAATCAAAATTAGGTAAACAAAGCAAAGGTGCATTAGTCACTTATCCTTCAATGAATTAAAAGCTTTTTTATGCACATCATTCCATTTGAAAACAACATTCTTTTAATAAGTTCATTCAATGGTGCAACAATAGAACTAAAGTTCTTTATAAACCTTCGATAAAAACTTGCTAAACCATGAAAACTTCTTACCTCATTTGCATTCTTAGGTGTAGGGCATTCCCTAATTGCCTTTACCTTCTCTTCATCCACACTTATTCCCTTGGAGCTTAAACAAAACCTAGAAACACAACAGATTTAAGGCAAAATGAATACTTTTAAAGATTTGCATACAACTTATTTTCTCTCAAAACATCAAAAAACATTATGCAATGTTCAACATGTTCAACCAAGGTTTTTCTATAAATCAAAATAAAATACAACAAATTTCCCAATGAAAGAACGCAAAACATGGTTCATTAATCTCATGAAAGTGTTAGGTACATTAGTTAATCAAATGGCATTACTAACCACTCATACAAACCATATTTTGTTTTGAAAGCTGTTTTCCATTCATCTCCTTCTTGCATATCAATGTGATACTCAATACCACAAATTAGAGGCAACCCAGAAGGAAGCTCGACAAGAAACACATTAGTGAATTCTCTCAATAGCTTGGCAAGTAGGCGATGCTCCTGTGTTGGCACCCTAGTTTCTACTGCTACAACCAATTATAAGGCTAGATGAGTCTTTCTTATGATGAGTATCAAACTTTCTTTGGCCTATAACTCCTTGGTAGTTGATATCGAAAATAGGTGTTGTGGTGCTAACAGGGTCAAAGTGATTTTTTTCCATCCTTTGTAAATGTATGAGTTCTTGTATTCATCATGTAGTGCTCGTCGGTCCAACTACCACGGTCAACCTAGTAAGAGGTGACCTGCATTTATTGGAACCACGTCAGATACAATTGAGTCATGGTAAGTCGTATCAATGGGTATTAGCATAGTAGCTTGTTGTTGAACTAAGATTTTCCCTTGATCATTAGGTTAATGCAGCTTATAAGGATGTGGGTGAGCGATGGTAGGTAAATTCAATTTCTTTATTAATTCTATAAAGGCTACATTAGTACTGTTGTTGTCATCAATGATGAGCGAGCAAACTTCACTCAGAATTATGCAGCGAGAATGAAATAGGTTCTCACGTTGCTCTTATTCAAGAGCAACTTGAGAGCTCAAAACCCTATATATGACCAAATTTTCTTTCATCTACAACTTCAACAGTTTTAGTATCTTCAAGGGTTTGTTCGTCCTCTCTATCTAGTGACTCAAAAGGCTCTTCTAGCACCATGACTTGCTTGTTGGGGCATCGGGAAGCAATATGCCCGTGGCCGAGGTACTTAAAACATTTAATATCACAATTGTGATAGGTAAAGCGAGGGGTTTCATCCACCTCTTTTTCCTTTTGGTTGGATTCCATTGGTAGTAGGTCATGCTTTCTTGATTTCTTTGGAAGCACTAGTTGTACCAAAGAAAGTCTTATTTTGAGTTGGCTTAGGAACCAGATATCTAAGGGAAAAGGGCTTCTTACATTGACTTTTGACCTTAATAGGAAGTTGAAAGATGTCCTCAACGAATAAATAAGGTTGTGATTCCACGACGTCAGCTAGTTATTTGTTTAGCTCGCCGAGAAATCAAACAATGGTCTACTCAAAATTGTAGACCATTCTTCCCACAACTTTTCTCGATCTTTCTTTCTCCAACAGTCTCTTTTAATACCATTGTCTCTCAATCATTTGATTTTTCTTTAAATCCTACCCTCTTCTATTCTTTTTTTAAAACTTTCATGAATAATGTTTTTGATCTTCATCTTTTTTGAACTTCTCTTTTATTCTCAATCTCGATCTTGATCGAAACATAAACCTTACAAAAAATCAATAGAAAATAAAACCCTAATCACCGGTTACAATGAACATTTTTTTATAGAAGAAGAAATGGCAACTGGCGATGAGACACACCTAAAGTGTGTTTTAGTTAAAGGGTAAATGTGTCCATGACGTATCATTATTTGAGGAGTCATGCATCATGAGTGCGTCTTTGTTATAATCAGTAATGAAACACGCTTAAAGTGTGTTATATTAAAATGATAGACGTGCACGAGACATGTCGTTACTTAAGGTTGATGTGCTTTGGGCATGTCACAGCTTGAAAGTTGGTGCACCTTTTGAAGGGTGATATGCAAGAGGCACATCTTTCCTGAGAAAAAGGGTGTCCACAATGAGAAAATAAAGAAAAAAATTAAAAAGGACAGTTTCAAAAAAATGATAAAAAATTATGTTTAATAAAAAAGAGTGTATGAATGGTAACACCTTTCAAAAATCGAGGTTTGCATTAGTAAATATGGAAACTTTTTTACGATGACATACAACATGAATCTTTTAGAACATTATTGTTGTAGCTTCAAAATAAAACGGGTACTGATGCGTGTGGGCGATGCTATCTCAGTGCTCATCCACGAACAACTTAATCGGGTCAAGCCACGTTAATTTTAAACTGATAATATGTAAAATGATTTAGGTCAAAAATCAGGTAAAAGTACGGCATCCCACAGCCACCCACTTGAGGCACACATGGCTTCACACGCCTACTTGAAAGCAGAAACGCTATTTCAGAAGGCAAGAATGACGAGGGAAGGGAGGAAAATAGAGCAGAATGGATGGTATTCTCTAGGACCCTTCTTTATCCCTAAGAATGAAGTCCAACAAAGTATTCATTTTCATTAGAAACCCGATTTGGGGCCTATAGGGTCAGGCACATCACCCAGATTACCCCAAGATGCAGGTTGCCGAACTCATACCTCCTTCGCTGAAGGTTTATGAGTCAAACTCTTGGTTAGAGAACCTTGGTTCCTTGTGCCATAGGAATCTCATATTTACTTTTGTATATCAAACTCGATTGGATACATATGGGCCCCAATTGCCAAGCTGGGTCAAACAGTGCAAATGAATCACCCAAAGTTGTTTGAGGTGCACCACCAACCTCTACCAAACAATTGAGGCAGTGAAAGACATCGCAGCAAGCTTCTCAAAACAGCCCTCGATCTCCTCGCAACATCTACCACGTGTTAATTGAAACTAGGGACGATAAAATATTCCAGTGTTATCAGTAATCATACATACATTTAGCAGTAATCAAACTTGATAAGGATTGACATAACAAAATCAATTACCATCTAAAACCGAAACCGAGCTTTTCTCCGCACTAATATACTCTCAATCCGTGATGTTATACACTCTGGCCGAGTCTTAGTTCACTATCCCTGGCATTGAAGCTGTCCAAGCCATACATCTAGCAAAAAGTTATAGGCACCTTTGCAGACTTGTAAGTTTCGCTAGATTATAGATGAGATTCACTGTGAAAATGGCAAGCTTGGCTAAGATTCTGGCATTCAGTCAATAACAGCCTCGGCATCCATGCAGAGATGAACTAATTTCCGCTGGTAATGACCATAGTATTCACCCACAGCAACATCTTCGTGGTCATGGTTGGGAAAAGGAAACAGCGAGTTGGCTTTTCTGTCGCCACCATTTTCTTTTGACGATGATTCAGAATTCTCAAACAGGGAGGCAAGCTGCGAATCAATCTCATAGCAAGCCAATAGAAACATTGCAGGTGCATCAGGTAGCTGTGAAGCACGAAGAGCGATCAATGCCTCGTACAGAGCCCCCGATGCAATGTATAGTGTTAGCGCCCTGTTCATTTAACAGAAATTAGCAACAGATACTAGAAAGTTCTTTCCTTTTTCCCTTTCAAGGAGACAGTGGGAGCAACGTTCATTACCTCCAAATGTTGCGTTCATTGTGGAGCATATGATCGGCCCATCTTTGCAGCACCCTGCAGCAGAAGTATAGGTGAGAGGGAGAGAGAGAGGTTCATGTTCTAATTTCAATTTAGAGTGGTAATTTGTGTTATCAATCCTTCTAATTTTCTGCATTCTTTCCAACTTGGGTGGGAATTCTGATTCTCCCAAAGGTAGAAAAAGATGGCAACCACTACCAGAAATCATGCATTGGTACAAAAAAATGTTATAAAAATCGTACCGAATGATACAATACGCGTATTGGATGTACCAGTACTTTAATCGATTTGATTCAGGTACTTTGCAAAACACATTTATCGCACCATATCGGGGTGTATCGTAGTATGACACAGGCAATGTATCGTACGATACACTAGAAGTTTCAAAATTTATATTTTAAAAAAGCATAGTTTAGGTGTGTTTAAACCCCCTCTAGGTCAGCTTCTTTGGCTCCTCTTGCATGTTGATCCCTTCTTCTCTTCAAGGCCAATTCCTTTCTCTCTAAAAATCCTATATGTATTCCATATTAATTAATAGTCATCAATCCTAAGTTTGAAGATAAGGCCCAAGAGCGATGTATGCATGTGATTTAGTTTGTTTTGATACTGAATCTATTGTTTCTTGGTATGGTGCATATTGCAGAATTTTTTCATGTTTTTTAAAAAAATTAATATTTTCTAATTATTTTTAAAAAAATAATTAAAAAATCACTTGTATCGTACGATACGGTACGATATAGGTGTAACGATGCCCCATGCAATATGGGGTCTGATACGATATTTATAACATTGCTACAAAAAGATGGCAACTTGTCAAAGCTGCACTATATCAAGTTCTCACAAGCAACAGGTAGGTAAAGAAAAAGTTCATTTTGGAGAAATTACCCAAACACCCCTTAGTTGTAAAGGAAAAATTTGAGAAACCATTAAAAGAAAATTAGATAAACTGAAGAGGTAGAGCTGAGTAAAATTCAGAAAACCAATTTCTGGATAGGAGAGTTCATCATGTACTTTATGTTCAGTAGTAAGATGAAATAGTTGATGATGACTTAAATCCACCCCGGTAGTATAAGGCAAAGATTCCCATCGTACTTAGTGCAGCCAGGATCCTCCAGCCACCTACCGATTTCATTCTACCTAAAACCTGATCCTTGAGCAGTGGTCCTTCTATTTAATCCAGATGCTCAGTTGATTCTACACGCAGTGAAATGATAAAACACGGGCGTAGTGAATGAAGGACAACAGAAGGATGTCATTCACTCATATCTGGATCCACGAGATTCATATTTCCCCATGTACTCACCCATCAATTATGCACACACACACACAGAGAGAAAAGAGAGAGAAAAACTCCTCCGGAGAGATCTAAAAAATCCTCAACTGGGAAGTTAGTGACAGTCATGTCTAGGGAGAGAAGCCAAGAAAGCGGCAGCAATTCTGCCGCATCTTTTCATCAAACTGCAATTACCTTTCACCCAGAGATTAACATACCTATAGCATTTTGCAAAAATGAAGAACTGTAACTTCTTGTACCTTTCTACTCCCAAATACCATTGTCTTTTGGTTTCCCGTCACTTCTAAAGTATAACGAAAGATGAGAAGTTCAGATGATATGTTAAATCTCATTTCTAAACATGTTTGGGAATTTGAACCATTAATTTTGGTGATGGATGGCTGCTGTTTTGGAGTACATTATGGGGAGCCCACAATTGGCAACAGTGCTACTCTCTATAAGAGAAGAATTAACTGAAGGCATTGGTATTTTTTTCATACAGTTGACCCAATGTGCGGACAAGAAAGTATATGAAGATTAAGGTAGTTTTGTTACTATGATTTAAGAATTTTGTGTCAAATATAGAGATATCCAGTGCTGAAACTCAAAACTTTGACAAACAAAGAGTCAAATTAACCTCGCATAATCAGATCCCTGTAAATGTCTTGCTGCTAAAGTTGCTGCATCTGTCCAGTAACCAGCATCTTGCAGCTGTAAAATCATCAGAAATAACAAGGCAATGAGCACGTGCTGGGAAAATTCTAGAGTATCAGCGGCTAAAATTAATTAATGGATCAAGAGCATGCCTACTTTTTGGCAGGAAGCATTACTAATCAATGATATTCTTAAGCAAAACTTCTCTTTTATTTAGTTGAATGTCCACAATTTTTTCCAGTGCATCTAAATATGCAAGACCTTTTGGATGGCAACATGATAGGTACGAATTGAACAAGAGTAGCTGTCAAAGCAGTGAGATGATGGAAGTTAAGAGGTAAAAAAATTAGGCGTGAAAAAGGACTAACATGGAAAGCCTGAATAAGAAGAAAAAAATGCTTTGAGCATCAATCAGTCCAATGAACATCAACTTTTTTTCTGTTTCTTTTCTTTTTTGAGAATAAAATACAGTCCGTTTAATCTTTTGCCTTCACTTATTGATACCAAAAGTGAACTGAAGAAGATGCCTTCTTTCTTAGTGGAGCATCATGTTAGGTGTGATATCCATAATATATAAAGTATAAACTATGTTAAGCAGTGATAGATCTAGAAAAACTTTTAGGCTGGAAGCCTACTGAATTTTTGGGCTTGCCAAGCTCAATATCATACCCCACGGATTCAACTGTGGGCCACAGAACTATAAAAAATTTCATGATTTGGATGGGATAGTCACCCATCTTACCTCAGTTTAGATCCACTACCGATGTGGTGCGTGCTTTCCACCTAAGGCAAACTTCAGTGAGTGCTTTTCTTACTTCCTAAACTAAATACAAACTGTTTAAGTTATCTCTTAACATAGGCAAATAATACGATATACAGGTGCAAGAGTGAAGCTTCTGCAATCAATTCATATTCATAGTTATAGTGCTTGCTTGCAAGGAACATCTGAGATACTTTATAGGACCAAACCTAACTTTACAATTAGGTTGCAGAAAGCACATCATGTGTCATTATCTATTAGAGAGAATGTTGGTTAGTTACAGAGTCATTCATTTCATTGCAATTTATGTAACAACACTAACGGTTGCTTAGACAAATGCTTAAGTATGCTCCCGTAACACAATGCGAGAGATTTATAATTATAAATGCTTCAGTGTGATGACAACACTCTCTTCAACATGGAGAATATACGTCACATGCACAATACGTGAGATTATACATGGATTTGCTCTGGGGACAGAGTAAACATACTTAAATAGGATCAATTCAAAACCTGGTGAAAACTCGAAGTGTAGACATTTCAACCATAGCGGATTAAACAAAAGCATGTTGACAATTGGAAGCTGCTGAGACAGCTTTCCTTTCAGTTGTGTGTTACTCGTACCATCAAAAGAGTATCCCATTATCTTCGTCTACCTTCTAGAGTTCAAGACTTCATGAGGGCCTGCACTTGTGCCCACTGTAGTTCCCTTTGACCTAGGTAATATGATTAAGCCATAGCCTATGAAATGATCTAAAACATGCACCAGGACATGACAACAATCAAATTGATTTGATTCCCGTAGTCACCTATCCAATAATGAGAATAATATTTCTTGCCGAAAGCTTGACCGGAAAACCACAAATTATGGTAATAGTAACCCTTAGTAGTTAATGGAAGACGCCTCATTGTTTTACTTATAGAAATGCAATTTTATTTCAAACTGTTTATGTTGAAAAATAACACACTAACACTTGGATATGCACAAAGCATTAACACTTATCATCCTCGAAGGAGTCTACTGTATTGGCATTAGCATTGCTATTGCAAAGAAGAAAAAACAGCTAGCTTCCATGAGAACATCAATAAGAACTGATATGATATTAAATATCACAGCAGCAAATATTTCCTAAAGCAGCAACTTTTTTGGAATGTCTCATATGTAAATGGTTCTTAGATGAAATCTTAAGAATTGTCTCTTCGGAAAGGAAAAAGAAGATGAAAATTAATTGAAGTTAGGGGGAAGTTCAGATTTGCTTTTACTTTGTCATGCCTCATTTTCAAATGACAGACAGAGAAATAAACCTGTGAACAAGCTTCTTGGTATCTTCCAACAGCACATAGAAGATGAGTCCCAGACAGTGGTTTATCTGTCCTTACCATGTTTGCAGCAACCACCTAAACCAGAAAAAAGGAAAAGTATCACAACAGCAATAGTGCTCATATGTAAGGATAAGAGGAGATATAAATGATAAGATCGCATTTTCAACAGCAACATGTAAGATGTTTAGGCACACCTTAACTGCAAGCTCATGCAATGACATGGACACAGCTGATGAAAGAGCAACTGCACGCAAAGCATTTACATAGAAATAGGATCCCTCAGGTGGGGTGGAAAGTAATAGCGTCACTGCAGCTTCCAAGTTTCCAACAGAAACAAGCCTGATAGCACAAATCACACAATTAAGACCCTGTATATCATCATTAATTATCCACAAAACCTTCCCGAGCTAAAGTAGCAGCAGCCCTTAAAAATAGATTATAAGACACCACCAAAGTAGAGAATGCATATGTTGCAAAGCATTTTGCTCCTAAATAGAAAAAAAAGTTTTCATGTGAACATAAATAGATCTTTTCCAAATGCATTTTTTACACTTCTCTGAAAATTAATTAAATGCAATGTTAAACACCTAGAAGAAACTCCGCCCACGTGTGACAGCAATCTCTCCACTTCTCAAGCTACCATGGCAAACCATTTTTCTTAAGTATGGGTAAAATTTTCTCTACTCCTGTCTGGATTATAGATTTTGGAGCTACCGATCATATGGTAAAAGATCACTCTTATTTTTCAGAGTACCAATCATTACAAAACATGACATCAATCAAACTTGCATATGGATCTTACACATGTCCAGTTGGTAAAGGCAGTGTAAAGACCCCATTTGCTACCTTAACCTTTGTTCCCCTTATGGCTATATTTTTCAAAATTTGAAGACAGGGAAGGTCTTTGATCATGGTACCCTACGTGGTAGCCTCTATCCGATAATCAATTTTTCAACTGGCTATAACTTTATTTCCACTTCAGTGACATCTCTACATGCAACAGACGTCAGACTCTGGCACACACACCTTGAATATCTACCTCCTAAATTCAGTTTGGTCATACCTAGTGTAGTTGTTGATTCCTCTAATGTGACCATTAAATGGGATGTTTGTCAGTTAGCAAAACATCAAAGAGTACCTTACCCTCTCAATGAGTCTAAAACAACTAAACCATTTGAATTACTACATTTTGATGTTTGGGGTCGTAGTCTTGTCACCAGTCTCTTGGGTCATAAGTACTTTGTCTCTTTTATTGATGATTGTAAACGTCTTTCCATTATTTACTTAATAAAATCAAAAGTTGAAGTTTCAACTATATTTTCTATTTTCCATAAGCTTATCGGTACTCTGTTTAATTCTTCTGTCAAAATTCTTCGTTCTGATAATGGAGGAAATTTATGAGTGAACAATTCAAAGAATACCTCACTATACATGGGACTATTCATCAAACCACATGCCCGAACACACCCCAGCAAAATGGGGTAGTTGAAAGAAAAAATAAGCATATTCTTGAAGTGGCTCGTCCCTTCTTATAGGGAGCAATGCCCTTCTTAATGATGATACTATTTTCTTTAAGAAAAGGACAAAACTATATATTTTGATAATATATATTGATGATATTATTATCATAGGGGATGAAACAGAAGAAATAGAAAGATTGTTTGCACCGACTGCTTGATTTAAAAGATTTGGGTAGACCACTATTTTTTAGTGATCGAAGTATTGCATTCTATGAAATGTATATTCCTAACATAAACGAAATATATAATGAATATACTGAAAGAGACTAATATGATTGATTGCAAGAAATGCGACACTCCTATTGAAGTAAATCATAAATTACATCTTGGTGACAACACTTCCTTTAGAGATATAACCAAATATCAGAAATTGGTTGGAAAGCTTATCTATTTAAGAATTACAAGACATATCTTATGAAGTTGGAGTGGTGAGTCGATTTATGCATTCTCCCACAAAAAATCATATGGATACTGTCTTCCAAATATTGAGATATCTAAAGTCAACTCTTGGAACAAGTCTTCATATTCTAGATCAGAAACACTAAAGCTCGAAGTGTATTATGATGCAGACTGGACAGGTTGTCTAGATGACCGTAGATCTACTTCAAGGTACCTAACATTGCTTGGTGGTAATTTGATTTCTTGGAAAAGTAAGAAACAATTAGTGGTTGTCATGTCTACTGCTGAAACTAAATACAAGGCGGTTGCTTAAGCTATATGTGAGGGTAAATGACTAGCCTCTTTGATACTTGAATTGGGGTTCGACATAATATCTCTCATAGCAGTCTTGTAATTCAAATGGCATCCAATCCAGTACAACATAAGGACCAAACATATTAAGATAGATTGTCACTTTATAAGAGAAAAACTAACTAGCATCTCAAGAGTTCGAGCTAATTCATGTAAAATCATGAAGACCAGCAAGCTGACTTTCTTACTAAAGAAATAAGTCCTAACAACCTTGTGGATACTTTGGCCAAGTTGACTATTATTAGCATCTTTCACTCAACTTGAGAGGGAGTGTTAGAAGAATCAATTCAGGTCCTAATTTGGACTTGTGCAGACCCAAATGTACATCATGTTAAATCTGTATTAAACATTACTGAGTCTCTCTCCTGCAATTCAATAAATTTCTGTTTCTTACCAATGAGTTTCCTAAAATCATGTCATTTGCATGAATATGTACCATAAAAAACTAATGAAGTTACAAACACCGAAGGCAGATAAAACTAATGCCACCAAAAACACCATAAGCAATCCAACCGAAGACCCGCCAGCTAAGACTGGCAGAAAATTCTGAGCTAAAAAGATCAATCAGCATTCTGGGTAACTAAAAGAAGTTTTTCTGCAGGAAAATGTAAGAGAGCTTACTCATGAACACGTTTTTGTACCGCATCCTCTCCATCAAGTTTTTCATGCCAAGAGATTCTTTCACTAGCATTAGCATGGATTTCCCTTTGCTCAAATGCCATTAAACCAGATTTGGCACCCCCCTAGGAAGAAAGAAACAGAAAAATATTTCACAATATGGATAATACGAAATACATGAAGGAAAAAAGTATCTCCATTTCAGCAAAGCAACAGCTAACCTCAACAAAATGCTGTTATCATTACAGATGTCTTACCGTTCTGATTTTCGACCAGCTTCCCAATAATGCTTTCCCTGAGGGTGTCCTTATATGAGATGTGGTTGTGTCTCTATGCTCTTGAATGGACATTAACGATTCAGTTTTCTGAGTAGACTTCTCAATCAATTTCCTTTTGAGGAGGGAAAGAAAATAAGGCAATTGTAACCAGAAAAGTGCTTCAGAGGGATCTCCAAAAAGTGATGCAGCAAAGGCAAATCTTACTGCATATCCTTTATCCACTAACTTAGCGTATAGGCTCACCCTCTCGTTGTCAAGTAGGCAACCTTGTGTTAAAGAAAGAAAAAGATAAATAGTAAAGTTCCACAAAAATCAAGATGCAGGGAACTGTCATATGAAGAAAAAGAAACAGACCTTCCCTCCGATATGGTTCTAAAACTTTAAGAAGCATTTCTGGAACAGCTGAATCACCCACATATGGCAGAGCTGATTCAATCACATATCCACGAAGGTCATTTTCAGTTATAGAAGTAATTTCAGGAACTTCTGCTAGAGACTTGCTTATAGTAGTGCCAGTTTCAAACCAAGAAGGCTTCACACCCAATTGCAACAGCATCCTTAGTGCCTGTACTTGAGAATAAGCAAGGAAAGCTGTGTAATTAACTAGGAACTTGTCAGCCTTCAACTATACTAGTCACATGAACAATGACAATCAAAATAAGGAACATCATGGCACATTGAATTCTAGAACCAGCAATTATAAGAAACAAAAACAGCCATCAAGAATAACATCAAACAGTTCAAAGACTATGCCAATAGACCCGTTTTATAAGCTGCAAAATGATAAAAATGAGCAACTCAGTCGGGATGTGAATGGCACACGTTCAGTTTGGGTGCATGAAAACCACATCCAAATTTAACTGGATACCATTAATTGGATTCAGAGCCAAGTATGGTGTGGAATCCAAACACTAAAACTATATCTGAATAGGAACCAGGTTTCCAAAGTCTGACACGATATCTGATATATCATGTACTTGAAATTTATCTTTTGCCTAATAGGATTGATATGTAGTCTGTTAGCAAATAGTCTCTCGCAAAAGCTGCAGGTTACCCATTCGAAAAACAGCAGTGTGTGTTGGAACGTGGTTGCGCAGCGGATAAACAATAATAGAAAAAATGAACACAAGATAAAGAAGAAAAGCATGAAGATCGGAGGAGGGGGCGGACCTCCAATGGAGGCCGCCCCCCCTCTTTCTCTCTCTTTCTTAATCTCAGCAACTCAAACCCTAATACAACCTATCAGCCCTTATATAAGGAGCTGTAAAACGTAAAATGACCAAAATACCCCTAATACAGAAAATTACCAAAATGCCCCTACAGTTTCGGGCGAGTACAATAATACTTAGAAACATAAAACTAACACAAAGACACTAGATAAACATATTCTTCAACACCCCCCTCAAGTTGGGAGTGAGATACTTCGAACTCCAAACTTGCCAAAAAATCTTCATATCTGCTTGCAACGTTTTTCATCTGTCTTCATCACTGGTTTAATCTTCATAAGCTTCTTTGGCTGCAATATCTTCAAGTAAGCCTTCTTGGCTGATCATATCAAGCAACATCTCTGACTGCAATATAAACTTAGGCTTCCTGGCTAATCATCTCCAGCAGCATCTCTGGCTGCAACATCAGCTCAGCCTTCTTGGCTGATCATATCAAGCAGCATATCTGACTGCAATATAAACTTAGCCTTCCTGGCTAATCATCTCCAACAACATCTCTGGCTGCAACATCAACTCAGCCTTCTTTGCTGTAATAATAACAAAGCAGCCATCTTGACTGTCACATCAATAAAGCAGCCATCTTGGCTGTCACATCAACAAAGCAGCCATCCTGACTGTCACATCATCAAAGCAGCCATCCTGACTATCACATCAATAAAGCAACTATCCTGGCTGTCACAACGTCAAAGCAGCCATCCTGGTTGTCACATCAATAAAGCAGTCATCCTAACTGTCACAATCATCAAAGCAGCCATCCTGACTGTCATTTAAAGCAGCATCTATGACTGCAACAAACTTTTATCAACCTTTATTTTTTTTTTCAAGCAGCTTTTCATAGCAACAAATTCCTGTAACCTCACTGGCTGTGAATAAAAAACATTTTTGAAGTCCTCATAACGGCACTCTTTAGCATATATCTCTTCTCTATAAACTTTCTTCATGTTGTTTTTCAAATGGAGACAATCATCACGTACTAATCTCTTCTTTACTCTTTTCCTGAATTTTCATCTCTTAGACATTTCTTCAAACACTTCATGCTGAGGTAAACATCTCCTTCTTTTTTTTAGCGTTTCAGCAAACACTTGATATGTAGGTAAACATCTCTTTTTGAGCATTTCATCAAACACTTCATGTGTAGATAAACATCTCTCTTGAAATTTATGAGCACTGCTCCGGACTTTGCATAGCCTCGAGTGTTACAAATGAGGTTTCTGGAGACTTGGAGTTGCTGTCAGTAGAAATTTTGGTGCTTATCTGAGCCATAAGAGCATATCTTGATGGCGATGCCCCTAATTTCCTAGCATTCTGGTATGTCCCGACACCAGAGTGCAATTTCTTTACAGCAACCCATATCCCATGTCGAACTCCAACTTTCGCTACGTCCTTAGGGATGCCCATATCCTATGGAACGCCTTTTGTCACACAATAAAACGAGCTTCCAGATTCCCATATCCGACGACCAATTATGTATTCTCGATCACTGCAGAAAAAAAGGGAACTTTTTTATCCAATGAACGATCATAGTTCTTCTTGAATGACATTCCTCTAATACATCATAATATATAAGCATTGGATCCCACTTGGGTCGAAATTCATCATCCCAAAAGAAATCTCTAACCAGTTCTGGAGTTGCATCCTCAAAAAATAGATCTGCTGCGATATTGTGTGGGCCCCACCAGTGGTTCATATCGCCAAGTCTGATAAGTCATGTTTGGAGTAGAACGTTCCGTCATACTTTGCCAGGCTCAACCTTCTTTATCGCTCCTCATGAGATGAAGCATATGCTCAAGATCCTTCTCGTCTAATGCATCTTTCACCATCCTTCTCGTCTAATGCATCCATCACCATGACTGAAACATCATAGCTTGAGCCGTAAGATTCATTGGATATCATTGAGGACTCCACAAAGAGCGATCCCTCACCCTTCGTTTTTGCGACGGAGAAGCTCGACCATAGCCGGAGAAGCACCGAAAATGCCGAGAGAGCGGTGAAGGCGAACCAGAGGCGCCGCGCGCCCAATCCTGGCGACGCGGCTGTCCAGATGAACCGAGACTTGCTCCTGAGGCCCCGGTTTCCCTAATCTTCGCTTATCTGCCAAATGCTTTGAGCATTTCACGAGTTTAAAGTTTCTTTGATTCTCGTGGTTCATGATGGAATGGATCGCCAACGATGTGGCGGAGTTCATGCAAGAATCGGCGATCTTTAAGGTGTTTATCGACATATTGATCTACGTCGTTCCGATATGGATGGCGGTGATGATTAGGAGAACGATGGAATTCAATCCCTGATGCACAGTCCGAGGTAAGATCCTTGAGACTGAGAGAAACCCCCAGAATGATAAAAACGCAAACTGTAATCTCCCGTACGAGGCAAAATTCCTTCAAATTACAGCTTAGTAGGGGAAATCCTTCAAGCATTCACAATCTAATCACGGAAACGAGAAACGCCAGACGGAGATGAAGAACATAAAATAAACACCAGTAATTGACTAAAAATTCAAGGGCGATCCGACATCTCGAGGATCAACTTTATCATCAGTAATTCTCATGTCATGCATTTCCTTTGGGAGCTTTTCAACGTCAACTTCTTCGGTCTTTCCCATAGATTCACTATTTGGCATATCTGCAACCACACAAGTCACAGAAGATGCAGCAGAGTGACCACATCACTGATCATCGGCATAGTGCTCGCTTCGTTCTGCAGACACATGGCTGCAACAACTACTGCTTGGTAAAGAGCCTTGATCGGATACCTCCCTTGTAGCAATGGATCAACTATTAGCAGGTATTTCTTTCTCTCTTTAAAATAAGGTTGAGCCCTAGTAACAAGATTTTGCTCATTTGGTGATCTTTCATTGTCAATGGCTCTTCTCCCTGTGATGATCTCAAGCAATACAACTCCAAAGCTGTAGACATTAGACTTTGCTGTCAACTGACCAGTCATCGCATACTCTGGTGCACAGTAACCATAAGTTCCCATTACTCTTGTTGAGACATGGCTGTGTTTGCCGATAGGGCCGAGTTTCGCGAGTCCAAAAATCTGAAAGCTTTGGATGATAAGCTTCATTTAGCAAGATATTTGATGCTTTAAAGTCACAGTAGATGACAGGAGGGTTGGCCTGTTCATGCAAATACTCTAGGCCTTTTGCAGCACCTTCTACTTCCTTTCTCTGCAGTAACTTTGTTTATGCAGATAATGATCAGCAGTTACCATTTTTCTTTCCAAAAAAAATGTGGGGATAAAACAATTTCTTTCCCACAAAATCAGGAAATTTACTTACCATATCTACCTTTCTGGTTTGCTTTCCCCAAAATCAAGAAAAGTAATCTGTAACTTCCATTTTCCCAGCATTTGATATTCAAAAAGGATAAAATTACTGTTTTCAAAAAAACTGATCTTCCTTTCCATATTTTTGTGTAACCTTTTTCAGAATGAATACGTCATTTTCTGTCATCACTTTTGTTGAAGAGTCACTTCCAACCGCAAAGGATTTTAATCCTTTGCTGAATGGCATCAGCAAGGTCTTCATCATTGACCAATGTCACCACATCTCCATCTTCGTCTATGTATGTGATATTCAGTTCTGCATCATAATTGAAGTTAAAAAGGCTAGTAATTTTAGCCTTCAGTCCATCCATGTTCATGTCCAGTTCACGTTCATATGCATCAGGACTCATGACGTGCACTACATGAGATACGTAAGTAGTAAATCGCCTCAGAGTGTCACCATATTTTACCTTGACCAACGAGAGTATCAATGTAAGATATAACCTTTCCACAACCGCAACAGTGAGATACAACCTCAAAATGAACTAAGAGTTTGCCATTCAATAGTAACATAGTAACATCTGCAGACTGAAACTCTTTATCAACAGCTAAAGCAGCATAAACCCTAGATGCATCATCCCTTGAGCCATAATCCACTTCCAGACACATCACTACCATAGGATGCTACTGGCACATGAATGTCACTCATGTAACCTGTTGCACCTGTTCCCATGAACATCACAAGTTTCTGCCACTGAAGTTCTTCAAATCCGCCGTCATCTTCTCTTCTTTAAATCCTTTGTTCCTATCAATCGTACGGCTCTGATATCATGTTGGAACGTGGTTGCGCAGCGAATAAATAATAATAGAAAAGATGAACATAAGATAAAGAAGAAAAGCATGAAGATCAGAGGAGGGGGCGGACCTCCAATGGAGGCCGCCCCCCCTCTTTCTCTCTCTTTCCTAATCTCAGCAACTCAAACCCTAATACAACCTATCAGCCCTTATATAAGGAGCTGTAAAACGTAAAATGACCAAAATACCCCAGTACAGGAAATTACCAAAATGCCCCTACAGTTTCGGGTGAGTACAATAATACTTAGAAACATAAAACTAACACAAAGACACTAGATAAACATATTCTTCAACAGTGTGTTGGCAGTGCAGCTGTAGAACCGAATGGGATTCAGGATATTCAGATTCCATATTCTTTTGGTAACCGCTTTTGAACAGGTATTTGCTTAGCCAACTGAATCCAGCTCTATATCTGCATCATAATAACCATATCCAATCCAAATAATATATGGAGTCTTTTAGATTACCAAATCTGACTAGTAAGATTCATAATTGAAGTAGGAATATCAGATACTTTTGATCAACCGTAGAGTTCAAGTTATCCAGTAACTAGAAACTGAAAATGACATAAAAATTTCATGTCAACAATCTGCCAAGACAGCCTCTTACCAATGCATGGGGCGTGGGCAGTAGCACAGGAGAGCATAATGGCATTGGCCTGAATCTCTCTTTAGCAGGCTTCAGATTGTAGCCCAATTTAGGCTTTCCATCGTTACTGCATTGTCATCATTAAATTAAAACTAACGGTGTAATGAAGAAAATATGTTCTCACATTGAAAAAGAATATATATACTTCACGCTAGGATCAATTTCCCCTTCACGTTTCTATAAGTGCCATAACAGAAGCATGTGGTGAAGGTTATGATGCAGTAGTCAATTGGAATGCATGATCTAAGTGTGTTTGGTTATAGTTGTGCAAGTAGTCAATATCCATCCATCTTGATTGTGAACCTTGCTACTAAGAATAGGTCATAGTCAAATCCCACGATGTCCAGGCCCGAACCAGAATAGCAGGAATTCGGACACTAAAGTTGGCCAGCCTGACAGTGTACACCACATGTCAACATAGACTAAACAAGTTCAGCCATTATCATATATAAAAACATGTACAAGATGAGCCTGCTGGACACAAATAGTCCTAGACATCTAATGGACATCTCACAGGTTGGCAGGAACTTTGGGCATAGACCATTTCATCTTCCCTGTCAGCATGTCAACTGACAATCATGTTGGATGTTGTCCCCCATGGAAATAACCACAGGCTAGCATAATAAATGTCAGAAAATGGTAACTTAGTAGAAAGTGAGGAACAATTTCAGCAAAGTACTTTTGGTAGGCAAAAGGGAGATTAAGTTGGTGGTACATGTGCATATACCCATTCTTAGACATAGTAGAAAAAGGAGATTAACATGGCGACGGGAAAACAGCAGATAGGTTGAGAAATTAAAGATGGCGTATCATATACATCATTTGAACATCTTAACTATGAAAATTAGCAGTTGCATGGAGTTGCACATTCAGCATTTCATGTCTTAAATGAAGATTATGTGCTTAACATGCTCGATTTTTTTATCCTGCACATGAATGGATGAGCGACCATACATGCTAACTTCAAAAAGGCGAAAGCTGCTGTCTGCTCCTGCTAAGCATAGAGACAATGATTCTTCCCTATCTGTTCGTAGAGGCAGCCAATCAAGATCTAGAACAAGTGTTCCAAGAAACTGTGGCTGTAGAAGTGCATTGGCATGTGGATCTTGAGTATCCTGCGAAAAGCAAAACGATTAACCTGAGAAGCAACTAAGCATTTCAGTCACAATGTTAGAAGATTGCAATAAATATTCACTTTCTGAAAAACTATATCTGCAGTTAAATGTTCAAAATGCGAACTTTCAAGACAGAATTACACTACATAGGAACTGCCGGTTCTGCAATTTGAAGCTAAAACTAACACACCAATAACATCAAATGACAACAAAGCTGCATCTGCAAGCAGAGGGAGAGTTCAGAACCTTTTTAGCCAAATGCATTTCCACCAAGAAGACCTTTTCCATTAATGAATCAGATTTAGACTTGTATCAATTAGAAAATGACTGAAATAAGATAAATCATTCCAATAGAACAAGACTGGATCAAAGAATAAGCTGTTCAATTACTCATACTCAATCCAGCCTACGTCATGTAGGTGCAATTTCGTTGAGCTTTTTTACTTACTAGGTTCTAAATAATATACTCAATTTTCAGATATGTTATACTGTCAAGCTTTCAACACACTTAGCATTGAGTTATGAAGTTCGGAAACATCTCAGACCATATTGCATGTTTAGTCATGCTGTAAGTATCTGATGATGTCACCTTGTTCAAGAATTGAAGCCCGCATCAGTCCAGGCTCTTGGACGAATGATAGCATACTTAATCTGGCTTCATTATACTTTCCAGATTTCAGGTACATTAAGTATGATAATCACAGCAAATACTCTTCTGATTCAGTTCAAGTGCCTGTATACACACAGCTATAAAGGTGCACAATAAATGATTTTGACCGGAAAGCAACACAAGAAAAGTTCTACATTTCTACATCCAGTTAGCAAGTTCACTTCTTCATCGGTCATTTGGATGTAACTTGTGAATAAATGGCAAGTTTATTGGACTTCACATTGTGCATATACCTGTTACTTGCTGACAACCAAGCCAGGCCTCTATTAGGCAGGTTCTGCTTGGTCAGATATCTGGCAAAATTGTGACTTGGCATTGGATTGCATAGCCTTGACCCATGAGGGTCAGCAATTTGACAAGTTTAACCCCGCACTACTTGGGTTGTATTATTTTGTGTTGTAGCAAATAAATAGAAACCCAATAAAGTCCAACCCTAAATTGATGCATGAGAAAAGGGCAAACCCAATTAAAATTCAACCATGTCTGAAGTTCTGAACAAATCTTGATGTCACATACTCGTTTGCAAAGACCCAATTTAAGCTTGGGACAGGTATTCCTGGTATGCAGGCTCAACTCCGGTGAATCATCAGCTCACTCACCTGGTTTCCCACCATGGGTTCCATGTCTAGCTTAAGTCCTAAAAGTGAGTCCATGCATAGTGTCGCCCCACTAAGACACTAAACCTATTACAGATGATGTTGAAATTGACAAATGGCATGTAAATGCAAAATCTGGAGGTGGATGCGTCTTTCCTGTCCTAAAAAAATAAATATTTAGGTTCATAGAAGTGACTTTAGCTTGTGGATTATTGCTAGTGCCTCGTACGCTCTATTATTGCTAAGAAGACAAATCAAGGAGCTCCAAAAAGGTTAACATGTACACACTTTTATCTTGAAAAAGAAGCTTATACTTACAAGATCAAAAATGGAAAAGGTGTTGTCATGGAACAGGACAGCAATACGGCCCCGACTGTGATCCCCAGCAACAACTGGTGAAAATTTAATTCTTCTAATTCCATCTCTGTGAGTATTGAATGATGAAGAAAGTCCAGTAGTCACATCCCACCATCGTATGCTCCCTGACCTATCACCCATGACCTTCAAGATTTGGCATCAAAAGAAAAGAGTTAAGAAATTATTCCTGGACAACAGCACATTCTACAACAACAACTAAGCCTTTTCCCATAGTAGACGGGGTCGGCCAACAACAGCACATTCTAATCTGTAATATTAAACAGATACATACAACATGCGGAAGCCGATAGGCCATCGCAGTCACCAATCCATCTGATGAGACAAATGAAGAAGAGGGCCACTTTGGTCTGAGAAAAGGGAAAACAATAATTTTAGTTGCAACGAGAACATCTATTATCGAATCAAAAGTATTTCAAGTATATCCACAAAAAAACGTGTTTGCAGTTCAGCATTCTCCTCAAATATAGATGAAAATGTATTGCAGAAAGGATACACAAACAATATATCATGTAGAGATGTCAAAATTGGCCTGGCCTGGCCTGGGGCCAGGCCAGACATTTCTGGCCCATTTCCGTAGCAGGTCCGAAGGGCCTGGCATTGGGGGCCGACACGGGCTGGGCTGGGTTGGGCCTGCCTGCAGGGCCAGATGTTATATACAAGTAAGCCTGGCCCAGGGGACTCACCCGTCCTAGCCTGTGAAGCTGGCCTGGGGGCCTGGACCGGCCCGTATCGACATACCTAATATCAAGGAAAGCAAGCTCTAGAGCAACTTGAAGGGAAACTAACAATCTACTTATCATGCTTATCAATTCTGAGAGAACAGGAAGTTGTTTCATCCAGACATCCTTAACACGGCATTTAGAATGACACTGGCCCCTCTACATCAGACAAAACAGACACCTTGTTGCTGAGGACTATGGCAGACTATGCTTACCCCCCCCCCCCCCCCCCCCAACACACACACACACACTATATAGAATCATCCATGCTAGCCCCTTTTTACTTGAGACGTGACTTCAGTCCCACAGGGCACACAAATTCCTTTAGAGTGCTGGTGTGCCTCTCAGAAAATGAAAATCACGTACACCTGTATCCCACCATATTTCAGGTCACAGCTATGATGCATGTTTGAAACCTATTTCAGACTTGTACAAATCCCTACACAGTCAAGATATGCATCATGATAAATCTTGCTGGTTTTGGAGCAATCAGAAATAATTATAAGGCCCAGGTATTTACAAATATAGTTCCTTCGGATTTCAAAGAAGCCAGATTGAATATCACTGTTCGCTTGAGTCAGGAATCATGACGTAACCATATTTCATATATATCATTAGTTTCACTTTTTCTCTTACACAGAGTACGTTAAGGTGTACATGCAGAAAAGTTTAGATGAAAGATTAGAGAGCTTTTAAGCTATTTCCTAGAGATTGAGATTAATACCATGTCAGTATTCTCCATTAGCCACATCAGACCCCGAGCTAACAGCACTAGTGACCAGTGTTATCCGTATCGCTACGTATCGTATCGTGGCCCACCACGATACGATACGGGGGCCCGTATTGTGAAACCCAGAGTATCGCACCGTATCGTGCGATACAGGCCGTATCGCCCGTATCGTACGGGCCGACTGAAACCCGCAATTTTTCGCGGGTTTCCTCTCTTCTTGGGTTCCTTAAGCTCCCTAAGAGCCGGTTTTCGCCTCCTTAGTGTTCAAAGCTCCAAAATCGTGCCCTACGGTGTCCGTGGAAGCCTCTAAACTCGGATTTTGGTATATTTTTAATGTTTTTTCCATTTTTTTCTTTATATTTATTGTTTTTTGTGTTATTTCGGTTTTGTTTTTTGAATGACAAAATATGAAGTTATTAAGTATGTGTATACGATTTTTATTGCATTCATGAAGTGGGAGACACTCGATTTGAGTGTTATTTGAAGATTGGGGGATTTACGAAGTGCTTTTATTTTCAGGTTTTTGTTTGAATTAAAGTACTCCATTGAGATGGCAGGAAGGGGTGGTAAAGACTCATTCAAAATCTGATGATCCGGCATGACAGTGGGGTATACCAGTTGAGGGTTCAAGGTAAAAAATCATATGCTTATTTTGTGAAAAAGTGGTTAGTGGTGGAATTTCAAGGTTGAAACACCACCTAGCAGGAACCAGGAAAGAAGTTGCTCCATGCACAAGCAGAGTTAGAAGTTTGCCAGAAGGTATTAAATGGCAATGTCTGCAGATGATTGAGAACATACAAGAACGAAGATAACAAAAGGATGATTTTCAGATGTATGAAGAAGCTGATGATGCTACTTCCACTGGATTTGGATTCACTGATAGTTTGCCTTTACATGCTAGAACAGAGATTGGTAGTAGCAGTTCACGAGCACCTACTAGAGGAAAGAGGGTTGCAGCTGAAGACTTTGGAGGTGGTAGAAGAGGAAGTTCAGGAAGGAGTAGAGGAAGAGCTTCTTCTTCTAGCATACATTCGTTCTTTCCTCCTTCCACTACACCTGGTACTCAACTAGGAATTCGTGCTGCTATGGCTTCAGAACAACTGCATGATCAGGCAGACCTTGTAGTGGGAAGATGGTTTTATGATGCATGCACTCCATTTAATACAGGAAACAGTTTTCATTTTCAAGCAATGACAGATGCAATTGCAAACATTGGTCCAGGATATAAAATGCTCTCTTATCAGAAGTTGAGAGGGAAGATATTAGATCAGACCGTAATTGAAGTGCAACAATACTGTTCGACTTTGAGACAGTCGTGGAAGGAAACAAGATGCACTATTATGGCAGATGGATGGACCGATAGGCGAGGAAGGACATTGCTAAACTTTCTTGTATATTGTCCTAAAGGACTCATGTTTTTTATATCTCTAGACATGTTAGAGGAGAGGCACACTGGAGAGATCCTACGAGAAGAATTTGATAAGATTATATAGGAGGTTGGGCTACAGAATGTGGTCCAATTGATTACAGATAATGCAGCTAACTATAAAACAGCTGGGAAGGAGTTAGCTGATATTTATGGGACTTTCTACTGGACACCATGTGCAGCCCATTTTTTAGATCTCATCCTCGAAGACATTGGTGAGATGGATAAAATAAAGGCAGCAACTGAGTGTTGCCAAGATATTACAAAATTCATTTACAACCATGCCTTTGTTTTGTGTATGATGAGAAGATATACAGAAGGTGCAGAGCTTCTTCGCACAGTTGTAACTCGGTTCGCAACAAACTTCTTATCAATACAAAGTATTGTGAGACAGAAGCAAGCTTTGAAGAGAATGTTCTCCTCAGATGAGTAGCAACAATTTACAGAGTTGCCTCAAAACAGAAGAAATAAAAAGTTGAATGAGATTGCAGAAACAGTTTTTAGAAGTTCATTTTGGAATGCATGTGTCAGATTATTGAAAATAACTTGTCCTTTAGTGAAAGTTTTGAGATTGGCTGATAGCAAGGAGAAACCATCTATGGGCTACCTTTATAAAGCCATGTACAGGGCAAAAGAAGCGATCAGAAATAACTTAAATGGAAAAAAGAGAGATTATGTGCCTATGTGAAAAATAATTGATAGTAGATGGAATAAACAATGGGCTGCACATGGTGTCCAGTAGAAAGTCCCATAAATATCAGTTAACTCCTTCCCAGCTGTTTTATAGTTAGCTGCATTATCTGTAATCAATTGGACCATATTCTGTAGCCCAACCTCTTGTATAATCGTATCAAATTCTTCTCATAGGATCTCTGCAGTGTGCCTCTCCTCTGACATGTCTAGAGATCTAAAAAACATGAGTCCTTTAGGACAATATACAAGAAAGTTTAGCAATGTCCTTCCTCGCCTATCAGTCCATCCATCTGCCATAAAAGTGCATCCTGTTTCCTTCCACGACTGTCTCAAAGTCGAACAGTATTGTTGCACTTCAATTACGGTATGATCTAATATCTTCCCTCTCAACTTCTGATAAGAGGACATCTTATATCCTGGACCAATGTTTGCAATTGCATCTGCCATTGCTTGAAAATGAAAACTGTTTGCTGCATTAAATGGAATGCATGCATTATAAAACCATCTTCCCACTACAAGGTCTGCCTGATCATGCAGTTGTTCTGAAGCCATAGCAGCTCGAATTCCTAGTTGAGCACCAGGTGTAGTGGAAGGAGGAAAGAACGAATGTATGCTAGAAGAAGAAGCTCTTCCTCTACTCCTTCCTGAACTTCCTCTTCTACCACCTCCAAAGTCTTTAGCTGCAACCCTCTTTCCTCTAGTAGGTGCTCGTGAACTGCTACTACCAATCTCTGTTCTAGCATCTGAAGGCAAACTATCAGTGAATCCAAATCCAGTGGCAGTAGCATCATCAGCTTCTTTATACATCTGAAAATCATCCTTTTGTTGTCTCCATTCTTGTATGTTCTCAATTATCTGAAGGCATTGCCATTTAATACCTTCTGGCAAGCTTCTAACTCTGCCTGTGCATGGAGCAACTTCTTTCCTGGTTCCTGCTAGGTGGTGTTTCAACCTTGAAATTCCACCACTAACCACCTTTTCACAAAATAAGCATCCGATTTTTAACCTTGAACCCTCAACTGGTATACCCCACTGCCATGCCGGATCATCAGACTTTGAATGAGAGTCTCTACCACCCCTTCCTGCCATCTCAATGGAGTACTTTAATTCAAACAAAAACCTGAAAATAAAAGCACTTCGTAAATCCCCCAATCTTCAAATAACACTCAAATCGAGTGTCTCCCACTTCATGAATACAATAAAAATCGTATACACACACTTAATAACTTCATATTTTGTCATTCAAAAAAAAACTAAAATAACACAAAAAACAACAAATATAAAGGAAAAAAATGGAAAAAATATTAAAAATATACCAAAATCTGAGTTTAGAGGCTTCCACGGACACCGTAGGGCACGATTTTGGAGCTTTGAACACTAAGGAGGCGAAAATCGGCTCTTAGGGAGCTTGAGGAACCCAAGAAGAGAGAGGAAACCCGCGAAAAATCATGGGTTTCAGTCGGCCCGGGACCCAGCATATCGCCCGTATCAGGCGATACGCACCGTATCGTGCGATAGAGTGCGATACTCTGGGTTTCACGATACGAGCCCCCGTATCGTATCGTGGTGGCACGATACGATACGTATTGCATCGTATCGTACAATACGGTGCAATACGGATAACACTGGATGGAATAAACAATTACATCAGCCTATTCATGCAGCAACTTACTATCTAAACCCATCATTCAGGTACTCAGCAACCTTCAAAAGGGACGGTGATGTTAATCGAAGAATCATTGACTGTATCGACAGATTAGTCCTTGATGAGAGCATAGCAGATACGATACATCGAGAGATGGAGATATATGATAATGCTCTTCACTTGATGGGTTTGCCTGTTGTAATTCGCAACCGCACTACGATGCGTCTAGGTAAATTGTTTATTTTCATATTTAAGTTGCATTTTATATTACTGTGGATTATTATGTCTCTAATGTTTGTATTTTTTTACAGATGTTTGGTGGAACAGGTTTGTAAGTGATTGTCCAAACCTTAGAGATTTTACAGTTAGAGTCTTAAGCCAAACCTGTAGTGCAACAGGTTGTGAAAGAAATTGGAGTGTTTTTTAACACATTCATACAAAAAAGCACAACAGGTTGGAACACAAAAGGCTTAATGTTTTGGTTTATATTCGTTATAACATGCGCCTTCGTGAAAGGTAATGTTGTATTACTTTCAAATTTTCAATTCAATATTGTTTAACTTGAGTTTTCAATTGTTAATATTACTTACTAATTGTTTATCTTTGTTTGTGTCGAAGGCAATTAAAAAAAGTAAATAGAGAAGAAAGTCAGTTCGATCCAATAAGTTTGGATAATTTTGATATATTAGAAGATTGGGTTATGGAAGACACTGAAGAAAATGCCCTCCTAACAGAAGAAGACGTTGCCTGGATTAATTTAGAAGGAGCGCAACAACATTATGGAGATGAAGAATTTGATTTTGAAGAAGAAGGTGTGGGCGTGGCTGATGATGATGATGAGGATCTGCAACAAGGAGAAGATGAAGATTATTTAGTTGATGATCTTGATTACAATTTGTAAAATGGAACATTATATGTAACTGTAGTGTAAACTGTGTCTGTATTTTATTTTTTGGATTCAAAATATGTAAATTTGGATGCAATTGTTCAATGTTGAATGCTCAATCTGTACTAAACTTACATTATATGAATTTAAAGCAATTATCAGATTTTTCCTGATTTTTTTTTATTTTTTACTAATTTTTATTGATTTTTAATTAATTTTTATATTATTTTAATATTAAAGTACTATATGATACGATACGCCCGTATCGTGGAGCAAAGCGATACACGATACGAGACGCGTCAGACAACACTGCTAGTGACAGGGTATTAAACTGAGGACAAATCATAGGATACTAATCTGGAGTTTTCTCTTACGAGTTTGCTTAGCTGAAAAAAACAGATTGTAGGCCGATTGCAGCTTCAACACCAACCATTAGATACTCAAAGCTAATGACTAAAATACTTGTGAAGAAACCAGGGTGTACGGAAGTAGAAAATTATATATTATAGTAGTGCCTCACAATCACAAGATTTGACATTTCTGAAGTTGTCACACAAGTGGCTTGCAGTATGCAAAAATTCAAGAGAAGGCTAATGTCACATGGATCTGTTATAATCAGACCTTTATTGATAATCCAAGAGGAAATTTTAGGAGCAGTGATTTTCCGCCCCTTCACAAAATGATGACTTAATGGGACACACACCTCCAGGTTTTCTTATTCACAAAAGACAGAAAATAGGGTTTCCTAATCACAGATTATATAAGAGGGCTTTAACATGAAAGACTAGTGTACCCTTATAATAAAACATGATTAACAAGCAACACTAAAGAACAGATAATAGGATCAAACATGCAGAAACCGATCCAAAGCTTCTTCTCAATACTCCTCCTCAAGCTGGGAGAAAGGTGCTCATGACTCCCAACTTGCTCAAAGAAGTCATTCGTCCACTTTTATTGACTGCTTTTGTGAGAATATCTGCATATTTGTATGCAGACTTGACATAATTGAATTGGAACACTTAATTCTTTACTTTTTCTCTTATGATGTGACAGTCAATGTCAATATGTTTCGTTCGTTCATGATAAACAGGATTGGATGCAATATGTATTGTTGCTTTACTATGACAATATAGGGGAATAGAACATGTTGTCTCCATACATAGGAGACATTAATCATAGTCCCTCAAACATTCCTTGACGGATTGCTTTATATTTAGCTTGTGCACTACATCTAGCTACAACCACCTATTTTTTGCTTTTCATAAAACAACATTGCCCCCAGTTAATGCAATATATCTAAAAGTAAATTTTCTTTCATCTAGGGATCCAACTCAGTTTGTATCTAAATACGCTTCAATATTAAGATGTCCCTTATTGGTATAAAGAATATTGAGACCAAGTATATTATTAAGATACTGCAATATATGATAAGTTGCATCCGCATGGGTCTTTGTTGGAGCATGCATGAACCTGCTAACCATTTTCACTGTATCTACGATTGGTCAAATAAATTAATTTTCCAACAATCTTTGATACCTATCTACATCTTTATATTGTTCTTCATCATGAAGGTGTAGTCTCTTATTTACTTCCATTGAAATGTCACTCTTCTTGTAATCAATCACATTTCTATCCTACAATAAATCCATAATATATTTCATTTGAGTTAAGAAACACACCCTTCCTTGAATACAAAACTTCAATACGCAAAAAGTAGCATAGTTTGTCAAAGTCTTTTAGGTCAAAGAGTTGACTTAGCTTTGCCTTAAGTTTGGCGATTTCTTGAAGATCATCTCCTATAACAATAATGTCACCTCTATAGATAATCAAAATAAATATTTTCTCTTCCTTCTTAATGGAGGGAGTATGATCATTAGCACTCTTATGGTATCCCAAGCTACTTATACCTTCACTGATTTTTTTAAACCAGGTTATAGGAGATTGTTCGAGACTATAAATAGCTTTATCTAATTTAGATACCTTACCCTTCAGTTCTTTAGTATTAAATCCAAGAAGTAGCTCCATATATACTTCTTCATTGAGAGTTCCTTATAAAAAAGTAATTTTCACATCCAACTACCATATATTCCAATATTTGTGTGTTGCAGTCATAGAGGTTGTTGAATATCATCTCAATAAACAGGAAAATCAATATAATGTAAATCTGCAACACATCGGAGAATGGGCCGGCATCTTCACATGTTGTGCGCCTCTTCTCTATCTTATTTCATTCTTCTACTCAAAACCGATTACAATTAGGGTATTTTAAGTACATACTTATAAAATGAAAGATGAAAATACCCTTAATTAGTAATCTTAATGCCTCTTAGATCAGAATCCGATCCAAGAGGATCTGAATTCAGTTTACCTACAGAAATTTATAATAACAGAAGTTAAATAATAGAAACATAAATACGATAACAGAAATTAAGTTGTCTTTAACACGCCCATTCAAGTTGGGTCTTCAATACTCGAAACACCCAACTTGCAGAAAGCTTTCTTTAGTCCACTTACAACAACATGTTTTGTGAGTATATCTGCTATTTGGTCTTTAGAATGGACATGTACGATGCTGAAAATACCTTCAATAATCTTCTCTCTAATAAAATGACAATCAACTTCAATATGTTTTGTTCTTTCGTAGAACACAGGATTCGATGCTATATGAAGAACAACTTTACTATCTGAGAAGAAATTAATGAGAATAGTATTTCCCAAACCGATTTCATCCAATAGAGATATAATCTATAAGCCCTCACACATGCCAAAAGTTATTGCCCGATATTCAACTTCTACACTAGATCTGGACACTGCCATTTGTTTTTTACTCTTCCATGAAACATTACCTCCTACGTGTATTATTTACCCTGAAGTGGATCTTCTATCTTTTGCTGAACCTACCCAATCTGCATCTAAATAAATTTCAATGTTCAAGGATGAATGTGGTCTAAATACTAACTCGAGAGTGATAGACGATTTCAAATATCTGAAAATATGGAACATGTTCATATGATGTCTAGATGGTGAGTACATCCATCTACTCACATAACTTACTACGAAACTTATATTTGGCCTTGTGATTGTAAGATATATTAGTTTTTCCACTAATCTTTGATATTTGCCTACATCTAGGTTCTTCAAAATTTTCAAAAACAATTTTGTACTTCAATAGGAACATTACATATCCATCTTGGTTTCTTTCAATAGATCCAGAATATATTTGCGTTGACTTAAAAATAAGCAGTCATTACATCTAACAATTTTTATTCTAAGAAAATAATGGAGTTTTTCCAAAGTCTTAAAGTCAAACAAAGTATGCAACACCTTTTTTAATGAAATAATTCCTTCCACGTCATCACGAGTAAGAATGATATCATCAATATATATAATCAAGAAAATTGTTTTCTTTCTCTGTTTAACAAATAATGTGTGATCACTAATGTTGCGCTTGAAACCCAAGCTAAGTATTCCATCACTAAATTTCTCAAATCACGCTCGAGGAGATTGCTTTAAACCATATACAGATTTCTTCAGTTTGCATACCTTATGTGGTGCATTTATGAGGTCATAACCCAAAGTTAAGTTCATAAAAGTTTTCTCTGTAAGATCTCCTTAGAGAAAAGCATTCCTCACATCCAGCTGCCATAAATCCCATCTCTGATTAACTGCTATGCTTACAAGAATTTTGATTGTATTTAGCTTTGCAACTGGAGCGAAGGTTTCTGTTTAGTCAATACCATAAGATTGACTATAATCTTTTGCTACCAACCTTGCCTTGTATCGTTCTATATTGTCATCGGATCTATACTTTATGGTAAATACCCATTTGCAACCCACAGTCTTCCTGTGCGGTGGTAAATCTACAAGTTCTCATGTCTGATTTCTTTCAAGAGTTGTAATTTCTTCTCTCATATTTCTTCTCCATTTTGCATATTGCATAGCCTCTTTAAATGTCTTTGAAATATAAGATATTTCTGTATTCATCATAAACAACTGATATTCTTTTGGATAATTAGTATAAGAAACAAGTTTCTGAATTGGATATTTAGTTGCTTCATGTTTTTCCTTCTGAAGAGCAATAGGTAAATCATATGAAATAATGGATGAAGTCAAAAGATTTACCTGAGTTGATGATGGAATTGATTGGGGGAGAGTATCTTGACCGAGAGTAGCATTAGGACTTGGTAGAACTATCTTCCTTTCTCCTCTTGAATAAGTACGCTATTCTTACTTCTTTGAAGGTATCGTCACCTACTCTTCATTTTCCGATCCTTTTCTATAGGTAGTATCGGCAAGACAATAGAGGGGTAGGAGTGTATGATAAATTGGTCCCATTATCACCAAAGTATGGAATATTTTCATGAAATGTCACGTCCATCATGACATAACTCTTCCTTCTTACGGGATCAAACACTCATATCCTTTCTGAGGGGATGAATATCCCAAGAAAATACACTTAATTGCCCTAGCATCAAACTTGTCCCTTGTATTGCTGAAAATATGTACAAAACAAGCACATCCAAACACCCTTAATGGTATATGAAATTGTTTTTGCATAGGACATAAAGAATAAAATGGGGAATCACCATGGAGAACATTATTGGGCATGCGATTTACCAAAAACACAACAATTAAGATAGCTTCCCCCAATAAATTTTTGGGTTATTATTCCCGATCAACAAAGTTCTTGCAACTTCTAATATATGTCTATTCTTCCTCTCGGAGACCCCATTCTGTTCTGGAGAGTATGGGTAAGACATTTCTTCATATGTTTGGTCTTACCATAATGTGAACAGGTCAATTTATCTTTTTCGTCTGTATTAAACTGAAATTTACCTCTGCCGTGACCACCATAGCTACCTCTGCCTCAAAATCATGTAGTAGAAGTTGAATTTTGACCCACAAATGCAGTTAGTATCTTGGTTGATCTTGACTTCTTTTTCTAATTGCTTTTGATACTCCTCTTGCAAGAGCAGAGAATAAACTGTAATCAATGATGGAAGTTCTTCTCTGCATAGAATATTGTTTTTTACTATCTTATACTCCGAAGAGATTTCCCACAAAAGATCGAACACTTTCCATTCTTCAAATTCATCATTCCTTAACTTCATACAATTTTAGCATTTAGTTTTTGAATAATATAGCAGATCTTCTCATAAACCATGAAGTTCAACATAATAATCACTAATGGACCTTCCACCTTGTTGACATTTTCTAATCATTCTCTAGAATCTCATACTTTTTTGCTATGTTTTTCCGTTATGCATCGTGCACGGCCAACCAAATATCTTTCGCAGAATCCAATAACATAAATGTGTTGCCTATTGATGGCGCCATGGATTGAATAAGCCAAGCACTAACCAATGTATTTTCCTTGTGCCATTTGGGGTACGAAAGATCATTTCCATCAAGCGTGGGAATATCTCTAACTAGATATTCCCATCGCCCCTTGTCATCACGGCTAGTTCTATAGATCTAGCCCATTGAAAGTAGTTTCTCTCGTCTAGCTTTAAGTTAGTGATATGAAATCCTACGTCTTTATATGAAGAGAGATTTTTCCCACTATCTATAATCTTCTCTTTATCAGACATGGTAATCGTCTCCTATTTTTAGGGTTGAGATATTGCTTTTCTGTTTTTGAGAAAAAATCTTTAACTTTGCTATAATTTCTTTTTCGGAATGAAAGATACTTAAAATATCACTCACCTGAACCAATGATTCTTGGGCGACACATGATAAGTTATGCCCTAATCACGTTTTTTCCTTATAGATGGCTGCAAACACATGTTAATCTTATACATAAGGAAAATCAATATCATCTGATTACCATTAGGACCGACGTCTTCAACATAATGTAAATCTGCAACACATCAGGGAATGAGGACCAACGTCTTCACATGTTGTCGTGCGCCTCTTCTCTCTCTTATTTCATTCCTCTAGTCAAAACCGATTACAATTAGGGTATTTTAAGTACATACTTATAACTTGAAAGACAAAAATACCCTTAATTAGTAATCCTAATGCTAGATGGATCCTCTTTGATCATAATTTGATCCAAGAAGTTTTGAATTCAATTCACCTGCAGAAATTTATAATAACAGAAACATAAATACGATAATGGAAATTAAGTTGTCTTCAACAAAAATAAGTTTTGCCACTGGGGCAAAAGTTTTAATATAGTCAACTCTATATAATTGATTGTAACCTTTAGCTATCAACCTTGCCTTGTACCGTTTAAGACTTTCTTCAGCTTTAAACTTAATTATGTAAACCCATTTACATCCCATTGATTTTCTACCTAGAGGCAAATCAACAATAGTTCAAGTATTCTTTTTTAAGGGCATCTAATTCACTCTATATAGTATCCTTCCACTGAAGAACTCGATTTGCTTCCTCCACATTCCTACGTACAAGGTATAGATTGGTATTCACAACAAAATTTTGATAGCTTCCTTAAGTAGAATTATAACAGACATATTGAGAAATGAGATGAAGTATAAGATCTTTTACCTTTTCGGATAGCAATAGAAAGAACAGAGCCAGAATCCATCAAATGTTGATCTGAATTTGAGGAGTCCTTGATCATGATATCTTGAGCATATGGCATCACCACTTTCCTTTCTTTATGAACATAGGCCTTGATATCCTTAGGAATGGACTGGTATAGGAAGAATAGTAGTAAGTTTAACTATAGTCAATTCTATATAACTGATTGTAACCTTTAGCTATCAACCTTGCCTTGTACCGTTTAAGACTTTCTTCAGCTTTAAACTTAATTATGTAAACCCATTTACATCCCATTGATTTTTTACCTAGAGGCAAATCAACAATAGTTCAAGTATTCTTTTTTAAGGGCATCTAATTCACTCTATATAGTATCCTTCCACTGAAGAACTCGATTTGCTTCCTCCACATTCCTAGGTACAAGGTATAGCTTGGTATTCACAACAAAATTTTGATAGCTTCCTTAAGTAGAATTATAACAGACATATTGAGAAATGAGATAAAGTATAAGATCTTTTATCTTTTCGGATAGCAATAGAAAGAACAGAGCCAGAATCTATCAAATGTGATATGAATTTGAGGAGTCCTTATCATGATATCTTGCATATGGCATCACCACTTTCCTTTCTTTGTGAACATAGGCCTTGATATCCTTAGGAATAGACTCGTATAGGAAGAATAGCAGTAGGTTTAACTATAGAATTCACTCTCCCTTGGAAGGATAATAGGGATTAGATTCAAAAAACGTAACATTCAAGGATACATAAGTTTTTTGATATAATAGATCATAGCATTTATATCTCTTTTAAAATTAAAATATCCAATAAATATACACTAGAATCACGAGTAATAATCTTTCATGGAGACTTACCATGAAGTATATTGTTTGGCATCCTATTAATAAGATAAATTGATGTAAGCAATACTGCTTCACCCCAAAAGTACTTAGGAGTATTATATCCAATGACTAAGGTACATGCTACTTAGGATTAGATTCAAAAAACGTAACATTCAAGGATACATAAGTTTTTTGATATAACAGATCATAGCATTTATATCCCTTTTAAAATTAAAATATTCAATAAATATACACTAGAATCACGAGTAATAATCTTTCATGGAGACTTACCATGAAGTATATTGTTTGGCATCCTATTAATAAGATAAATTGATGTAAGCAATAATGCTTCACCCCAAAAGTACTTAGGAGTATTATATCCAATGACTAAGGTACATGCTACTTAGGATTAGATTCAAAAAACGTAACATTCAAGGATACATAAGTTTTTTGATATAACAGATCATAGCATTTATATCCCTTTTAAAATTAAAATATCCAATAAATATACACTAGAATCACGAGTAATAATCTTTCATGGAGACTTACCATGAAGTATATTGTTTGGCATCCTATTAATAAGATAAATTGATGTAAGCAATAATGCTTCACCCCAAAAGTACTTAGGAGTATTATATCCAATGACTAAGGTACATGCTACTTCAAGAATGTGTCCATATTTTTTTGTACTATACCGTTTTGCTAAGGGTATTTGGACACGATATTTGATGCATAATCCTATATTTACGAATGTATTCTTGTATTCTACCCGACATGTACCCTCCATTATCAGACTGAAGAATCCTTAATGAAGAGTGAAACTGAGTTTCAATAACCACTGAAAAGATTGTAGAAACCTCATCTTTTGATTTCATTAAATAAACTATAATAAAGCGAGTATAATCATCTATGAAAGAAACAAAGTATTTATAACCATTAAGAGAGGTAATTGGACTAAGATCCCAAAAATCAGAATGAATTAATTTAAAAGGACATGACATTCTAGACACACTACTAGGAAAGGAGACTCGATCATGTTTTGCTTTTTGGCAAACATCACACGAAAGAGTTTCAATATTAAACTTAAGAGAAATATTGAGAATTAATAGTCTGATCTTTGACAAAGGTAGATGTCCCAAATGTTCATGCCACAACTTGAGTTTTGCTTCTGTTGTATTCAACTAAAAAAGAGTGCACATAGAAGGTTTAGTCTCTAAGTCTTCAATGATATATAGTCCCTTATTCAAGCTACCATAACCAAAGGTTCTCTCTATCTTTATCCTTAAAGATACAACCAAAAGGAGAAAATGTAATTGAACAATTGAGATCATTTGTTAGAGAGCTAATAGATAATAAGTTTACAAGGAAACTGGAATATGAAAACAATGCAGTTTGTACACTTCCCTTTCCTATCATGAATGTATGGGAGTCATTGGTCAATCTAATAGGCTCCTTGTTATGAAGAGGTTGATAATTAGATAGACAAGCAATATCTTCAACCATATGATCAGTTGCACCACAATCTACAACCCATATTCTAGACATATAAGAGAGAATTACCCTTTGCCGCATATAAAGTCTAGCCATCAAAGCTTGAAAGGTAGAGGGTTGATCACCTTGTCATAACTCTAAACCCTTTATGTTTGAGCAATTTGATAATGGTCCCAATATTTGCACCTTTTGATGAGGTCTCTGCCATATTGGCATAGTGTTTCTTGACAAACTCGAGCTTCCCAATCAAATCCCAGTATTGATCTTTTGTGTGACGATTCTTACCATGGTGAGAGCATTTCAACTTTTTCGTTTGTTCTGAAGAGAGTATCCATGACCTCTACCACACGGGTTATATCCTCCTCTTCCATAATTAGGCTTATCCAAGTTTTTACCAAGGTATGCACTTTTATCAACAAGTTAGGAATGTATTCAAGACCCAATTTGAGGAGGCATATTGAAGTCATAGATATCATAAAGAATCTTTCTTAATCCATTTGCAGCAACCGGTTTTGTAAGTATGTCTGCTAATTGATCTTTATAGCGAACATGAACGAGATTGAAAATTTCTTGAGATAACTTCTCTCTAATAAAGTGGCAATCAATTTCGATATGTTTTGTCCTCTAATGGAAAACATTATTAGATGCTATCTGAAGTGCAACCTTGCTATTCATGAAGAATTTGATTAGAGTGATTTTCTCAAGACCAATTTCTTTTAATAATGATAATATTCATAAACCTTCACATACCAAGAGCAATTGCATGATACTCTATTTTTGCATTTGACTTAGCCACCACGAATTGCTTCTTAGTTTTTCATGACACCACATTGCCTCTCAAACATACAATATAGCCTGAAGTAGATTTTCTATCAATTGTAGAACCAGCCCAATCGGTATCTGAATAAATTTCAATATCGAGTGATAAATGTGGAGAATATAATAAACCATAAGTGATTGATGATTTCAGATATCTGATGATGTGAAATATTGTATTCATATGATACTTTGATGGTGAGTGCAGCCATCTACTCACATAGCCTACTGCAAAGTTGATATCGGGTCTTCTGATTGTAAGATATATAAGTTTTTTTTACTAATCTCTAATATATGCTCACATCTTCATACACACGTAGTTGAATCTCCATTATGCTCCTTTTGAATTTCTATGGAGATAGTGCATACCTGAAAATCCTCCATCTTTGTCTCTTTCAATAAGTCTAGAATATATTTTCTTTGACAGCATTTGCAGCGTATAATTTCAATCCCCAAAAAATAGTGTAATCTATCCAAGCCTTTCAAATCAAATAAAGCATGTAGTTGTCCCTTTAAGGAAGTAGTTCCTTCTCCATCATCATTCGTAATGATAATGTCATCCACATATACCAATAACATGATGGTTTTTTTTATCTTGTTTAATGAATAATGTATGGTCACTAATGTTGCGTCTGAAACCCAAGCTAAGAATTCCATCACTAAATTTTTCAAACCATATTCTTGGTGATTGTTTTAGGCCATTAATGGATTTTTTAGTTTGCATACCTTGTTTAACTTCTTTCCTTGATCATAGCAATGTAGTAAATCCATGTAGATATCTTCTATAAGGTCTTTTTGAAGACACGCATTCTTCATGTCCAGTTGCCACAACTCACATCTTTGATTGACCGCTACACTTAGAAGAATTTTAACGGTGTTCATTTTTTCATTGGTGCAAATGTTTCCATATAGTCAATACCATATGGTTTACTATAGCCCTTAGCCACTAACCTGGCTTTATATCTTTCAATATTTCCATCTGACTTATACTTCATTGTATACACCCATCTAAAAACTCACAATTTTACTCTTGTGAGGCAAGTCTACAAGTTCTAAGTCTTGTTTTTTTAGTGTTGTAATTTCTTCTTTCATTGCTACCTTCTAATCTAAATTTTGCTCCACCTCTTCAAATATTTTTGGGATATAAGTATTATTTGCATTCATCACAAACAATTGGTACTCTTTGGGATAATTAGTATATGAAAACATTTTCTGTAGAGAATATCTTGCATTCTCACGTTTTCCCTTTCGAAGAGCAATGGGTAAATTATCAATATCACTAGAAGAATTCAGAGGAGTTACCTGAGTGGGAATAAAATATGATTCAGGGTGAGGATTCTGATCTAGTGTAGTAGATTAATGCCGGAGGAATGTCTTTCTTTCACCTCTACAATAAGTTTGTCACCTTTCTTTCCTCTGAAGGTCAAATATCTTCTTCCTTTTCAATCTCAAGGTGATCTTCAAATGGTGCAATTAGGTAACACAGTTGGTATAGGTAAATCTCATAACTGATTTTCTTTACGACCATAAAATTGTCTATCTTCATGAAAAGTTACATCTATTATAACATACGATTTCCTTTTTCAGGATTATAACATTTATATCCCTTTTGAGTGAAAGAGTGCCCAAGAAAATGCACTTAACAGCTCTAACATCCAGTTTATCTCTCAACCCGTTGTGTATATGTACAAAACAGATGCATCCAAACACCCTTAGAGGTGAATGAAATTATTTCTAGGAAGGACATAGGGAGTGAAAATGAGTATTTCAATTTAAAACCCTACTAGGCATATAATTTATGAGGAAAACAGCTATTAGGGCTTCACTCTAATAAAATTTAAAAATATTGTAACCAATTAAAAGGGTTCTAGCAACTTCTAAAATATGTTTGTTTTTCCTTTCAGAGACACCATTTTATTGTGGAGAACGAGGACAAGAAGTTTGGTATAGAATTTCATGACTTAGGAAATATGAATGTAGTGATTGAAACATAAATTCACCTCCATTATCACTACGAAAATTTTTAATAATATGCTGAAATTGTTTATTGACGAATTGACAATAGACATGCAGAATATTTTTTACCTTATCTTTGGTTTTCATGAGATATATCATAGTAAAACTTGTAGTTATCAATAAATGAAATAAAATACTTATATAGCCATATAATGAGGTAATAAAACACGGGCCCCAAACATCATAATGAACAATTTCAAATGGTCTAGAAGATTTCTTTTATTCAAAGGAAATTACATTAGATGCAGGTTTAACAATGTAAAATCAAGTCATTACAATTAGAAAATTTAGGCAATAATATCTTAATTTTAGAAAAAGGTAAATATCCTAGTCTTTGATGCCATAAAGTCTGTTTTTCCTTCTTCTTTTTTCTGTAGTTAGAGTGGACTGCAATGTTGTTCCGTTAACTTCATCGTAAAAATAAAGGCCTCTCCTCATTCTACCCTAACCAAAGATCCTCCCCATCCTGAGTTCTTAAAAGAAACAGACAGTGTAATAAAAAATTACACGACAGTTTAGATCTTGTGTCATAGAAAAACTGATAAGAAATTGACTAAAATAGTTGGGACACGTAGAACATTTTTCAACATTTTAAAAGGTGTAATTACACTCCATTTTCCAACGACGAGAGTATGAGATCGATCGATCAACCTAATGTTAATCTTTTTCTGAATCAACTGATAATCATTAAAGAAATCTCACTGACCAACCATGTGATCTGTGGCGCCAAAATCAATGACCCATATCCTGGAGTGAGAAATAAATACATTACTCTTAGCCATGAACGAAAAAGGATATGTCATAGTAGCTTAAGAATCAACTGCAGAAGGGGTAGATACAATATGTGAATCAATCAATCTAGCCTTAAGCTTTTCAATTTCTTTCTTCATATCGACCAGTGAATTTACACTACTTTCAGAATTTTGTTTTTCAGTTTGGTCACTATTGAAATAGGCTTTATTTGGCATATTTTGATATTAGGTTGGTCTACCCACCAAGTCCCAGTATGTCTCTTTTGTGTGTCTTGTTTTTCCACAATGAGAACAATTCAGCTTATCCTTCTCTTCAGAAGTAAGAAGAGATCTACCTCTGCCACGTCCATATCCTCCTCTACCATGAGTGAAGGAAGAATTAGTTGGATTTCTAACAATATATGGAGTTGTTTCTGGGCCGAATTGGTTTCTTTTTCTAAATACCTCTAATCTTATTCCCGCAATATAAGAGAGTATATTGTGCTTAATAAAGGAAACTCTTCTCTACTGAGAATATTATTTTTGACAACCTCATATTCAGAAGAAATACCACACAAAAGATCAAACACTTTTCGTTCTTCAAATTCCCATTGTGTTATTTCATGTAACTTTGACATTTAGTTTTAGAATAGAATTGCAACTCTTCTCAAATGTCCTTAGAGACCTTCCACCATGTCGGCACTTTCGAATCTTCTTAATAATATTATATTTATTAGCTATGTTTTTTCTCTAAGCATAGGCATCCTGTACAGTCAACCAAATATCCTTTGTTGATTGTAAGAACATGAAGGTGTTGCCTATGGACAACATCATTGATTCTATGAGCTATGGGTTGACTAACGCATTCTCTCTACGCCATCTAGGATACAAAGGATATGTGGTTTGGGGCATGGGAATGTCGCCAATCAAATAATCCCCACCCCATGCCATCATGACTAGTTCAATAGATTTAACCTATTGGAGATAGTTCTTGTTGTCTAATTTCAGATTTATAATCTGAAAAGCATCTCTCTTGTCTGAAGCACTGCATTGTTTTCACAAATGTCCACTATCTTCCCTTTATCGGTCATTATGAAACCCCTTTCTCTAGGGCTGATAGAGTTCTTTACTCGTTTCCTAAAACTTCTTTTTCGTAATGAATCTATGTGGTTGTATAACTGACATGATCACATTTTTTTGAGTTGCAACAGATCTGTGATGCCCTAGAAGTTTTCAAATCCTTGAATCAGCGACATGCATGTACTTATCTTCTTGATTAGGCTATGATATCATGTTGAAATTGACCCACACACTTAGAAATTAGAATCAAGAACAATAGAGATTTCTAGAATCAAGGAGGAGGTTGACACCCTCATGGTTGTCATAGCCTCTCTCTCTTTATTTCCTCAAATCTCATCTACACGATTACAATTAGGGTACTTAATACATATTTCTAACTTAAAAGACTAAAAAAACCCTAATTAGTGTTCCTAATGAAATCAGATCTTATTGGATCTAATCCAATAGGATATGAATTCAATAGAATCAGAATGATTAAATTGCATAAATACAAAGATTGAATGTGCAGAAATACAAAGACTAAATGTCTGAAATTTATGATATCTATGACTTCAACAAAAGGTTCATGCAATAATTATTAAGTCGCACAACTCTTTCTTGAAATGCATACACATAAAAGGTTATATGAGCCCTCCAAATGAGACATACAAAAATGGCCCAAGCCAAATAGGCAAATACCATGTTCATACTCTTTTCATATACATAGCATTCTTGAACAAACATGAATGAGCTGGGGATGGTGGACCTAACCAAACAAACCACAAGTTATTATGCTTATTACTAGCCTATATTTCAGGACAAAACTTGTAACATCAATCACCAGTTCGGTCACTAAAGGCGTCATATAATTTATGGGAGACTCCTCTTGTATGTGTTTTCAAAAGTTGAATAATATATATTAGATACTGAGATAATCAAACTCTACCTAATGTAAGGGATTACCCTTGCATGGCCGGTCCCAAGCCCGAATAAAGGAGGAGGGTAGCGTTAGGCTTTCGACAGCGAGCAGAAAACTTTGTTAAGACTTATTTACCAAACTCTACTTAATGTAAGGGATTACCCTTGCATGGCTGGTCCCAAGCCCGAATAAAGGAGGAGGGTTGCGTTAGGCTTTCGACAGCGAGCAGAAAACTTTGTTAGACTTATTTATCATGGATTCTACAAATTATGATAGGGCTATGTGAAAACAAAGATTTCATGTAGCCAACCCCATCTAGTATGGGAAAAGGCTTAGTTGTTGTTGTTGTAGATACTGAGATAATCTCAACTAAGAAGGAAAAGGTTTTTCTTTTCAACTTAAATGCTTCTTTTAAAAACATTTTATGGTTGAAACTTAGAAGGCTCTAATCGCGTTGCTCTACCATTCAAATCAAGCAAGTCCAAAAACTCGGACAAAGTTTGCTCCTTGTAGATTTCACACACTTCCTTTTTCACCCAAACCAGTCTCTACCTAATCACATGCTGCACTCAACCCATGACAAGAAGGCATACGAAATAGAAAACTTCAAAGCAATGTTATAAAAATCAATTGTATGATACGACACGCAATACGGGCATATCGGTACATGAACTCATATGATGCAAGTACCTATATCAAAAATTACATTTAACACACCTTATTGTAGCATATCGTACAATACGCTGCAATACGAGTCTTGTATCATAAGATACACCTTGTATCATTATACCTTGTATCCTACAATACAATGTTTCAAAATTCATACTTTAAAAGAAACATAGTTTAGGTATGTTTTGACCCTTCTAGATGAGCTTCTTTGATTGTTCTTGCATGTCTATCCCTTCTTCTCTTCAAGGTCAACTCCTTTCTCTCTAAAAATCACATATATATTAACATTCATTAATAGTCATCAATCCTAAGTTTGAAAGTGAGGCTCCAGAGAGATGTATGCATGTGATTTAGTTTGTTTTGATGTTGAATCTGTTGTCTCTTGATATGGTACATATTGCAGAATTTTTATATTTAAAAAAATAATATTTTTAAAAAATAATTTAAAAGTAACTTGTATCGTACAGGTGTATTGATGCCCCATATGATACGGGGTCCGATATGATATTTACAACATCGCTTCAAAGACCTAGTACATTTTCCAACAATCATGTGCTTGTTCCAGTTAGTATTAGTGCATGTGAAAGCGTATTTACAAAGTGTGTCACAATGTCTAACATAAATTATATGTTGCTACATAGTTTGACGGTCCACAAGTGACAGTTTAATAGTGACAGTATGGAATTCAAAACAATAAACCTGAAGTCACGAATCCGTCGACCTTGAACTTCAAAGACCCCTAGAGCGCCATTAGCTAATGCAAATGCAAAGCTTTCAGATGTTTCATCATTGACCATATCCGAAGCTCCTTCTTCTGCAAATAGGAAGTTACTCTGATGTTTCTAACAAATGGATAAAATTGATTTTCACAGTATTAAATACCAGAAGCACAAAAATGTTACTGCCCAGAGAAACTACATAACAGGAAATTTGTCATGAAAGAGTTTCTTACTGGAATCTGTTGAAGATTCATTAGCCCTTGGAGATGCAACAGTTGAAGCAGTGCCTGGCCGATCTTTAGAGAATAAAGAAGTTTGGCCAGAAGATCCTTTTTGAGAAGGCTTAGGTGCTGTAGGAAGTGTCCATTCCATTATAGTAAATGGAAGAGCCAGTGATCTAAGCTATACAAAAGAAACAATGGGCATATCATAAAATGGACTCTTTGAAGAATCATGTTGCACTTAATTATCTATGTGTGAAGTAGAAATTGGAGCTCTCACGGTTTATGTGTGCTACCAAAACATCTTAGAGAGAATCATGTTGTTATGTCATAAAGAAAGAACACCTCTAAGAAAGCACAGTTTAAACTTTGGACAGTCAACAAAACAAAATTACGCAATCTCCCAGTTGCATTTGAATAAATGGAGAAGTGCATGCAATATTTGTATACAATAATGCACAAGGTTCGATGGATGCTTTCTAAGCATATAGTTATGGAATTATATATCAGAATATTTTTCATCACAATTACGGCGGTTAGCAGGCTGTTAGTGATGGGTCCAAATATAGCGGTAGTGGGGATATAACAGGATTTAGTATTACACTCTTATTAAAAATTAAAATATATAATGAGATCTATTTTTTACAAAATAATAAGAAATATATATATCCACAACAATCACAATTCTAAATCAATCTAAACAGACATTTCTATGCAAATCTAATAGCAAAACAAAATTAAACAATTAACAACAACAACTAAGCTTGTTCCCATACTAGATGGCATCGGCTACATAGATTCTTTGTTTTCACATAGCCCTATCATAATTTGTAGAATCCATGGTAAATAAGTTCGACAAAGTTTTACGTTGGCTATCGGAAGCCTAACGCAACCCTCCTCCTTTATCTGGGCTTGGGACCGGCCATGCAAGGGTGATCCCTTACATGGACAAGAGCCCTATCAAAATTAAACAATTAACAAATTTACAATAAAATAAATTGGCCAACTTAGACAATTTCCAACTACACTAGCTGCTCTTGATGATGATTCCATATTTTACTATGGTCAAAATTTACAATAAAATCAATTGGAGTTCAGAAAATGATGGTAAGAAACAAATCAATGAAAAAAAGTAAAAGGAGCAATCAAACTGAATTAACAACCTATACATTTCAAGGATGCATAATTGGACATTGTTTGTAGTAAAAGGAACAAAACATGAACAATGTCAATGCTGAATGCACCTTAAGAATGCATATATTTACCAACATTGAGAAATCAATGCAGTAAGAGTTAAAATCTCTTTCTCTCCAAGCAAAACTTGTCATAGTTAGTAAAGTGGAAAAATAAGAACTCAAATTGGCTTCAATTAAAAAGAAAATATACCAAGCCAGCACTTATTATGAAATTAATTCAAAAAAGCATAATGAAGATAAGGCATAGTGAAACTAACTCGGGTGGGAGAACTAGAGGAAGTAAGAGAACACTGCCAGCAGCAGAAGAAAAAGAAAGAACTAAAAAAAGAAAAACGAGACTGAGTGAGAGAGACTCGCATTTTCTTATTTACAGAGAGAGGCCAAACCCCAACGCACACATGCAACCCCCTGGGAGTCGAACTTCCTGCCAACAGCAAGGGCTTCTGGGTGCCCTACCAGTTGAGCTAACAATCTTGGTCATGAGAGAAAACTGGTCATTGATACTGGAATCATGCTTTAGCTTAGGTCACAGTTCATGATCTGAACGAGTCACACATACACCCTAGTACATGTTCCTCTACGCTGAGGACATCCTCGAAGAGCAGGAGATTTCGTGACATTTCTCATTGGCTGTCTTGTGTTTCTAATAAGTTGTTTAATTGTTGGCATGGTGAGTCGTATACATAATAAGTTGGTTTAGATTAATTCTAATCCGGATTTATCGGAATTAATTTCTATTAATTGAATTTATTAATAGAAATAATTCATTAAATCAGGTAATAAAATTAAAAATAAAATAAAATCTCAAATCATATAGTTTCACAGAATGTCGCTAAGCAGTAATTTTTTATTCAACCGCTACAAGATCAACAATGCCATAAGCTTGGGCTTCTGTCGCTGACATAAAAACATCCCTTTCCATGTCTTCAGATACAACCCATAAAGGTTTGCCCGAAGAACAGAGACTCAATAAAATAAGAATAAGAAGGAAGAAGGAAGGAAAACAAAAAAATGAGAAGAAAAGAGAAAATAAAGGAAAACCAAAAAAATGAAAGAGGGTCTCATGGTTTCCAGCAGCAGTTGCCATTGGTGGTGGTGGCTGGCAATGGTGGGTGTGGGTGGCTTGGCGGAAGTCGCACTCAAGGGAGAAAGAGAGAGAGGAGAGAAAGAGTTCAAAGTTTCTATAAATATTAAGATAAGTTTGAAGGTTTTGACTTAAAACAGCTTGGATCCATATGGGTCGACACATATCAATATGGTTTGTGCGTAACTAACATTTAAGCAAACCACCATAGAGAGAGCTATTTTACTCTTGGCACCGCAATTTGTGGTTTGAGGGCGTACCATTAAAACTTCAGGCATTGCCACGAAAAAAATATTGTTACTTTAAGTCACTTGTAATAAACATATTCAGATAAAAAAAAATGCTACTATGAAACAACAAAATGGGGGCAACCAGTGTTATCCGTATCGTACGATACGGTGCGATACGTAACCACAATATGATACGGTAACCTGTATCGTATGATAAAGGTTATCGCACTGTATCGTACGATATGGGTGATACGCCCAATTTTTTTTTCAAATTTTTTTTTTCAAAAAATTTTTTCAATTTTTTTTGCAGGTTTCTGGCCTCTCTTCACTTCCCTCCAAGGCATCCTCCGATATGCTTGTTTGGGATTGCAAGTTGTGTATGTAACATGTAAATTTGGGTTTATAATTTCATTTATTGAATAAGAATAATTTATGAACAAATAAAAATTATGACAAAATCATTTTCCTTTTTGTTGGCAACTTTTAGGTATATTTCTGCTACCAGTTTCTAATTTCATAAAATCGCAAACAATGAAAAACAATTTGGTTGTCTCAGTTCATTGAGTGGGCATTTCACAACTTCACTATTTTAAGGTTCACCTTACATGACTCCCATTGAGTTGAACATGATCAACGTATGTGAGGCTTAACTCAGTCTATGAAATAAGAAATGGAGTTCAAGCATTAGTCAAAAAGCTAGTCTCCAATAAGAGAAAAAGAGGATATCATCAAGTAACAATATCACATCACTGAGGTGTCATAAACTCAACTTAATAATCAAAGAAATGGAGCTCATCGTTTTGCTCACATTATCACATATGAAAATTAGCAAATATGACAACTACATGTACAAAGATATCAGTTTGTTAAGTTTGATATATTAGATGAGTAGATTATGGAAGATAACAAAAAAAATGCACTCCTAACCGAAGAAGACATTGCATGGATTAATTTGAAAGGAGTGCAACGACATCATGAAGGAGATGAAGATTTTGATTTTGAAGAAGAAAGTGATGAGAAACTTTGAATCTTCATCAAGGAGAAGATGAAGATTATTTAGTTAATGATCCTGATAAGCTGATATAAATTTACAATATGTAAAATGTAAATGTATTTCATTTTTTGCTTCAAAATATGTAAATTTGGATGTAATTGTTCAATGTTGAATGTTCAATCTATACTAAACTTTGTATTATATGAATTTAAAGCAATTACTAGATTTTTCTTGATTTTTTTTTAAATTTATACTATTTTTTCTTGAATTTTTAAATATTTTTTGTAATTTTTTAATATTAAAGTACGATACGGGCGATACGATACGCCCGTATCGTGGAGCCTAGTGATACACGATACGATACGCGTTAAACAACATTGGGGGCAACACTAGAACTAAGGTGTCCATGAGTAAGTTGGTGGATTTTCCTCAAACTTTCAAATCATTTGTTGGGTCTGGCAATACAACTGGGTGGCCCCTTCTGTGAGGGTGGTTGGTTCCCGAGCTCCTTGCACTGCCCTAAAAATACGCTTTGAGCGAGTGTTATCCATATCGCACCGTATCGTACGATACGGTGTCATACGTATCGTATCATGATACGATAACCTCTATAAAGGGTTCCTGGACTAACAGAAACCTGCATTTTTGTGGGTTTCTGTGTCTTTTTTGGAACTCCCCACGCTTTCATCCTGTGGTTCTCCTCCTTCGGGTTCAAGGGTCCAAAAACGTGCTCTATGGCGTCTGTGCAATCCTCCTAACTCGGATTGTGGTATATTTTGAGTATTTTTCTTCATTTTTTACTTTGTATTTGTTGTTGTTTTTGTGTTATTTGCATTTTTCTTTTTTTGAATGACAAAATATGAAGTTATTAAGTGTGTGGATATGATTTTTATTACATTCATGAAGTGGGAGACACTCTATTGGAGTGTTATGTGAAGATTGGGGATTTACGAAGTGCTTTTATTTTCATGTTTTTGATTGAATTAAAGTGCTCAATTGAAATGGTAAGAAGGGGTGTTAGAGACTCACATTCTCGGTTTGATGATCCGGCATGGCAGTGGGGTATACCACTTGAGGGTTCAAGATTAAAGATCAAATGTTTGTTTTGTGAGAAGGTGGTTAGTGGTAGAATTTCACGATTGAAGCATCACCTAGCAGGGACTAGAAAAGAAGTTGCTCCTTGTAGAGGCAGAGTTAGAAGTTTGCCAGAAGGTATTAAATGGCAATGTCTTCAGATGATTGAGAGTATACAAGAGAGGAGACAACAAAAGAATGATTTAAGAATGTTTGAGGAAGATGATGATGCTATTGGATTCACTGATAGTATTCCTTCATATGCCAGAACAAAGATTGGTAGTAGTTCTCGACCACCAAACAGGGGAAAGAAGGTTGTTAAAGATTTTGAAAGTGGTAGAAGAGGAAGCTCAGGAAGGAGTAGAAGAAGAGTTGCTTCTAGCATACATTCATTTTTTCCTCTTAGCACTATACCTGTTGCTCAACTTGGAATTCATGTTGTTATGGCTTCAGAACAACTGCATGATCAGGCAGACCTTGCAATGGGCAAATAGTTTTATGATGCATGCGTTCCATTTAATGCAGTAAATAGTTTTCATTTTCAAGCAATGACAGATGCAATTGCTAATATTGGTCCAGGATACAAGATACCCTCTTATCAGAAATTTAGAGGAAAGATCTTAGATAAGACTGTCATTGAAGTGCAAGAATATTGTTCGACTTTGAGATAGTAATAGAAAGAGACAGGATGCACTATCATGGCAGACGGATGGACAGATAGGCGAGGAAGGACCTTGCTGAACTTTCTTATATATTGTTCTAAAGGACTTATGTTTTTGAGATCTCTAGACATGTTAGAGGAGAGGCACACTGCAGAGATCCTACGGCAAGAGTTTGATAAGGTGATATGCGAGGTTGGGCTAGAGAATGTAGTCTAATTGATTACAGATAATGCAGTTAACTATAAAGCAGTTGGGAAGGAGTTAGCAGATACTTATGGGACTTTCTATTGGACACCATGGGCAGCCCATTGTTTAGATCTCATCGATATTGGTGAGATGGATGAGATAAAGGCAGCAACTGAGTGTTGCCAAGATATCACCAAATTTATCTATAACCATGCCTTTGTATTATGTATGATGAGAAGATATACAGATGGTGCAAAGCTTCTTCATACAGTTGTAACTCGATTTGCAACTAATTTCTTATCTGTATAAAGTATTGTCAGACAGAAGCAAGCCTTGAAGAGAATGTTCTCCTCAGATGAGTGACAACAATTTGCAGAGTTGCCTCAAAATAGAAGAAACAGAAAATTGAATGAGATTTCAGAGACAATCTTCAAGAGTACATTTTGGAATGCATGTGTTAGATTGTTGAGGATTACATGTCCTTTAATAAAGGTTTTGAGATTGGCTGATAGCAAGGAGAACCCATATATGAGCTACCTTTATGAAGCCATGGATAGGACAAAAGAAGCTATTAGAAATAATTTTAATGGAAAAAAGAGAGATTATGTGCCCGTGTGGAAAATTATAGATAATAAATGGAATAAACAATTGTATCAGCCTATTCATGCAGCTCCATATTATCCAAACCCAGCATTTAGGTACTCAGCAAGCTTTAAAAGGGATGGTGACTCGGTGAGGTTAATCGAGGCATCATTGATTGTATAGATAGATTAGTCTCTGATGAGAGTAGAGCAGATGCTATACATCGAGAGATGGAGATCTATGATAATGCTCTTCAGTTAATGGGTTTGCCTGTAGCAATTCGCAACCGCACTAATATGCACCCAAGTAAATTGTTTATCTTTGTATTTAAGTTTCTTAAATTTATATTATTGTGGATTAAGTATCTAATGTTTGCCTTTTTCTACAAATGTTTGGTGGAATAGGTTTGGAAGTAATTGCCCAAACCTTAGAGATTTTGCAGTAAGAGTTCTGAGTCAAACCTGTAGTGCAACGGGTTGTGAAAGGAATTGGAGTGTCTTTGAACACATCCATACAAAAAAGCGCAACAGGTTGGAACATAAGCGACTGAATGACTTAGTTTTTATTCGTTGTAACATGCGGCTTCGCGAAAGGTAATCTTGTATTAGTTAGTAGTTAGTACTTAAAGATTTAATTCAATATATTGTTTGACTTCAATTGTTAATGTTATTTACTAATTACTTATCTTTCTTTCTTCTAGGCAATTGAAAAAGGTAAATAAAGAAGAAAGCCAATTTGATCCAATAAGTTTGGATAATTTTGATATATTATAAGATTTGATTATAGAAGATAGCGAAGAAAATGCCCTCCTAACTGAAGAAAACATTGCATGGATTAATTTGGAAGGAGCGCAACAACATTATCAAGGAGATGAAGATTTTGATTTTCAAGCAGAAGGTGGTGATGAGGATCTTCAGCAAGGAAAAGATGAAGATTATTTAGTTGATGATCCTGATTACAATATGTATATGTAAATGTATTTCATTTTTTACTTCAAAATATGTAAATTTTGTTTAATTGTTCAATGGTGAATCATGATCAAATCATCAATATGTACTCCACTTTGCATTATATGAATTCTTTGCAATTACCAGATTTTTCCTAAATTTTTTCTAATTTTTTCTGATTGTTTTGGATTTTTACTATTTTTTCTGATTTTTTAAATATTTTTTTCATTTTTTTAATATTAAAGTACGATACGATACGCTATGATATGATACGCCCGTGTCGTAGAGCAAAACGATACACGATACGATACGCGTCAGATAACACTGCTCTGAGCCACCCGTCCATCGTCTGTGAAAGAGCTGACATGGAGTTTGGCACATAAGTAAAAGCACGATACAAATTACAAAGGAGGGGTTCATTTGGCAAGCTATTGTAGAGTTTGTGCCAAGGCAGAGGAACTGACAAAATACCTCTTTGGCACATGTGAAGTACTCTCATGGTTATTAGAGAAAGCTTGGCAAGATTTGTGGACAATACCATCAGGCAAATGCGGTTCAGCCCTATAACACAAGACACTCAACAGAGAACAGGGGGCAGTAGAGGTGGTTGCTGTTTCGATTTCATGGCACCTTGGAACAAACATAATAATTGGATTTTCAGTGAGAATCTAACATGACAGGGTCGTATGATCTCATAATGTAGTCAGACTACTAGGGTTTGATTGAAATGATGGAATGCCTCAAAGTGAGAGAAACTGCCTGGCATCTTAATGTTTTAGATAAGTAGGGCCTGTTGTTAGAATGGATCCATTTCTATAATCCCATTGCTGAACTGGTTCTACAAATATTGCTTGCTGTACTACTATATACATTAATTGGATTTTTACATTCATTCAAAACTATAAGCTGCATATGAATAATGCATACGCTTTCTTTCAGAAGAGCATGTTGTCGCACTTTGTGCACCATATGCAAAGTGTACACCTTTGTCAATGAAGGTCAAACTTTCCAACCATTCATACGCTACAGTTATCAAAAGCTATTAAAAGATTGGAAACTGAAACCTTGAGCTCGAAGTAGGTTCCCAATGCGGATATAGAGGCTTTCTCAAGGGCTGACAAGAGGAGCAGCATATTCGACATTGAATATGAAAACAGAATTACAGCAAATAGAAAAAGATATTGGAGAATGGTTCGACCCTTTTGTAGGTGTCGACCAATTCTCTCTCTTTCTGTTCTTTTCTAAAATCCCTAAAAGATTAGGGCAACATAAGCACTTATATAATGCACTTTCTAACTTAAAAGACATAAATGCCCTTGATAAGAAGTAGTGTCTTAAACATATTCTATCGTGATGTTCTTTCAGTCTTCCAAACTCCCCCTCAAGTTGGGTCAAATATATATATAACTCCCAACTTGCTAAACATTCGGTCCAATGTACTCTTAGACACTGCTTTGGTTAAAATATCATCAACTTGATTCTCAAATGACACATATTGCACACTTAGTGTCTTGTTTGATATTTTCTCAGATGAAGTGAAGGGATCACCCTTGCATTGCCGGTCCCAAGCCCGGATAAAGGAGGAGGGTTGTGTTAGGCTTTCGACAGCCAGTGTAAAACTTCGTCGGATTTCTAGAACATGAATTACAAAAATTATGAGCATTGCTTTGGGGCGTCCCCGCCTAGTGACGTGCTGCAGAGCCCGAATGCAGTAAGAAGTAAGCAAGGGCCACTACATTTTCACCCGAATGTAGTGAATCAATTGCAGAGAGGGTTCCCACATCATGGACGGGTGTGGGTAAAGAAGTTAGTCCCGCTACATTGCCGCCCGAATGTAGTGAAAAATTTTCAAAGAGGGTCTCCGCATTTTGATTATGGACGGATGCGGGGGGTAAGGAAGCTAGTCCTACATAATAAGATTCGTATTGGTTCTTGGAATATCGGAACATTATCGGGTAAGCTAATGGAGGTGGTAGATACTATGATTCGGAGAAAGATTCATATTCTATGTTTACAAGAGACAAAATGGGTTGGAGAAAAAGCAAAGGAGATAGAGGATACAGGTTTTAAATTATAGTACTCAGGTAAAGAAAAGGCCCGAAACGGAGTTGGTATTATCATAAATAAAGATTTAAAGGAGAGTGTAGTAGACATACAACGATATGGTGACCGAATCATGACATTGAAATTAGTGTTAGGAGCAGAGGTTTTGAATATAGTTTGTGCTTACGCACCCTAAGTAGGACTAGAAGATAGTATAAAGACAGTTTTTTGAGAAGAGTTAGATAAGGTGTTTCAAAAGATTCCACAAAGGGAGATGATTTGTTTAGGAGGAGATTTAAATGGACATGTCGGTAAAGAGGCATTAGGATATCAAGGGATTCATGAAAACTTTGGTTATGGGGATATAAACGAGGAAGGTAGGGAGATTTTAAATTTTGCTATGTCATTTGATCTCTTTATAGTCAATACAATCTTCAAAAAACGAGATGAACATTTAATTACTTATAAGAGTGGCTTATCACAAACACAAATTGATTATTTTATTTGTAGAAAAAAAGATAGAGCGTGTTGTAAAGATTGTAAGGTAATTCCAGGAGAAAGCTTAACCACCCAACATCGACTTTTAGTTATGGATTTACAAATAAAAAAATGGACAAAGAAGAAAAGAGTGCATCGAGCTATTCGGACTAAATGGTGGAACCTCAAAAGTGAGAAAGAAGATATATTTAAACAGAAAGTCCTTCAAGGAGATGTCCGGAATTATGTTGGCACACCCTCTGATATGTGAAACAATATGGCTATACATATTAGGAAAGTGGCGAAAGATGTGTTAGGGGTATCTAAGGGAGGTGTACCGGCACAAAAAGAAGCTTGGTGGTGGAGTGAAGTAGTACAAAATAAAATAAGGCAAAGAGGGCATGTTACAAATTATATTATGCTAAGAAAACTAGTGAAACTTTAGAAGCTTATAAGAATGCAAAGAAGGAAGCAAAAAAGGCCGTTAGTGAAGCAAAAGCTAAGATTTGGGAGGACTTATTTGAAAAACTCAACTCAAAAGAGGGTGAAAGAGATATTTTTAGGATAGCTAGGGCTAGAGATAAGAAAACTAAAGATCTTAATTATGTTAGATGCATAAAAGACGAGGATAGTGGCAAATGATGATATAAGAAATAGATGGAAAAACTATTTTTATAATCTTTTTAATGAAAATAAAGATGTTAGTATTAGTTTAAGAGATTTAGCTAAGTCAGAAAAGTATATAAACCACAATTTCTACCGACGTATTCAAAAGAATGAAGTCAAAGAGGCTCTTAAACATATGAAGAGTGGTAAATCGGTAGGACCAGATAATATTCCTATAGAAGTTTGGAAAATACTAGGAGAAATAGGAATCACTTGGCTCACAAGACTATTTAATGAAATATGGAAAAACCAAAAGATGCCCGAGGAATGGAGAGCAAGTCCACTTATACCCGTATATAAGAATAAGGGAGACATTCAAAATTGTGCGAATTATCGAGGTATCAAGTTAATGAGTCATACTATGAAATTATGGGAAAGAATTATCGAACGTAGGTTAAGACAAGTATCAAGTACAACAGAGAACCAATTTGGATTTATGCCAGGTAGATCTACTATTGAAGCGATTCACCTTTTGAGACGTCTTATGGAACATTTTAGAGCAAAAAAGAAAGACCTTCACATGATATTTATTGATCTAGAAAAATGTTATGATAGGGTACCGAGAGAGGTTCTTTGGAGAACTTTGGAAAAAAGAGGTATCCCATTGACATATATTAACCTTATAAGAGACATGTATGATGGTGCAAAAACATGTGTGAGGACTCATGAAGGAACGACGGACTTCTTTGAAGTTAATATTGGGTTACATCAAGGATCAACTTTAAGTCCATACTTATTTATAATGGTGATGGATGAGTTAACAAAACATATTCAAGATGAAGTACCTTGGTGTATGTTATTTGCAGAAGACATTGTATTAGTGGAGGAGTCTAAGGAAAAAGTTAATAGAAAATTGGAACTATGGAGAGAAACATTAGAAAACAAAGGCCTCCGACTTAGTAGAACAAAGACAGAATATATGGAATGTAAGTTTGATCATTTGGCTACTTCAGAGGATATAGAAATTAAAATTGGCACACATTGCATTCTCCAAAAGGAAAGTTTTAAATACCTAGGGTCAATTTTTTAAAGTGATGGAAGAATTGATGGAGATGTTACACATAGAATTAATGCTGATTGGTTAAAATGGAGAGGAGCATCAGGTATTCTTTGTGGTAAGAAGATACCATTAAAATTAAAAGGTAAATATTATAGAGCAGCAATTAGGCCTGCCATGTTTTATGGTTCTGAGTGTTGGGCAGTTAATCATCAACATGTACAAAAGATGTCTGTGACAGAAATGAAGATGTTGAGATGGATGAGTGGTCATACAAGAAAAGACCGTATACATAATGAGGTTATTAAAAACAAATTAGGAGTGGCACAAATAGAGGATAAAATGAGAGAACATCGTTTAAGATGGTTTGGACATATAGAAAGAAGATCAAAAGAAGAACCTGTAAGAAGGTTAGAAAAACTAAATTTGGAAAGTATTAAAAGAGGTAGAGGACGGCCACAAAAGTGTTGGAAAGAAACAATAAAGAATGATCTAGCTCATTGGGAGTTAACTGCTAACATGGCACACGATAGGGATCTGTGGAAACAAAGAATCCATGTAGCCGACCCCGTCTAGTATGGGAAAAGGCTTAGTTGTTGTTGCTGTTGTTGAAGTGATAATTCACTTCTATATATTTTGTCTTCTCATGTTGAACAGGATTTGTAGCTATCTCTATTGTTGCTGGATTATCTGTATATAGTGGTACTAAGAGATTTAATTTTACTTTAGTTCAGTAATCAATGAAATCAGCCATATTCCTTCACTTGTTCCCTGAGCAACTGCCCTATACTCTGCTTCTGCGCTTGATCTTTCAACCGCAGCTTGCTTCTTACTTTTCCAAGAAATTATATTTCTCCCAAATAGTGCAACATACCCTATGGCATATTTTCTATCATCAATCGATCTTGCCCAACCAACATCAGTGTACAATTCTAAATTATTGTGTTCGTTAGAATATAAATTACCATTTACAGGAGTATTTTCAAGTATCTCAAAATCTTGAATATTGCTTCCATAGTTGTTGCTTTGGAGCATGCATAAACCCACTAACGATCGTGTCATATGATGGTCAAGTAGATCAATTTTCTCACGAATCTTTAATATCTTCTAGTATCACTCAACTCCTTACCATTATTTATCCCCAATCTGTGATTGATATCCATGGGAATATCACAAGGCTTTGATCATGTAACACCTATTTCTTTTAATAAATCCATTACATATTTTCGTTGAGTAAGAAAGATAACTTTTTTTTATCTCAATACCTTAATCCCCAAGAAACAATGAAGTAATCCCAAATCTTTGAAGTCAAAAAATTGACGTGAATGACTTTTCAAATTTTAGATTTCTTCTTTATTATCTCCGGTCACAACAATATCGTCCACATAAACAATGAGTAGGGATATTCCATTCCCTTTCTTTATGAAAAGTATATGCTCATTATTCTTACTTCTAGAATACTCGAGTCCAATGATTCCTTCACTAAAGCATTCAAACCATGCCCGTGGTGATTATTTCAATTCATATAAAGTTTTCTTCAACCTGCACACTTTATTTGGGTAGTACTGATGTTTCAAACCTTATAGAACTTTAATATATACTTTTTCATTGAGGTTTCTTTGAAGAAAGACATTTTTTACATCAAGCTACCACATCTTCCATCCTTTGTTAGTTGTCATGCTGATAAAAACAGGTATAGATATCATCTTTGCTATTGGGAAAAATGTTTCGTTATAATCTATCCCATCCCACATGATTTGACTATATCCCTTTGCAACAAGTCAAGCTTTGTATCTATCAATTTCTCTCGATGTTATGTATTTTACAATATACACCCATTTACACCCTACAACTTCTCTTCTTTTTGGTAGTGATACAATTTTTCAAGTGTTGTTTTTCTTTAATACATCAATTTCCTTCTTCGTAACAAGTTGTCATTCTTTTGATAAGCTTGTATCCTCCCAGGTTTTTGGAATCACTATTGCATCAACATTTGATTTATAGTTTGTTTACATTTCTCCATAATCAATAAAATTAATGATCGGATGTACACATCTTTTTTCATTCTTTACTGCGAGTGGTAGGTCTAAATCATTTGTTAGATTTGTTGATGTAGGTACTGCAGAAGTTGGTGTTACATAATTAGACTCTTCTTGTGACTCTTATATCTACCAAAAAAATTTCTTGTTCCTCTTTTATACACTTGATTTGGAGCTGGTTTTTCAGATTTTTCGCTCCCACCATTGTTTTCTTGACCCTAAAGGTCTTCTTCCTCCTTATGATAGTAAGGAAAGAATTGGCTCCCCTCACCACTATAGTAATATGTATCCTCATAAAATGTAACATTTCTAGAAACAAAATTTTTTGGTACAGGGGTCATAACATCGATATCCCTTTTAGAAGGGAGAATACTCAATAAATACACATTTTCTCTTGAGTCCAGTTTATCCCTATTATTTGTTGGAAATTGAATCAAAATCTTAATGTGTTTATGTTAGTTTTGTTTTTATTGTTAGTCTTTTATTTTGTTATATCTGTAAGTAGTTTTTGGGTCTCTCTGTAGGTGTTTGGATCTCAATGGATCAGGATCTGATCCATTGAGTATTAGGTAGTATTAGTCATTAAAGAAGGGTATTTAAGTCATTCAAGTTAGAATGAGTCTATATATATCGATAATCTGTAATTAGGTTTTCGTAATGAATGAGAAAAAGGATATCGGCAGCCATGTTGGAGCCGACCTGCACCATCTGGCCCCTTTCTATCAGTTGATGTGTTTTTCTTCAATGTTTAGCATGATATCCCTCTGAAAATCGACATGGTATCAAAGCATGTTTCGGGGGAAATACGGTTTTACAAACAAGGTAATCAGAATCGTGGAAAAATCTAGTATGTTTTCTTGAAATTTTACATTCTATTCAAACAGTGTACAGATTATGTTGGCACAGAAAGTGGTTCTGTGGGCTGTGTGGGCTGCACACTTCCCTTTGATGTCCATATTAAAAGCTAACCGTGTTTTTCCTATTGGTACAAATTTTATTTTGGGTCGACATCAAGTGAATGGATGAAAAAGCTTAGATGAAAGTATTTAACTTCTTGTTGTTATCAAGTCTCTGTCCCAGCGATAAAGTGTTCTTTGTGCAATAGCGAAGTGTGTTTTGTACAAGAACAAAGTAAGGCCAGATTGTGACTAAAAAATCGTGTTAGGGTTAGTTAGTGAAGACGGACTTGTTTACCACAAGCCCCAGAATCATAGCAGTAAGGATTAAGTAATTCCAATAGTTGAATATTCACAAAGAATTTATTCTGTGAATCATAATGGAAAATAACAAAATTGGAGACGGAAATGATAACAGTCTCTCAGACAAAGGAGAGGGATTTCAAATTACAAATTTGAAATTAGATGGAAAGAATTATATTCAGTGGGCCAGATCTATAGAACTGGCAGTTATGGCCAGGGGGCGATGGGACTATTTAAATGATGAAGTATCTCAACCACCTACTTCATATCCTTTGTATTCTAGATGGCGTAGAGAGAATCCACTCATTAGTGCATGGCTGATTCAATCAATAGTACCTTCAATTGGCAGTACATTCATGTTTTTAGAAACAGTTAGAGATATTTGGTTAGCAGTTCAGGAAGCTTATACTCAGAGGAAGAACATAGCAAAGAAATATGATCTCATTGAAAAAATCAGAAAATGTAGATAGGGTGGAAGATCAATAAGTAAGTACTATGCAAAACTCAAAAGTCTATGGGAAGAACTGCAACTTTATTCCAAGACTAAATGTCAACAGTGCACACAAGAGTGCAATGAAGAGTTCGAAGAACGAAAAGTCTTTGATCTTCTATGGAGCATCTCTTCAAAGTATGAGGTTGTAAAAAACAATATTCTGAGCAGAGAAAAACTTCCTTCTCTAAGTACAGTGTATTCGCTTTTACTCCGAGAAGAAGATAGGAAATTGTTAGAGAAGGAAACTAAAATTAGTTCAGAGACTACAACATTTGTGGGCAGAAACAATTCTACTGGTACTTACTCTCGTGGAAGAGGAGGTTATGGACGTGGAAGGAGTAGATCCGCACTTACTCCAGAGGAAAAAGAAAATCTAACATGTTCTCACTGTGAAAAACCACAACATACAAAAGAGACATGTTGGGAATTAGTTGGTAGACCAACATACTTTCCGAATATATCTAATAAAGCCTATTTCAGCAGTGACCAGAGTGATAAACAGAACTTTGAAAACAGTGCTACATCATTGGCGGATATGAAGAAAGAAATTGAACTACTCAAGGCCCGATTAACAGACTCGCATACTCCTTCCACTTCTGCTAATCCTTATTCTCAAGCCACAATGGCATATCCTTTTTCATTCATGGCTAAGGATAAGACATTCACTCCTCACTCCATGACTTGGGTTATTGATTATGGTGCCACAAATCACATGGTCAGTAGGAAAGAATATTTTGACACCTATGAGTTTATTCAAGAATAGACTAATATAAGGCTGGCTGATAGCTCACATACTCCTATAACTGGGAGAGGAAGTATTATTACATCTTTTGGCACATTGAGAAATGTTTTACATGTTCCCAATATCTCAGTCAATTTACTATCAGTCTTTGCTTTAACACGAGATTTGAAATGACATATAATGTTTTATACTACTAGATGTTTATTTTAGGAGTTCAGGGCGGAGAAGATCTTTGGTCGAGGTAATATGAGAAGAGGCCTCTATTTTTGTGAAGAAAATAATGAAGCTACAATGCAATCTACAGTCATTAGAGAAAAACAGAAAGAAGAACTACCTTTATGGCACCAGAGACTGGGACATTTACCGTTATCAAAGATTAGGATATTACTACCTAGATTTGCTCATTGTAATGATTTTAATTTGAACTGTGAGACTTTTCAATAGGCAAAACATCATAGAATTTATTTTCCTTGTAAAGAAAAATCATCCATTCCATTTGAGGTGGTTCATTCCGACATTTGGGGTGCTTGCTCTATTACTTCATTGCATGGATATAAGTATTTTGCTTCATTCATTGATGATTATACTAGGTTTACGATGATATACCTCATGAAAACGAAAGATGAAGTGAAGAATATTATTCTCATTTACCATCGTTTTATGCAAACTCAGTTTCAGACTATAATTAAAATATTTCGCAGTGATAATGGTGGTATATCCCAATCACTCCAGTCCTACTTCCAGAATCATGAGATCCTACACCAGACTTCATGTACCTACTTTTTCCAACAAAATGGTGTATCTGAAAGGAAAAATAAACATATTTTAGAGGTTGCTAGAACTCTTTTAATAGGATATAATGTTCTAAAATATTATTTGGGTGAAGCATTTCTAACAGTTGTCTTTCTTATAAATCGGATGCCAAGCAGGATTCTAAATGGCAATACTCCATTTCACTCTTTATGTCCTTCCCAGAAACAGTTTCATATACTTCCTAGAGTATTTGGGTGTACTTGCTTTATCCATATTCATCTGGATTTTAGAGACAAATTAGATGCAAGATCAGTTAAATGTATCTTCCTGGGGTATTCTTCCACTTAGAAGGGATATAAGTGATATGATCCCATTAGAAAAAAATCTTGTTACTATGGATGTTACATTTCATGAAGATATACCATTCTACGATACACAGGAAACTATTGCATCAGAGATATATTCTTAGAATGTGATACACTTCCACCAACCGAAAGTCCACCAGTAGCTGAAAGGCATAAAGCAAGATTAGTAGCAAAGGGTTATAGTCAATATTATGGCATTGATTACACATAAACCTTTGCACCAGTGGTAAAAATGAACACTATTTGAGTTATTCTAAGTGTAGCTGTTAATAAGAGATGGGAACTATGACAATTGGATGTTAAGAAGGCATTCTTTCAGGGTGATCTCATGAAAGATATTTATATGGACTTACTACTAGGGTATATTCCTGAACAAAATTCAAGCAAGGTATGCAAACTGAAGAAATCAATTTACGATCTAAAACAATCCCCACGAGCATGGTTTGAAAAATTCAGTAACAGTGTTGTAAAGTTGGGTTTCAAACAATGTGTCAGTGATCATACTCTATTCATCCATCAAGGTCAGAGAACTATTGTCCTGTTAGTATATGTTGATGATATCATAATTACAGGTGATGATACAAAAGAGATAAATACCTTAAAGAGGCAATTAAGTATGTTATTTGACTTGGATTTGGGGAGATTACATTACTTCTTGAGAATAGAAGTCATTCATAAAAGGGATTGCTTGTTTCTAAGTCAAAGAAAGTATATTCTAGATCTACTAAAGGAAACCAAAATGGAAGATTGCCGAGTGTGTTCTACTCCCATTGAAATCCCAAAGGAGAATAACAATGATTTGACTTAACCATATGAAGACATTGGCAAATATCAGAGACTAGTGGGAAAATTGATATATGTTACTATCACAAGACCTGACATCAGTTTTACAGTGGGATATGTTAGCATATGGATGCACTCTCTATCAAAACATCATATGAATGATGTATTCCATATCATCAGATACTTGAAATCATCAATCACGTACGGCTTACTATATACTCCATATCATACACTGGATATGAAAATTTATTATCGATGCAAATTGGGCAGGTTCAAAAATTGACAAAAAGTCAACCTCTGGATATGTGGTGTGTCTTGGAGGTAATATTGTATCATGGAAAAGTAAGAAACAAACTATGGTGGCTAGATCAAGTGCTGAAGTAGAATATCGGGCTATTGCTTTGAGCATGTGTGAAGGTTTATGGATTGTATCACTTCTTGAAGAGATAGGCTTAAGAGGGAATCTTCTAATTGACTTCTTCACTTATAGTAAGGCTGCCCTTTAAATAGCCTTGAACCCAGTATTTCATGAAAGAACCAAACATATTGAAATAGAATGCGACTTCATCAGAGAAAAAATTTCTCACGGAATATTCAATTTGATTCATGTGCATTCTGGAGATCAATTAGCAGATATTCTTACTAAAGCAGTACCAGTTAATAGATTTAAAAGAGCTCTTGGCAAGTTGGGAGTTTCAAGTCTTCAAGACCCAACTTGAGGGGGCGTGTTGGAAATTGAATCAAAATCTTAATGTGTTTATGTTAGTTTTGTTTTTATTGTTAGTCTTTTATTTTGTTATATCCGTAAGTAGTTTTTGGGTCTCTCAGTAAGTGTTTGGATCTCAATGGATCAGGATCTGATCCATTGAGTATTAGGTAGTATAGTCATTAAAGAAGGGTATTTAAGTCATTCAAGTTAGAATGAGTCTATATATATTGATAATCTGTAATTAGGTTTTCGTAATGAATGAGAAAAAGGATATCGGCAGCCATGTTGGAGCCGACCTGCACCATCTGGCCCCTTTCTATCAGTTGATGTGTTTTTCTTCATTGTTTAGCACGATATCCCTTTGAAAATTGACATTATTAAGGTGCACATGCACATAACATACACACCCAAACACTCTAGGAGTAATTTTGAAAAAATCTTTCTTTTGGAATTAGCAAAAGCATAGGTATTTTTCCTCCAAGAGTTATGATGGAGCATAGTTTATGAGATAAACAAAAGTAAGTATTGTCTCGCCCCAAAGGTATTTTGATAATTTGCTCCCAATCATCAATGTTCGCGTAGTTTATAGTATATGACGATTCTTATATTTTGCTACTCCATTCTGTCGGAGAGAATATTCACATGATGTTTAGTGGAGTAAATAGAGAATAATCATCAATAAATGAAATAAAATGTGTCCAATAATAGCAATAATCGGGCAAGGTCCCCATACATCTTAATATATTAAACTAAATGTACTTTATGTTCTTAATATACTTCTAAGCATTGTTGTAAAACTCATACCATATCATACGATACGATACGAGTTTATCGTATATCATAGGGCAGTATATCGTAGGGCAGATTATCATAAATCGTTTATCATGCCCTATGATTTATCATGTATCACACGATATGGCACGATACGGGTCGTATCGTATTATACCGTCCATATCGTACACGTCGATTTTGATTCACGGGATATAAAATCCAAGAAACTCGAGTTTTTTCTACTATTTTGCTTGCTCTGAAACCCTTTCTTACCCTTACCTTGCTCCCAAACTGTTTTTATACCTTTCATCTACTCAACATACTCCTTTTTTTTCATCCTTACTCCTTTGTAATCTAATTTTTCACTTGAAAAAAGTTGGGGCTTCATAATCCTACTCCTTTAAGTTTAACTTCTTACTCTAGTAGGCATGTAGACTCATGGTATTAGTTTATTGATCATGAAAATGTCATTTTTAGTTGCACTCTGATTGTGTTCTCTACCACTTAGTTACCTTCTGTTTTTTAATTGTAATTTTTCATATTTTCTGGATTTTTTGAATTTTTTTGAATGTTGTAAAATAATTCAATTTTTATTATGTCGTATCATATAATACAACACGATTATCATGTATCAGTGTCCTGTACGATACGGGCACCGATACGCTAATTACAACATTGCTTCTAAGAAAATTAACTCAAACATGTTTATCCAACTCACATAGTTCGTATTCCAAAGACATTTCTATATTGAGTATAGCCAGTTCCAATACAAGCATCTTTAGTTTTAATAGTAGTAGACTTTGATACCAAAGTATTGCTTCTTTATTATGTTATGTTAAGGACATGTTCATTGTTGGTTTTCCAGAGGTTCCTTCATATAAGTAGAGGTCCCCATTCTTTTTACCATTTCCATAAATCTTTTTCGTCTTCTTTTCCTCAAATACACAATAAGATGAGAAATATATACCACAATTTAGTCTTTTAGTTACAGAGAAAAGATTCATCAAAATCTGAGGTATATATAACACTTGATTAAGTAGTTCTAACGATGACTACAATTTTTCTTTTCTAGTTACTGATATAAAGGAATTATCAACAATTTTAACCAAATCATACAATTCTTTATAATCAATTAACCCTTCTTTGGATCTCACCATATGTTTTGTTGCACCCGAATCAATAACCCAATATCTATCCAAAGAAAAGCTAGGAGGATTACCACTTGTTCCAGCCCAGTCACACTGTATAGTTTGCATGATATTTATATGATGGTGTTGACGAGGACTCGGTGAGTCGACCCTATATGCCTTTTAAGCGTCTCAATATCATATTCATGGCATCACTTATATTATTGTTTGGTCCTGTTTCTTGAGATCTTACGATAAAAACTTGAGTTTTTATATGGTTAGACTTACCAACCAGTTCCCAACACTGCTCTATGGTGTGATTGGGCTTCCCACAGTGTGTGCATTTCAATGTATCTCTCCCTTCTGCAGTAAGGTCACCACGTCCTTTGCCTCTTGTAACCTTATTACAATTCCTTCCAATAAAGGTTGTCTTCTTAATGTTATGAACATTATTTTTTTCTAAATTCCTTTTATCCTTTTCTCTAATCAATAACTTGTATCATGTTCCAAGAGTAGGAATTTCCTCACTTGCAAGGATATTGGCCTTTATATTCTCATAGACTAAGGAGATATCACGTAATAGATCAAACACTTTCGTTTTTTCAAATTAATTGGAGAATGGTTCGAGCCTTTTGTTGATGTCGACCAATTCTCTTTGTTTCTCCTCTCTTTTCTAAAAACCCTAAAAGATTACAAAAAAGTAAGCCCTTATATAGTGACTTAAAAGATAGAAATACCCTTAGTAAGAAGTATTGTCTCAAACATATCCTAACGTGATTGTTCCTTGAGTCTTCCACACAGGAAATGACTTCACTTTTTGACTACATGAAGACTTTCTCATCTTTAACCATCAGGGATAGTAACTCTGGTGAAGGCACAAATTGCAGGTATTAACAAGTTGCTTTTCTTTTTCTAGATTTCATTTGGAGTAACATTTAATGATTCTAGAATCCATTGTGATTGTGCATGAAGTTGAAGTTTTCTTTTGATATTCATTTTACTTGCATTTCTTAAATTATACCCCAAAGTAACAGAACTGATTGACAAAAATATTCATAATAAGATCATCGAACTCTAAACAGAACCTCCTATTTTAGGTCTTTAGAGGGCAAGTCATCGCACAAGAGATGTGGGAGAAACAAAGAGCAAATAACCAAGAAACCAATATTGATGATGTGAACATAAGCATAATGACAACTCAAGTAAAGGCCTTTCAGTGATGAGGAGATGATGGAGTGGTAAGTCTAATTGATATAGGTTTGTTGGTCTTTCCACAATTCACTTAAGTAAAAATGTCTCTGAAATCCAATCTTCTCTTGTACATTTACGTTCAATACAATTTTAATTAAGAAACATAAAAGTAGTTTGTAAACCACACACCTTGTACAACTTCAACATTCAACTCATCTATGTAACACGGGTGCATGTCCGACACTCGACACCCATACGTTCTCTCATTTCCAACTTTATACTTATTACTTTACATACTTTTTAATTAATAATTCTAACTTAAAAGATAGTCTGGTGCTATGTCAAGGGATATTTCCCAATTGATACTTTAGTATGTTAGTGAATAATAACTTTTGGAAGCTGAGCCTTTCTTCTATCTTGATGAGATATTATCAATTATATAGAATAATATAGATACATAGATACACATATATTATCGAGTCCTTGCAACCATGATTTTTTAAGTTGTATCCCATACTTGCACTCACAACCATGTTCCCACACCAGCACTCGTGTGACAAGGTACCTCGCTTTGAGGCACATTTCTCGTTTTTCACTTTTGCCATGCAACTTACGTGCTGCTTAAGATAAATGCATGTTCAAGAGGATTCAAGCTCATCTTTCTCATTGTTTGTGAAAGCAGGGACAAACATCTGGTTTGCCACTGGTATTATCATAAACCTAGTACACCACAAGCAGAGCACCTTGGCTGTTAAACAAACACTTCTAATAGTTTTTTTTTTGCTTGTGTCAGACACTAACACCCAAAATTCATACTTCCCCATGCCCAATTCAGCACTAACCGTTCAAAAAATTTAACTATAAGTTCGAACTTAGAGATAATATCATGCTACCATGACAAGGCCAGCGTAGAACATTGATTTATTATTACCTTATCAGTCAATAATCTTATGAAGAAAGCTTTTCCTCTAGTTCTGTGAGATATTATCTTATATACATACACACAGATGCATACATACTATTGCAATATCCTGTATTTATGATTTTTGGAATCGCCATATCCCGCACTGACACTCTTGTAGCATAGAATCTTAGCAACGCATATCTTATCAAAAGTGTGAGAAATCCAAAACTTTATAAACAAGTTTACTAACATAAAGGAACCCAAAATGAACGTACCATCATAGGGTTCTTTGTCATTGCCCATACCTCCACAGGAGCATCTCGAAACAGAATAAGAAGGTACCTGTGAAAAGTTTCAAATGTTTCACACAAAAAAGCCATGCCAGTCCTTAGAGACATAATTCTATTACTTCATAAACACTTATTGACATGAAAAGTAAACATATTTTCTAGTCATATGTAGTAGAAGAGAACTACATCATTATAGAGTGTCTCAAAGGATTCTGCAGAGGTACACGGTAATAAGGGAAGTAAGAATAGCAACAACAACACGAAAAGGTGCTCTGTTTGGAGAAAAAGGAGGTGAAAAGATTATTTAAGTTCTTTGCAAGAAATGTAAAGACATGCATGTGCATTACTAAGAACAGTTCCTAAACCGCATGCTATAAGAAACCCAAAGTGCAATACATAGACCTGTAAAACATGTAAAAACAAATTTAAGAAATAAGATAGCTGGAGTCTTTTCCATCATTTTCTTATTTCCTTATCCTTTTCTTAGTTTTAACTCTCAACTTCAGCCCGTCACTCTCCTCACATTATTTCTCCTTTTCCATCTCAAAAGCCAATGAGGCCCATAATAAAGACTCAGTTTCTAGAAATAGCAAACACCAACTGAATTTCATTAAACAAAAACCGAAAATAGGACCAACAAAACCAAAACAGAATCTGCTCAGAACTTTAAGATATCAGCAAAACTTGTATCCATGAAACAGACATTTTAAACTTGTAGTGCAAATTCACTAGGAACTGTTTAACATCTTCCACAAATCTCGTTATTATGTAATACCTTTAGGGTTTCAACATTCAACAGCTCTATAATATTATCGACATCAGATAAATATAAGTACCAGATTGTATAATTGAAATTCATAGATAACTCGAAGAAGCCTAAAGGAATTCACGTGGAGCATCTTGTTTCCCTGTTAGCAGAATAGAGGCCTTCAGTTACTTGGTGGAAGACGTGGAAGACATGCAGAGAAGATGAGAGATAAAGGATGTGATAGAGCACACAGATCTCCACTTTTAAACAAGTTGCTGGCGACTGAGAGGTCAACTCCACAATCTCAAGCACCCATGGATACAAAAGTAAGGTTTGAAGACAAATTTCAATTAGTAAACTTATGAGTCAATTTGGCTTACATTTAAGATGAATTAAGAAGATCATGGACAACCAACTCTTGTGAAATAAGAAATCATGAACATTAGATTAGATTCTCAAGGCGAACTTCTTTTCATGTTTGCACAAGAAAGAGGAAAAGAATCTATTGTTCATGAGAAATATCTTGTTTTTCTTGTATTATTGCAATTATGATTCCTTTATTGTTGAGAGCAAGTAAGTGACTGTATTGGCACTTCTCGGATCTTTTTATATGAATATCATAAGTGAGACTGACATAGATCAGATGGTTGGAATATAGGCGCAGATAAATCTAAACCAAAAGCAAAATCCAAAAGTTCTCCCACACTAAATGGGTTTTGCTAACTGGGTTCTTAGTCATGATCATAATCAATCTTTCACCATATTGCCTCTGGCGAAGGAAAAAGTCTAATATTTTCATTATGTCTGCTCAATTTCTTAAAGATTAACTCAGCTCTTACTCAAAAGGTTCAACACTATATGTATATCAGACCATAGGAAACACTCAAATCCTAGGAGGCAAGTCCAAAAGATTAATGGAAGTACATTTCAATGTGATTCTGAGTCCTTTCCTCTTATTTATCCAAGTCATAAAATGTCAATCCCCTAAGTCATTTACTTCTTGTCCTTGACAGGTCAAAAAGTGTTGAATAAATCGATCAGAAGCAATAAATAAATTGATCAGTTATGGAAAGAGTCCACGGAAGTACATTTCAATGTCACTTGGAATCCTTTCCTCTTATTTATACACACCATAGAACGTAAATCCCTTAATCTCATGTACTTGTCCTCAACAGGTTGGAAAGTAATAAATAAATTTATCAATTTATAGAAGAAGTCCTAGTGAAACACTGGAAGTACATTCAATGTGCTTTGGAGTCCTTTCCTCTTATTTATCTACACCATAGAACTCTCTTTTCTTTCATTCTCATGAAGTAAATATCATGTCAGAACCTGTACATACAGGGTACCCACGTGCGATGTCATAGCATATTGCATGATATCGTATTGCTACTTGTTTTTCTTCAGTCAATGAAAACCAAATATAGAAAACTAAAAGAAGAAGCATTCTTCTATTGTCCTTCACAGTAATGTTAGGCAAATAAAGATGGGGAAAAAATGAGGACGTAATGGGCAAACTGCAATCTTAAAATGAGGATTGTCAACATGGGCATCTCTAGTTTCAGAGGCTATAGATTTAAAAATAGAGAAACTAAAATGCCCTAGAACTGCAAATGAGATCTCAGGCTCTCAAGATTGCATAAAACAAATATCAGAAACAGGAAAAGCACTTAAATTAACTAAGAAAACGGGATATTACATATAGATATTTAGCCACATACCTTCCAGAGGAAGAAGCTCTCAGAGCTCTAATATGAGCACGTTCTGGCTTTTGTAGGACCCTAAAAGGGCGATTAAGGCCACTCCTTAAACAGGAGACAATGAGCCGATTGATGTACCCACCACCTTTGTCACTAACCTAGAGTAATTTAGTTACAAAAATATATCATTTATCTTTAGCAAGATGAACGCAAATGGAAAAGAATATGAACTCCAGCATGAAAGAAGCACATTATACAAAAAAAAAATAAAAGAAATTTTGAACACAATCTATAAAATAAAGGTGGTCATCAACCAGCAATTCAACATTGTGGCAGCTGATAACAAAGAAAAGAAAATTACAGGACCTGAAAAAAAAGCCAGCAGAAACAACAAATCGCCAGGCATAACAGACCTGATCAATTAAAGTTTTTGTGAAACCATTGGTTTGATAATTTTTTGGATGAACAGATTGAGATGGAAAACTCCACCCATGTAAGGGATCATGGTTTCATTAGGTAGCTCACAGCCAGAATAAAACCTTGTCAGATATCAAGGGGTGCAACGTTTCCACCATAAATACACCAGATCCCATCTGAACTCCAAAGTTAACAGATGGAGATGGAAACATTGGAGTTCAGATGGGATGGGGAAAGGCTTAGTGCTATATTAACAGATGGAGATGGAAAAGTGTCAAAAGAAATCATGCCAAAAAAGACATTGATCAGTTTAGGATAGATGGTGAATTGCATTTACATAATCAAGAACAGTTTCTGGTTCAGATTCACACTCATGTGACATCTAATAATGAAATCCAACCTGAATGCAAGTAAATAATGTATCTAGCTTTGGATAAGGAACCGCCAATAGGTTCGAGTAAGGATTAGTCAGATGTGAAGGTTCACCACTCAATCAGAATCCAGTTAATAAACAAATTATGTTTTACTTTCCAAATTTCATGCTGATTAAATGCCTGAACCCCAAGTCATACCATTGATAACCATGTGTGCATTAAACATTCTTGTGATACTACCAACCTTTGTCTTAGTATAAGAAGTGATGTTATCATCACCACTACTAAGTCCAACATCATCTTTCTCAAACATCTCTTATCTTCTTTTTCTTATCTCTTCTCAACTATACTATCAATCATATGTAGAACAACATGAATTTCATGCTGAACAACAGGTGTAGTAACAAGAGAAAAAAATGAATGAATGTCAAAATGAGAAGATCTTCCTCTACACCTCTTCTTCTTCTACGACTTACATCCTCTTCAAAACTCTCCTTATCTTGATTGATCAAGAACTACTACTACCAACCTCTGTCTTAGTATAAGAAGTGATGCTATCATCACCACTACTAAGTCCAACATCATCTTTCTCAAACATCTTTGTATCTTCTTTTTCTTATCTCTTCTCAACTATACTATCAATCATATGTAGAGCTTATGACACTCTCTTAACTCTACCCATGTAAGGAGCAAACTCTTTGTTAGTCCCTCCTAGGTGATATTTTAATGAAAAAACTCTACCATGGTGATGTTTTAATGAAAAAACTCTACCACTCATGATTTTCTCACAAAAATTATATTTTATTTTTAATATGTTTCCCTCAATAAGTACCCCACTCCCATACCAAGATTGAGAATGCAACACCTCTTCCTACCATCTTAATTTATATTATAAATCTTAATAAACCTGAAAATAAAAGCATTTCATAAATTGTCATACATTTCATAAATATCAAATCTTCAATTCATAAACCACCAAAACACTCAATGAATATCTCCCACTTCATAGATAGCCACAAATTCATCGTATTTATGTATTTACCAAGTTAGAATATCAATGTATTTACCAAGTACCTCACTATACCTGGATTTCATTTCCTAACTCACAAACTTTCCTTGTTACCCCGTTAAGTTGGAGGGAGGGTGTTAAATGTATTTAGGTTCTCTTTTGTAATTTTCTCTTTTTATTTCTGTAATTTTTTCCTTTATTTTTGTATTTTCCAGCCACCAAGGGCTGAACTGTCATTAGCAGCATGCTGCCAATGTTTAGTCAACTAGCGGTTGGCAGCCTTGCTGCCATTCACCTTGTAATACAGCCCTATAAAAAGGGCTGATCTCCACTTGTTTTTGTAAGCCTCTTGCTTCGTAATAAAGCTATTCTTCTTGTGTTCTTACCTTTTTATGTACTCCAAGTGTTTGGTGGTTTGTTTGTGAGAACATCGCCTCATTCAATTGGTTGTTATTGGTTGTTGGTGGACTATGGCAGCCACCTGTGATTGAAGGCTTGTTTCATTACATATATATTATAAGTATCATATGGTATGGCCTCAATATCAATATACAACACTTCCATAAAAGGACATGCATTGGCAAATCAGAGTACATTAGAGGAGTAGAAACAAACAACATATACTATATACCTGTGTGTAAGAGAATGATACAAGTCTAGAATTCCCAAGCCATCTTAAGCCTTTAATAGCGGCACCCTGAACAGATAAGCTTGTTGCAACTGCATTGGCAGCTACATCCACCACATCTATCGTTCCAGCTTGAGTCCCCAAAGCAACCAGTGGGACTACTGCTGCAGGATTATTACCACCACCTTCATGGGACAATATCACAATAACATTAAAACTCAAGGTTTTGAACTCAGCTAATAAGAATCTTTAAATGCTTTAACATTAAAAAAAAAGATAGGCTTACGGGCTAGTGTGGCAGTTAAAGAAGGAGAAGGGGCAGCAAGCACAGTCAACGTTGAAGAGAGAAGATGAAGCTCCCCAACTAAGCTTACCTGCATATATAGGAGGAAAGCACTTCAATGAATTCTACCTAAAAGCAAACCATAACTAACACAGTTTAACATGTTAATTACTAAAGAAAAGAAAACTTGTAGATTACTAAAACCTTGAACACCAGCTTGTCTTTGGCACTATAGTTGCTTCCGGGTACTGGCTCCTTCACATGGTCACATGCATTTCCAGAATCAGCTGAACTCACTTCTCCAGGATTTGCAGGTGAAGAAATAACTCCATTAGCATTATCTGGAGAAACTTTTGTGTTTGGTGCATCTTTCTCGTTGCAATAGACCAGTTCAGCAGTCAAAAGCCATTTCCAGATCTTTCCATCATCAGAAATGGATATCAAGATTGCCTCAGATGGAACAAGTGTCATCCTATCAAGATTTGCTGTATCATCTTTGACAACATTGAAAGATGAACTAAGAAACATATCACTGCATATTGTATCAACATTTGCAAGTATAGAATCAGCAGGATAGAGCGTGACGGCAAGGACATCTGGTGAGGGTACAGTAGTTCCTATTGAGGGCATCAATTCTTCCATGCAACACATTAGGTGAGCCTGTTCTCCTCTGCAGCAACAAGTCGTGTGTTTGTTTATTTTTAGTGCTAAATAATTGATGTTATAAGAAATTAGATGGGGTATTTATACAGCTTCAAAGTCACCTAGTGACATTACTGTTTAAAGCCAAAAGAACATAGCTAACAATGAGAAAATTCCAGCTTATGGCAGAAAAAACGATAGATCAAGTACAATCTGACAATGTTTAAGCATATAGAAATAGAACATCAGCAACCAAAAGATTTGGGAGCACCATACGTATAGGTGAATGTCACCAGACTCATTCCTCCTCCTTTTTTGGAAATAAAGGTAATCGTTATTGGATAACAGCTCTTGATTAGCATATGCCTCCGCAAAACTATTCTCATGAATATGTTACCCATCTGAAGTAGCTCGAATTCGGTCCCTATGGTGTGTTCATGAATAGCTTTTCTAAAACCACTATGCTTTGACTTATCCATATCAAAGTTTTGTACACTAAATGAAAGCATAAAGATTCCATGATGCACTTTAGTCGACCGAAAGATAGAAAAAAAGGCCGGAAGGATGAACTTGTAGGCAAGACCAAGAAAGCAATTGTGGAATTCTAAGAAAATTTAAGACAAACCGGAACTCCTCACAGTTTTGTTTCAAAGAAATTTCCTACATGCTGGTTTAGACAGAAAGTTTGATTCTTTTTTTAACAGTTACATATGGATAAGGAGAGAGGTCCCTTACTCGTTCTTCCTCCAAACACTGATTTTGCCGTCGATGTGAGCACAATAGAGACGATCCTTGTAGTCCACGTCCGCGATAACATCCAGAAACTTGCTGCACCCTCTCGGCAATCCCGTAGAGAAAAGCGTGGCCCCGTACTTCAGATCGAACACGACCAGTTCCCGAGGAAATATCGCGTACAGTATATGCCGCCAGTGTGGCGACAAGCAGAACTTCACGAACAGGAGCGGGAAGGCAGCAAATGCAGGCGTGGCGGAAGTGATCTGAGTGCCGGAAGACAAAGACGCAGCATCCTTCTCGATCCGACTTATCTCTGAAGACTCCGAGACGGTGATCTGGTGCTCCTTGATTATGACATCGTCTTCCTTATCGCCGATTACCTTGACGGAAAGGAGAAATCCCTTGATCCCCAACGCGCAAATATGACGCGAATCGAACGGATCAAGGCGGACGCACGAGAAGAACTCCGGTGATGCGTCATACTTCCAGAAACAACGGCCCGTGGAAGGGTTCCAGAGAGAAAGAATCGACGATCCGCTTACCGAAGCCAAAAAATATGAATCTCCGTCCGATCTGACGAAGCAGACATCCTGAATTCCCGGTTTCGACGAAGAAGAAGCGTCCGTCGTTTCCAACCAGAGCACGACCACCCTCGAACGCGCGTCGAAGATGCCGATGCGACCCTGTCGATCGCCAACGGCGACGCGGAGATGGTGAGATGAAGAGGGCTCCTGAGAGAGGAGATCGCGTTGGAGCGGGTTCGGGATCCAGCGGACAGAGGTCACGAACGGGGCGAGAGCGAGAGGAGAAGAAGAAGGAGGGGGCATGGGAATGACGGAGACAGTCTGCATAGAACGAAGGTCCACGACGACGACGCAGCTGCCGGCGCCGTAAGCGAGGAGGCCGGTGGAGCTGCAGTCGCAGCATCCGCCATTGTTCCGGTTGGCCGGGCCCGGAAGCATGCAGTCCGACGCCGACGCCGTTGCCGCCATCGGCTCTGTGTGTGTGTGTGTGTCTCAACCCATGTGATGGCTATCTCTGCTGATCATTGTTTCTGTGACGAAGGCGAATGGCCACTGGCGTTGGCTTAAAGCTCTCATGGTTCTCTGGTTCCCCCGCGCGCGCCCGAGCGAGCCAAGGGGGAGTTAAAGGTCCATGATACAGAATGAACAACTCTGGGCTCCCGCGTCACCCAGACTCGTGAATGCATGTGCCCGACTCTTACTGGAAATGTCAACAATGACACGAGAACACTGACTCGGACACATGCATCTTAATTTATTTTTGAAACTTAATTTAACGAGCCGTGTCTTTCTGACACGTTTAAATGTGGTGTGCGACTCCGTATAACCTTTTACTTGACACGAGTCATGCACAGTAGCCGTTAGGAATTGATCCTACTCTCTGCAGTTCTGCATAGTTTGAGCGGTTGGATTCTTTTCGTTTCTCTATGAAAGTATGATAGCTGCCTTGTGTATGTTGTATATATCATCATTTATTTTCCTGGTTGCATCTTGCCTAACTCCATCTTTCTAACAAAAAGCAAGTTTCTTTAAGAATGAGACAATATTGCCTGCTTTCTTTTATTTTATCTTTTTCACCTTTTTATGTGTCAAAAGAACAGGAAAGCTGAACGCTAAATTAAAGAGAATTTTTCCTTTGAGGTTTGAATGGATCCGGAGGTTTTGTATTGTTTTGGTACAATGGGGAGGCTGAGGCGGGCGGAGAACTTACAACTCGTGTCTAAGCCCCGCCAGGTGAGCTATTGCTCATCGGGCAAGAGCTTTTGAGTGATCACTGAATCTCCTGGTCAAGGATAGTATTCCGATCGAGCATGGGACCCTTCTCGGGAAGGCAACCTCCACCCGACTCTGATCATCATTTCCACACGATTCCTTGGCTTTGCAGGTGAATCGGAGATATGACAGTTTCTATATATGACTCAAGTAGAACGGCACCTTTGCTCATTCAGGACATCCTCCGGCACCCCTAGGTATTCTCAGGCCAATTGTTTGAGAACTACTCAGGTGAAGGTAACCACTCGAGTAGAACCGCTTTGTTACTGCAAGTCCGTGAGTCGAAACAGATGCTTCTCAAGAAGTGATAGCTGCAAACGAAAGTTCTAAACGGAAGACTAATCCAACTAGAAATTCAAAGTTTCTGAAAAACTTGCATTTTCATGAGAAGAAAAGTTAATAAAGGCTTATTTTCACTAATAATGACTTACTTTTTACTAATAAAATAAGTTTTCTAAGAAGCACAATGACAAATAGCTCGCCCCACTTGGGTTCGGAGTCACAAGTCGGAGATCATGAGTTCGATACCCAGGTCGTGCATCTTGCTTCAGCTTTCTCGTAACAAGAAAATATAAGATTTTAAGAAGTACCTTAGAAAGATGTAAAGCAGGTTTTTTGACATTATAAACAAAATTGATAATATTAGAGATAGTCTTTAGAACCCTAGCCTTGGTTTCTTTCCCTCCGGTTTGTTGAAACCCACTTTTTGTTGATTATAGTAATTTAGTTTCTTAAGAATAAGCTTTTGTAAATTACGGGCAGGCAAACCCTAGGGTTACAAATGAAGCTAAACTATCTGAACTCAACCCATTTATGCACAAGTTAGGTTTCTGTGGTAACTACATCAGCCAATCTCCATAGCAGTGTGGAGCTCATTTAAAACTTAGAACGAGATTACGATAGTCCCATTAATCAAGTTAAAGGCAGTTATCCAATAAAAACAAGGACATGTTTCTAATGTAGTCTAAACAATATCCAATTATGAGAACTTGATCTATAACCACTGAAGCATGGACCTAGACTTAATTTTACAAGCCGACTATCCTATGGACCTGGCTGGCTCCAACCGAGTCTAGGTTAGAACCTGTCAAGAAACAAATTTCAGGCTTAGACCTAAATATTTTGTTTATAAAAAATAAAGACATTTCAAGAGCAACACCCACAACCACAAACCTTTCTTTCACCTTTCTCATCTTGCATAAACCATCAACAAGTATGCCATAAGCAACCAAGTCTGGAGAAACATTTGTTTCTAGCATAAGTGGTGAACCATGAGCTCTGTGTGTAAACTCATCGTAACTGATTAAAGGTGTTCATTGGGCAGGGTGGGGATCCCGACCCCGATTAGAGACCAGGTCCCTAGTCCCATCCCCACAACGGGGACCAGAAATTTCCCCATCCCCGCCTCCATGGGAACCCACTCCCGTCCCCGATTAGCACTCCAGAAATAAATAAAAAAACCTTTGAAAAATGTACACAAGGTCATAGTAATAACTATCGGTATTGATCGTTCATGGAGATGCCTTAGGTACATTAGTGGGTTCAACAAAGATGACCAATTATGGTCATCAAAAGCAATGTGCTCTTCTATTAATGGTGCAATACATTGGATATGTGAGAAATTTATTGGTTCCGGATTGCATTGTTGCATTTGATGTAGGGAGTGAGAAATTCTCGACAGTATCTTACGCTAAGTGTTGCTCGGGAAATAATTTCTGCAGAAAAGAGTGAAAAAAATCAATCTTGTGGATTTTGCACCAAAAACATTCACTTTTTCTTTTGCTGAAAGAAAAAGATGCTACGTTTTTTTCATTTTGATGTTGTTGCTGTCACATCGATATGTAGTTGCTAAAGGAATACAAGAGCGGATTATGACTGAGAATGAATATAGGCTGAAGAGAGAATCCATCCCTGTATTGAGGCAGCAGAGCTCAACATCAGCTTTGATGGAGCAAGCATATCAGCTTTAAACAGCACGGCTCTTGTGAAGCCCATCACTTCCTCAACTTGCTGATGATGACAGAAATTCCGGTATCCATGCTTACTTTTACTTTCCCCAAGCTGTCTGCATTATCTATTTATGGTTAACTTCAGATAATTATGATTTTTGGGAAACCTATTTCTTGCCTTTGCTTCATTGATTAGGCATGAACTGTGTCATAGATGCTCAGGACATGATCACCAACTGCCTAAGCCACACAATGCAGTGAACATGCAAGCAGAAAAATATTAGGTGTTTCTGTCGCACTCAAGTGAGAACATGGACAGGGAGTTGACATACAATTTACTAGTATAGCAATGCGACAAAAACCTGCCCACAAGAAGTAACAAAGTATGCTCTTGCTTTAACGTATCATACAACTAAAAACAGCAAAAGCCAAAAGAGTACATTCCATATAGAAAGATCATATGCACACTAAGAGCTTGGTCAAAAAGAACATCATGTTTGGGTGAAATGTTCAAAACAAAACAAGCTAACAAAAATAGATACCCGGTGATCAAGTAGGTGCCGACTTTGACTTTTGCACTGGATGAACAAGTGGCAACATACATGCTGCTCCTTAAACTGAAAAACATGAAAATTACAACCATGAGAAACGACTTAGTAACGTCTAGCATAATCTAGAATGCAGAGAGGGAAATCACGTTATAACAGTTCAGAAATTGGAAATCTATATCGCACATAAATCAGAAGAATAACAGTTACAGTAAGAAAGTCTTCCTTTCACCACATACATCGCAAATAATTAATTTGTTTCAATAGTAATATGCCATGTGGCACTTCCAGTATAAAATAGAAAATTTCAGTGATACAGTTGCCTTTGTATTTACTCAACAATGTTCACAGTGATGATTAATTTCAGACTTAGTTTTGTGTTAATGCCGTTTCTGACACCTGATTGATGATAGCACATCAGGAGACAGAAATGCGAATTTTGTAGCTCAGAAGCAAGCCTCATCTTTTAGTAATAGCAGCAATAGAAGCTTTTGTAGCTACAAAAGAAGATACAATACTGTAGTTTCAGTAGCCACACGCTACGAATTGCATTTGAAACACTATTAGGTTGAGAACCGGAGTACCAGAGTGATGCTGAAATATATTCCACAACTGCACCATGATAATATAGGAACTTACCACAACCTGGGATGTACTTTGAGTTTGATTTTATTAACATGAATGGGCTTGAATTTGACTCTAGTCCAAGTTATCACATGAAAGGTCAAGGTGAGTTTGATCTGTTTAAGTTCATCACTTGTTTATGAAGTGAGCTGTTCATTTTACTGTATCTTTTGTGGTTCGTTACTTGTATGTGAAAATATGGGAATTTGTGCATATATAACTCGGAAGACACTGACAGTGCTCAGGGTTATGAGTCCATAGTCCCGAAAGCGATGAGGTCTAGAGTGAAGTATCAATACAAAACATCTTCTATTAGTTTGTTGTCTCATTTTTTCTGTTTTCTGACTTGGCTAAAAAGTACATGCATAGGCTTTGCGGCTTAAGGGTCTTCCTTTCTTAAGAGGAAATAGCAAAATATGGATGGATTTAATCAAGAAGACTCGATATTATATATTATATTGTTTTCCTTAGCCGTATATAGCAGCCAGTATTCTGTAAATTTCCTTTTGGGGTAGGTCTTTAATGTTTCCTTGGTTCTGCTGATCAGTCATTCGAAAAGATACTCCATTTCTCTACCAAGGAAGACATATTCAAACAGATATCTCTCACAGACCATGCATAGTTATCTAATGGTCTTAAACTGACAGCAAGGAACACCCGCTTTAAAGCTTACGACACCCCTGGAGGCTCTCATACAAAACTACAGGTATACATGTACAAAGTCAAAATTTAAGATATGTCTCTTTAAGAGAAAATGATATTGCTAATTGTTCATGTTTCTGAAAATTTACCAGATGGCTATGTGCATACAAACAGCCAAAGGTTTTTTGATGTGGTATGGAGATGAAATAGGAAGACAACAGTGTAAATCTATTAGCAATTTTGTGACAGTTTCGGTTCTTAACTTTTTATGTTGTTCTTTTTTCAGTTTCTATCTATTTTCCTGACATGAATTGCCCATTATTGATCTTTTAGTGCAATTATGATGTGTTTGTGTTTTCTGCATTTGTCTACATATATTAAGTTGATTTGTATTCGTAAAAGATGTTGAATAGACACTTATGAAATAGTTATTGATCAGGTAACTATTAACTATTATATGTTCTTTTACTTTTATCTTTTAGGATACAGCTAACTCTGCTTAGGGGGTACCAAACGCTATTGAAAATACAGATTAATACCCCACGGTGTAAACATCAAACTACAAACGAAGTTTACAGTATCTGAGTCCTTCGAATTAAACAAATGAGGCAATTTAATGTTAAATTACAACTTCAGAGTAAAACTAATCTAACAAAGTTTTAGAATAGTACCCCAACCTCAGTAGGACAGATAAAAAAAAATCATTTTCTAGACAGTTGAAAACAATTACTTTCGACTCAAAAAAGGGGTTAAAAAAGATGCATTCAAAACCATTACTTCAAAAGGGTCTATCAAGTTCCTGAAAGATGTTGAATTTTGCAGCAAAGGTGGCAAATTTTGATGAAAGGATGAAAGGAGACAAGAGCAGAGAGGAGACTATCCTCTGTATACGCAGGTTGGGTTTTGGCTGCCGCCAATGAAGCACAAAAGCACAAAGACAGAGATGATAAGAATGGTAGACAAGGGACTTGGTATTTATAAGAACGAGAAGTGATTGAGGCGATCACTAACTCTCATCTTTCTAGCCAAGGCTGGTTCAAGTTGGACCCACACCCACACCATAACAATTTTCATGCAAAAACAAGAAACAAAGAAAAAATAGATTATTACATAAATTTTAATTTTAATCTTACGTTAAGGATTCAAAGTTCCAAACTAAAGAAATAACATGTTGGGTTCATATCAAATACATTAAAAATATTTTATCCATCAATAGCATGATCTAAGACATCATAAAAAATCCGAAGTGAGAGAGACAACCCTCTATCTGAATAACCAATGATAAAGAAGATTGTTGTCTAACCGAGTTATGGATGTCACGACATCCACAGACATACACCTCAGTATTTTTGAATAATGAAATTCTCGCTAGCGGTTGATACATATGATTTACCCTATGGTGCTCAAACCCCCCTCAAAAGATGCTTATGTTTTGAGCTTTTCTTAGCATGCAAGAAGGAAAATAAATTTCAACATATTGACACCAGCATTGCTTTCACATTTCCAGCATATACTAGTACAGCGACATCCAAAAGCTAACATGACACTAGCAACGCAAGCATCAGAAGACCTAACTGCCTTGAACAACATCGTAAGGGGTGGGGGCTATGCCCGCTGAGATGCAACTCCAGGTGTTTTGATCATATGGCATGATAGCATGAGGAAACAAGGATACACATGAACAGCACATGATCATTCAAAGACTTCAAAGGTGTCCTACTTTCACATGCAAAAAATGTCACAACTAATGAAATACTAATATGCTAAAAGAATCACTCATTTATCCTTATATCGCCCTTTAACATGGTGAAATGCACAGCAAAAAGAAGTTTCAGACAATTCAAGAACATAAAACCATGGAAGCATCTTCATATTGTCAAATGTTTCACCTTTCCCACCTGCAGAGTGGACTGCCTTCATCACTTCCAATGCGAGATTTGCTCTTTCAATACGAAGTTCCATAAGTTCCAAATGTATCTTCGATCTCATCTTCTCCAATTTCCTCCTGGTAACTTCTAATTCGCTCGTTTTCAGCTTTGTTGACAACATGACTCCCTTTTCAACTGCTTCATATATGCCTACGAGTTTCCTGGTAGGTGTTACCAATATCCTCCATGGTTCCATATTATCCTCACCCTCTCCACCATCGTTTGGTTTCCCGTCGAGGATTATAGTGTCACTTTTAGGTAGTTTTGCCTCTTCATCAACACCCTTAGATTTGGGACTTCCTTGACGCCTGTGAGGCTCTTTCTTATTAGGATCCGTCTCTTCATTTTTCTCTTTTTCTGAGCCACATTCTTCTCCTGCAACTCTAACTCTACTATTTGGAGAGCGAATCTCCGTCTTCTCAGACTTGACCTTTTCTTCTTTCTTTTTCCTAGAGTTGCTCTCTTTCACTTCTCCCTTGTTCTCCTCTCTCTTCCCCTTGTTCCCCTCTCTATTCGGGCTACCCTGATTATTTTCCCCTTTCTTCTCACCTTTACCCATCTCTTCATCTTCCTGAACCCCCCAAATCTCTTTAGAAATCATGTAGATATCTCGCTCAGGAGGTCTTGTGAAGCCTTTTGATTCTCCCCTCTGCTCCATCTTTTGCCTGATCGAATACTTCTCCTTGAACCTTCTCAGCTTTTCTTCAACCTGCCTCTTACTGAACTTCCCGCCCCGTTCTTCCCAAAACTTGAAGAATGAGGTAATATTTTTGTGAGACCCTAATTTCTTCTGTATGAATTCCTGGAACGAGCTAATCAGATTCTTCTCGTCTTCTACCGACCAAACCCTCTGAGAACTCTTCTTCTGAACAGTAGACGCTTCCTTTTCTTCGGTGGTGATCTGATTACTCCCCTTCTTCCTTTTTGCGCTGCCAACCGCTTGATTTTCGTCTAACGGGTGCTTATTCCGAGTGGAAGCAGGGTTTTTTCCATGCACTGCCTTAGTGGCAGTATCCATAGATTCATGCTGTGAGTCTGCCAGAGGTGCCGATTGAGAATTCACTGTTGGCGGCTTCTTAAATTCTTCTTCTTGTTCTTCATCTCCGCCGTCCTCGTCTTCATCCTCTGACGAAGATTCCCGCGTAGGAACCCTGCGAACGGCGCCTACCACCTTTTCTTCCTCTTCCGAAGAAGAAGAAGAAGAAGAAGAAGAGCTCTTTTCGCCTTCCGGACTCATCACAGAGAGAGCGAGTGAGTGAGAGTGAGAGACGCTGAGAAAGAACGGCAGCTGCGAGAGGAGAGCAAGAGGAAAGAGGCCTGGGCGCGCAAACGCAAATAATGAAACGAGGACTCTTTCGTGATTCGCCACGACACGTTCGACGCACATCTAAGAGTGTGACCGAACGGATAAACCGAATCTTATAAAATTGGAAACCGGAATGGAACCGATTTTTTGTAAATCCGAACCGAATCAGATATTTTGGTTCGGTTTAATTCGGTTATTCAGTTATAACTGAATAATGCTCGCTCCTAGGCACATCCCAACCACAACGAGTAAGCCAGGTAAATTCACTAGTCAAGTCAGCCAACTAAGGAACCCAGCTACTTGAAACTATCTCACGCTTGGCTTGTTTAACATAGATTCAAACTTTTCCACTAAATAACATAAATGTGCTAAGCATCAATACTTTCTGGCATTCATTGAGCTAAGTTTGAATATACAATGTCAACAGTAATGAGAAGGATGGAAGGTATTAGAACATGATTAATCAAACAAAGGCATTGCCCGACATAAGAAAGAAGTCAAGGTTTGAAACCAATGCACCTCGAAAACAAATACATAGTGCATCTTGGAGTCAAACCTACCATAAAACAAAAGTAAACAAACAAGCTCACCTGTCTAAGGAGTCGACTGACAAGCTAAATGTCATGAGTTTGATACCTGGGGCGTGCATATGACTTCAGCCTCTCCATTGTACCAAAACAAAAGAAACTGAACCATGATACTTGATGGGTAAGGACCCAAGGCTCATAGGTAAAGTGAAGGTGATAAAGATGATGATGGAGAAAGGTTAACATATATCAATATAGATTTAAGGAATTAATCTTGATACCTGAGTGTGCCCCAATTTTTCCAAGTATCTCTACCTAAGAAATACTGCTTGCATGCCACTAGAGCTGTGTAGCATTCAGTAAAAACAACAAATTCATGACAATGTATATGAGAAAAATTTTATATATAAATCACATTAAGACTATTTATGTCCATACCAAAAATGCTTGCCGTAGATAACAACAACAACAACAACTAAGCCTTTTCCCAGACTAGATGGGGTCGGCTACATGGATTCTTTGTTTCCACAGATCCCTATCATGTGTCATGTTAGCAGTTAACTCACAATAAGCTAGATCATTCTTTATTGTTTCTTTCCAACACTTTTGTGGTCGTCCTCTAGCTCTTTTAATACTTTCCAAATTTAGTTTTTCATACCTTCTTACAGGTTCTTCTTTTGATCTTCTTTCTATATGTTCAAACCATCTTAAATGATATTCTCTCATTTTATCCTCTATTGGTGTCACTCCTAATTTGTTTCTAATAACCTCATTATGTATACGGTCTTTTCCTATGACCACTCATCCTCAACATCTTCATTTCTGTCACAGACATCTTTTGTACATATTGATGATTAACTACCCAACACTCAGAACCATAAAACATGGCAGGCCTAATTGTTGCTCTGTAATATTTACCTTTTAACTTTAATGGTATCTCTTATCACAAAGAATACCTGATGCTCCTCTCCATTTTAACCAACCAGCATTAATTCTATGCGTAACATCTCCATCAGTTCTTTCATCACTCTGAAAAATTGACCCTAGGTATTTAAAACTTTCATTTTGGGGGATGTAATGTGTGCCAATTTTAATTTCTATGTCCTCTTAAGTAACCAAACGATCAAACTTACATTCTATATATTCTGTCTTTGTTCTACTAAGTCGGAGGCCTTTGCTTTCTAATGTTTATCTCCATAGTTCCAATTTTCTATTAACTTTTTCCTTAGACTCCTCCATTAATACAATGTCATCTGCAAATAACATACACCAAGGTACTTCATCTTAAATATGTTTTGTTAACTCATCCATCACCATTATAAATAAGTATGGACTTAAAGTTGATCCTTGATGTAACCCAATATTAACTTCAAAGAAGTCTGTCATTCTTTCATGAGTCCTCACACATGTTTTTGCACTATCATACATGTCTCTTATAAGGTTAATGTATGTTAATGTGATACCTTTTTTTTCTAAAGTTCTCCAAAGAACCTCCCTCGGTACTCTATCATAAGCTTTTTCTAGACCAATAAATATCATGTGAAGATCTTTCTTTTCTGCTCTAAAATGTTCCATAAGACGTCTCAAAAGGTGAATTGCTTCAACAGTAGATCTACCTAGCATGAATCCTAATTGGTTCTCTATTGTACTTGATACTTATCTTAAACTATGTTCGATAATTCTTTCCCACAATTTTATAGTATGGCTCATTAACTTGATACCTTGATAACTCACACAATTTTGATTGTCTCCCTTGTTCCTATATATGAGTATAAGTGTACTTGCTCTCCATTCCTCGGGCATCTTTTGGTTTTTCCATATTCCATTAAATAGTCTTGTGAACCAAGTGATTTCTATTTCCCCTAGTATTTTCCAAACTTCTATAGGAATATTATCTGGTCCTATTGATTTACCACCCTTCATATGTTTAAGAGCCTCTTTGACTTCATTCTTTTAAATACGTTGATAGAAATTGTGGTTTATATACTTTTTTGATTTTGCTAACTCTCCTAAGCTAATACCGACATCTTTATTTTCATTAAAAAACTGATAAAAATAGTTTTTCCATCTATTTCTTATATCATCATTTGTCACTAGAATTTTTTCATCCTCGTCCTTGATGCATCTAACATAATTAAGATATTTAGTTTTCTTATCTCTAGCCCTAGCTATCCTAAAAATATCTCTTTCACCCTCTTTTGAGTTGAGATTTTTATATAAATCCTCCCAAATTTTAGCTTTTGCTTCACTCACGGCCTTTTTCGCTTCCTTCTTTGCTTTCTTATAAGCCTCTAAAGTTTTACTAATTTTCTTAGCATAATGTAATTTGTAACATGCCCTCTTTGCCTTGATTTTATTTTACACTACTTCACTCCACCACCAAACTTCTTTTTGTGCCGGTACACCTCCCTTAAATACACCTAACACATCTTTCACCACTTTCCTAATATGTATAGCCATATTGTTCCACATATCAATGGGTGTACCAACATAATTCCAAACATCTCCTTGAAGGACTTTCTGTTTAAATATATCTTCTTTCTCACTTTTGAGGTTCTACCATTTAGTCCAAATAGCTCGATGCACTTTTTTCTTCTTTGTCCATTTTTTTATTTACAAATCCATAACTAAAAGTCGATGTTGGGTGGTTAAGCTTTCTCCTGGAATTACCTTGCAATCTTTACAACATGCTCTATCTTTTTTTCTACAAATAAAGTAATCAATTTGTGTTAGTGATAAGCCACTCTTATAAGTAATTAAATGTTCATATCATTTTTTGAAGATTATATTGACTATAAAGAGATCAAATGCCATAGCAAAATTTAAAATCTCCCTACCTTCCTCATTTATATCCCAAAACCAAAGTTTTCATGAATCCCTTGATATCCTAATGCCTCTTTACTGACATGTCCATTTAAGTTTCCTCCTAAACAAATCATCTCCCTTTGTGGAATCTTTTGAATCACCTTATCTAACTCTTCCTAAAAAGTTGTCTTTATACTATCTTCCAGTCCTACTTGGGGTGCGTAAGCACAAACTATATTCAAAACCTCTGCTCCTAACACTAATTTCAATGTCATGATTCGGTCACTATATCGTTGTATGTCTACTATACTATCCTTTAAATATTTATTTATGATAATACCAACTCCCTTTCGAGCCTTTTCTTTACTTGAGTACCATAATTTAAAACCTGTATCCTCTATCTCCTTTGCTTTTTCTCCAACCCATTTTGTCTCTTGTAAACATAGAATATGATTCTTTCTCTGAATCATAGTATCTACCACCTCCATTACCTTACTAGATAATGTTCTGATATTCCAAGAACCAATACGAATCTTATTATCTAGGACTAGCTTCCTTATCCCCCTGCATCCGTCCATAATCAAAATGCGGAGACCCTCTCTAAAAATTATTCACTACATTCGGACGGCAATGTAGCGGGACTAACTTCTTTACCCACACCAGTCCGTGATGTAGGAACTCTCTCTGCAATTGTTTTGCCACATTGGTATAAATTGAGGTCTTTACACAAAGATGACATGTGAAGGAGTTGAGGGATTTCGGCTAAAAACAAGTCTCCATTAAGAAATCATTCATAGGCGCAATACATGACCAAAGAGTCAATTAAAATTTGAAATTGCTCTTAAGAAATAAAACAAGTGTTATAGCACTATCATTATGGCTAGTTAACATTAAATTTGTCTTAATATGATAATAGCTAAAATAAATCTCAAAAGATGCATAATATTACGTATGTCAATTTCCCTATCTACTTCAAATTGCACCAAGTTTGGATGAAAACAAAATATTAGAGAAGTCAATACCTAGTTTATGACCAGTAGGCAACAACATCAAACTTTAGCTTTGACAAGACATTAATAATACAATTCCACATTAAACTCCATCAATCACGATTCCAACAATTCAAACCATACTCAAATAAGACATCTTATGGTGGCAAAATGGCCAAAAAAATGTTGGATGTATTTTAAGATCCAAATAATATTTTCATCTGATATATTTTCTTTAAATTTCATTCTAATTAGCATGACCATACCGAACTTTATCCATCTTGTCCAACCCATCTCAGTGAGATGACATAGGATTTGACCTGATTTTAATGGAACAAAGAGCTTGGAAGAACCAATAAGGCGACCTTTCTTACGTCGATTTTCTGGCAACTATTGCCACAAGGTTCGTGGTCAACACAAATAATTTCCCTTGGCTGTCCAATTTGATTTTCAGCTATATGCACCATCCGTGGTCGATTACTTCACCGCAAAATGAAAGCAAATATGAAGGGTATGATTTACCTATAAATATAATGAAATTCATCGATTCCTTATATATTTCATTCATTCAAGGGCCGATTATGTCGGTAAGAGTTAGATTTTCAATCGACAAACTGGAAAGAATGAAAAGATTGGTTTTACCATGAATAGTTGGCAAACTTGCCAATTTTTGTCGGTTTCCTGGTAACAAAATCAACAACTTGAATGGGGCTTTTTTGGAGCTTGATGAGGGCTTTGATTTCTTTTTCATAGCACAACAATAGGCTAGCCGTTGCATCAAATGGGGCATATATATAGAGGTGGCAATAGGGTGGTTGGTCGGTAGATCACTCCAAAACATTGAAAGCACATTTTTTTTATGATAGTGGATCCTCTTGTGTGTTGGATCTAGGTTGAGGCCTAGATTTGATTCAAAATATTATAGCCTACCCCCATTGAAAAAAATTGCGTCCTCAAGATTTTAGATGTATTTGAATAGAACGGGACACTTTTCTTGCATCTTGTCCTCTAGTTCCCAAGTTGCTTCACCAAGGGAGTGACGACACTATTGTAACTTGAATAGCTTTATCACTTATCGTTGTAATTGTTGCTCATCTATGATTATAATTAGCTGCTCTTTATATGGTAAGTTCTCTCATTATTGCAATTGTTATGCTTCAAAGCACAAGGGAAGGATGATATATTCGAACAAGGAAACTCTAAGCGAAAAGACATTGGGATTTCTCCCTTTTTAGGGGATATGATGATGATGTCAACCCCTATCCCTTGCATATTTCTTGCCCAATTGAAATATATGTTTCATACTTAATTCTCATCATGATAATTGGCCAATACATAGTAGTTCCATTTTTTTGTCAATACACCCTCATTGGGTATTTCATCAAGTATGAGATATATATCCTCAAGGGATAGGTGGCCACATGATTGGCCAGGGCTTGGCCCTTGATGAAAGTTTGATGATGAAACTTCAAATCGTACTCTATTAAAAGAAGTTACCATTTACCTAGCCTATCCGTTAGGATAGGTTTTTCGAAAAGATGCTTGATGGGGTCGAGTTTAGACACTATCCAAATATCATGATTCAATAAATAATGTCTACATGCCCACACCAAGGCTAAGCATGTCTTCTCCATAGCTTGAAAATTTTTCTTGTACCCCAAGAGAGTTTTTGAAATATAGTAAATAGCGTACTCCTATAAACACCCTAAAAATATTTTTAAAGGTATATCCAAGCATGTTCTAGTGTTTTCAAAACAAATACAGGTGTATCCTTAAATCTTGATTTGAATACAGCCTATGAATTTCATGAAATACCAAAAACAAAGATTTTGAAATTAAATATTTTAAAACTTGAAGTTACGGAATCAAATTTTGAAAATTAAAAAGATGCTGAGAGAGTAAAGCATGAGGAAATAAGGATAAATTTGTGAAAGCTCCGTCGAAGATTCAGGATGAAGGCAAAGCAGGGAACGGGTCAATGGCACGATCAACCGTCCAAGGCAAGAATCAAGCTCACCCATCAAATGTGGATCAAGACAAGGGTCAAGTTGTGAATGAGCTCAGGAAGAAGACACCAACACGGGCTAGGCCACACCCAAATCAAGACTTGAGGCAAGCTACCAAGGTCAAGTCAAGGTTGGACTTCATGCACCGAAGTAGAGGCGACCACAAGCTTCAAGTAGGTTGCAAGACCACCATGGGTTATGACTAAACCATACCCTAAATCAAGACTCAAGGCAAGCTGCCAAGATCAAGCAAGGGATGGGCTAGGTTGAGTCAAACTCACCTAGCTAAGGTCAATGGAGGACTGCACCTAGCTGGACCGCATCGGACTGCACCCGGTTGCCAAGGCTAGCCGAACCACACCTAGCTGGACTAACCACATAGGGCTGGACTTACCTTGGCTAAGGGGAACCACCATAAGTCCACATGAAGCCATGTGCAGCCATGCACCTTTGGGAGTTGGATCAAGACTTGGGCCAAGAAGCAATCCATGCTCAACTCGAGATCCACTTGAAGCCTATAAATAGGCACCTTGGGGGTTGGTTTTCTAGCATTGAAGGAGATGAAGAAAGAGAGGGAGAGCTGCAGACAAAGAGAGAGATTGAAGGAGGTGAAGGAAGAGAGGGAGAGCTGCACAGAAAAGAGAAGGAAGAGGGAGGAGCCAACCCTTCCAAGGCCTTCTCCATCTGGTGCTAAGGGAGGCCGATCACAAGGTCGATTTCTTGCATCTTATTTGCTTTAATCCTTTCCTTTCATTCATTCAATTTAAGAGATTGCAATAATGGAACAATTGACTCCCCCATGGACTTAATAGACTAGTTATGTTGCCCATTTCATTTCGTTACATTCATGACTATTACTTGTTTGATTTCAAGTTTCCCCTACCTCTCTATACATTATAATCCCTTATATCTTCTAATCTCCTCTATGCTTAACCTATAGATATATTTTAATTCATTTCTTTTAGTCATTTACATTCAAATAGTTGTGATTTGTCTTTCAATTTCGGATGAGATGCATTAATGTATTTTCTAAATGACTAGATTAAACATCTTGTATCTGTCTGATGTTGTATTTTTAACAAGGTCGATATGGGTTAGGCTTTGACCCATTGAAACTTTCCCAACCCCCACCGAAACCATTTAGGTTCGGGGTAGCCTAGTGCCCAATAAAACTGAAACCTATGATTTAGATCTCCTCTTCAGAACTTAACTCGTAGTGTTTTCTTTCGAGGCTTCATGAAAAGTATCACCTTCTAAATAAAAAAACTCAAAAATGGATATTTAGAAAAACTAAAAACATTTGAAAAATCTTTAAAGACCAAAAATAATAGAAAATCTTAAAAAAATGAAATAATGTAAAATTTGAAAATCCCAAAAAGAAAGTGTTTTACATTTCTTTACCAAAAGCATTTCTTGAAAATACCAAAAATACTGGAAAAAACAAAGAAAATGCTAAAAATTTTAAAAACCAAAATTTTCATCAAAACTAGTTTTTCAAGATCATATGATATCCCAAAATATGATTTGACCAAAACCTTTCTACATCCTCAACCCCAAATTGTGTTCTTATGAATGATCATCATCTTCTCTTTCAGAAAATTCTTCTCTAAAAGCCAAATCATTTAACGGAGAACAGAGCAAGGAGGAAAATCTCCTCGTGAGAGAGGATGATCAAACTGCTTAGCTTCCCGAGTTCCATAAAATTCTTTACTTCGAAAAGCCTTTAAGTTATGTGCGAGGAGACTTTTTAAAAGTCAACCTAAGAACCGAGTATAATCCTAAGTGTGTCAAAATAAAAACTTGCTTACATGAACTCGAAAGAGCATCTTTTATAGAGTTTCTTAAATCATACATTGATCTGTTTGCATGGACCTATGAGGATATGCCTGGATTAGACCCTAAAGTCATGGAACATTGCCTATCTTTAGAGCTCAGTATTAAACCTATAAAGCAAAAACTTAGGAAAATCAATATCAATATTTACCTCCAAGTTAAAGAGGATTTAGAGAATCTTTTAAAGGTTGGTTTTATAAAACCCATTGCTTAATCCGATTGGCTTTCAAATATAGTTGTTGTTCAAATGTCAAATGAAAAAATCAGGATTTGCATTGATTTTAGAAACTTTAACAAAGCCACTCCAAAAAATAACTTTCCTTTAACTAATATTGATATAATTGTTGATAGCACGACTAATCATGAAATGTTCTCTTTTATGAATGGTTATTCGGGTTACAATCCAATCAAATTGGCTTTAAAATATCAACATAAAACCACTTTTACCACACTTTTGGGCACATATTGTTACATTTCCATGCCTTTTGGAAGTATATGTGAATGATCATTTGATGATATCAAAAACTTGTTCTACTCATATAAAACCTTTGCAAAAAGTTTTTGAAAAACGTAGGCTTTACCATGTAAAATTAAACCCTCAAAAGTGTGTTTTTAGAGTAGAGTCAAGACAACTTTTAGGGTTTACGGTTAGCCAAAGGGGCATAGAGGTTGACCCCTCCAAGTGTCAAGCCATCATAGACATGCCTTCACCTTCCAACCTAACTCAAATTAGGAGCCTCCAGAGTCGCCTCCAGGCCATTAGACGGTTCATCTCTAATTTACCAACAAGATGCGAACCCTTTAACAAACATTGAAGAAAAGGGGTCAAATTCATTTGAGATTGTGAGTATCAAGAGGTTTTTGAAAGATTGAAAACCTATTTGGTAAATCATCTAATTTTGAAACCTCCAAAATCAAGAAAACATTTGCTTTTATATCTTTCTATACATGAAAAGGCATTGGGGGCTTTATTAGGGTAATATGGGGATGATAGCTTTAAGGAGTTGTAGATGTGAAAATTTTATTCCAAAGTCTATATACAGACTTGAAATAAGTTTTTACACACTACATCGTGCGCAAGCATGCCAGCTAGTTTTCTTAAAATAGCAAAGTTGATTTTCCGACTTCTAGAGCGATTGTGGGTAAGTGAGATCTTTTCGACTTAGGCCTTCTTGAACCGATGCATAAGAGTCAACCTAGACGCTTTGAGGATTGATCTTGATCAGATATGTTTTTGAAATTCACTTTTCAAACCCAAATGACATAACCAAATTCGTGAGCTAGGTTTTTAAAAGAAAATTTTCTAAGTTTTGAAAAAATATAAACTAGTTCTATTTTTAGAACTTATTTTCGAATTTTTTTATTAGCTTTTGAATCTCCAAATCACAAAAATTTTATAGTGAAAATAGGATCATACGAAGGTTCAGAAAATATTTTTATTTTGATTTTTTGGATTTTGACAGTCTGCAATTAAATATGGGAATATCCCTTGCTCAAACTCTGAAACAGTTCTATGACAAAAATACAAAGGTTTAGAAAAACGTCTGTATCTCAGTGCACAGACCTTCGATCTTTATAAACTTGTTGAAAAGCTATGGATGTCAGATTTCCAATGAGATAAGTTTTACTGAAATTGGTTCACTACAAACAAAGTTATGGGATGATAACCCAAGTTTTGTTACAGGAACCACAGGTTTTACAGATTTGGTTCTAGATTTGTCCGATTTTCCCTGATTTTATTTGTGTGGTTTCTCATACCTAAAATTCTTAAAAATTTTATAAGAAGTGGGCTGGTATGTGGGAATTTGGTGTACAAAGTTTCAGATCATTTAGAATAGAGGGTAGAAACCATTGTTGCTTTATATTTCCATGCATATGAATGCATTGGGTGCTGTACTAGCCCAATATGAGGATGATGGACATAAAGGGTATGCTATTTACTACATTTCAAAAACTCTATTGGCATATGAAAGAAATTATCAAGCCATGGAGAAAATGTGCTTGGCATTGGTATGGGCCTGCCAAAAGTTCAGACACTACTTCTTAGATCATGAGATATGGATAGTGTCTAGGCTTGATCCAAACAAGCACTTATTTGAAAAACCTATCATCACGAGTAGGCTTGGTAAATGGCAGCTCCTCTTAATGGAGTATGATTTAAAATTTCACCATCAAACCTCCATTAAGGGATAAGCCCTAGCTGATCATGTGGTTGAGTTCCCCTTGGAAGAGACATATCTCATACTCGATGAAATGCCCGATGAGGGCATCTTTTCAAACGATTTTTAAAACCATGTTTTAGTAAGTTGTTTAAATGAAAACCAAGTATGAAAAATGCACTTTGATGGGGCAAAAAACCAAAGAGGGGCAGGTGTTGGAGTCATCCTCATATCCCCTGAAAAGGGAGAGATCCTCATTGCTATTCGCTTAGATTTCAAATGTTCCAATAATATGGTTGAATATGAGGCACTCATACAAGGCTTGAAAATTTTGAAAAATTTAGGGGCATCATGCATCAAAGTCTTTGGAGATTCTTTACTTGTTATAAACCAAGTTTTGAAAATTTGGCAAGTCAAAAATGAAAAACTTACTCCATACCACGAATTGGCCACCAAACTGGTCGATTCCTTCAAAGCATGTACACTCACTCACATAGGTAGAGAGGACAACGCCATAGCAGATGCCCTCTCATCCTTAGGATCAGCCCTAAGGGTCGATCCCACCTTGGAAACCTGATCCTTAGAGATATGGCACTCACCTACTCCATCCACCCATGATTTGGAGATTTGCCAAAATGACCAAAATTTTATTGAAAAACCCTGGTTTCAAGATATTAAAAACTTTTTAGAAAACGGAGGATTTTAGGAATTTGCTTCTTCTAGGAATAAAGCTTTTATTTGAAAAATTTCAACCCAATATGTGATTTTGGGAGGAGTTCTCTATAAAAAGAGTTTTATCGACATCTTGTTGAGGTGTGTAAACCTTGAGGAGGTTAGGACTATAATGCATGAATTCCATGATGGAGAATGTGGAGGGCATGTCAATGCGAATATGATGGCCATTAAAATACTTAGAGCTGGTTATTTTTGGTCCACACTCAAGCAAGATTGTCATCATGATCATGTTAGGAAATGTCACCCATGTCAAGTGCATGGACATGCCATTCATATCCCATCATCAACCTTGCATTCCATTGTCAGCCCATGGCCTTTCACCATGTGGGTGTTTGACATCGTAGGACCAATCTCCCCAAATGCATCAAATGGACATAGGTTCATCTTAGTAGCCACCAAATATTTTTCTAAATGGGTTGAAGCTACATCCTTGGGTAATGTCCAAGGGCAACATGTAGTGGCATTCATTAAGAAGAATATCTTGGCTTAATTTGGAGTTCCAAGAGACCTAGTGTCCGATAATGACATCCCTTTTAAGAATGAGAAGATGGAAAAGTTATATAATACCTATGGCATAACTCAACACTTCTCATCGCCCTACTACCCTCAAGGCAATGGTCAGGCCAAAGCCACAAACAAGACTCTCATAAGCATCATTGAGAAAACCTTAGAGAAGGGTAGGATATGGCATGAGAAGCTTGATGAAGCCTTATGGGCTTATAGGACTTCCATCCGAACACCCACAAATGCCACGCCATTTGAGTTGGTCTATGGTACAAATACTATTCTCCCCATTCATACCAAATTGCATTCATTTCATACATCACTCGCACTCAACCTACCCCTAGAGACTTTTCAACATGTTAGGATGGCTGAGCTTGATTTGTTAGATGAAAAAAGGCTCCTTGCTATGGATCATGCACATGCATACCGACAAAAGATAGCCCGATATTATGAAAAGCATATGAAGACTCGCCACTTCAAAGTGGGAGACCTTGTATTGAAAATCATCCACCATCGTAGCCCACATCTACTTGGAAAGTGGCGGCCCAAGTGGGATGGTCCCTATGTTGTAAGTGGAGCAACCACTAATAATGCATATTGGTTGATTGATGTCGAGGGCAGAAATTTAGTAGACCCTATAAATGCCCAATATTTGAAAAAATACCATGTGTAGGGTCTAAGCTAAATACTTTTGAAAATGTTTTAATGGGATCTCCTTCAAACTTCTTGAAAAAAGGATCAAGGTGGATCATGTGACCCTAAATAAGGGAATCAATGCTTGTGAAAAGTGGAGTTTTCAAAAATCAATGGACATTTCAAAAGTCTTCATCTTACAAAAGAAGGCCTTTTTCAACATAGCAAAATATTTTCAAGTAGTACCTGCTATTTTGAAATAGGCCGATCTTAGATGAATCGAGTAAACCATTGGGATAAGTCTCTCCCCTCTTCACTTCTCTTCTCCAAAAAGGAAAATTTGGCAAAAAGCAAAAAAAGAGGATATAAAAATCTCTCCAAAAGTCCCCTTCCAAAAGAAGGCAAAAATGTGAAAAAGAAAAAAAAATAGTTCTTTGATTGAAAAAGAAAAGAGGGAAAAACAAAAGAAAAATCTTCTAAAATAGGAGGCCCTCTTTGAAAGAAAAAAAAATTGCCAAAAAGCTCAAAAGAGCAAATTTTTCATCTCTTTGCCTTAAACCACGGGACACTTCAGAAGGGACCGTGGTAACTCTTTTCCATATCCCTACGATTTATCCCAATGGAAAAAGGTTCATTTCAGAGAGTCCTAGAGTAAGAATAGGATCTTCTTATTTGAATCTCATTTTGTTTGAGAATTAAACGTTGTTGGATAAGGCGTAGAAATTTTTCAATGTTTCCTGGTTTTCTTATAAAACCTCTACTAAGTAGTAGGTATTAAGACTCAAGTGAAGGGAAACACAAGAATCTAGAAATCCTTGTGATTGAAGCTAAAAGGGTTTTCCCTCTTTTCGAAATCAAATTTGGAAAAACCCCGAACATCAAGCAACATGATACCAACTCACTTGGGGTAGCCGGCCTTAATGAGCCTCCCAAGTTCAATCATTATATGATTAGGGCCTCTAGAAAGTCATATTCTCCTGCATATCATTCATGTCACACACTCATGACCATGCATGCACACAAGGTCGTCAAGCACTGTAAACACCCAAAAAATTGTGATATTTTCAAAAACTCCTGAACTTCAAAAACCCATTTACAGCCTTTTCTGAACCTTTAAAACCCCAAAATTTTGAAGTTTTAACCTTTTAGGAAAATATTTCAAAATAAAGGTTTTGAATTCAAGTAAAAAACCCATGGATTACAAAACAGCTCAAACGGACAGGTGAAACCCGATCCAAAATGAAGCTCGAGATCAAGTCAAAAAGTGAAGGAGAGGCCCAGCCTATCCAGATAAAAGCGGGACGGAAGATCAGCTGCACCAAGTGGCAAGTCAGCTGCACCTTGGAGGTTCGGCTGCACCTTGGAGGACCGGTTGACCAAGGAGGACTCGGTCAACAAAAGGGGCTACACCAAGTGAAGGACCGACTGCACCTTGGAGCTGACTCGACCTGGCCAAACCACACCAAGTGGAGGGGCTGACTTGACCTGGCCGAACCACACCAAAAAGAGGACTGCATCAAACCGAACCATGAGCTCGATCGAAGGGAAAAGTTATAAGTCTTTAAAACTTTGATTTTAAACCGCTTTCTCCCTTAAATTCAATTCGGAACAGGGTTGTATTAATGGAGTGAAGCCTCCCCCCATGTTGTAATATTTGTTCATGAAGACGATCGCACCCACGAGCACTTAAGCCTTTTCGCTCTTTACACTCATGTGCACTTGAGCCTTTCCGCTCTCTGCCTCAATATATGTTATAAACATTCTATACTTTGAACCCTCTCTATTCTTAAGCAAGAATACATATTTCATTTAGCGTGAGTTTTACTTTTCGCGAACGTAGAGTAAATGCACTTTAAATTCGCGTGAGTTTTATTTTCGTGAAAGTAGAGTGAAAGCACTTCAATTCGGGTGAGTTTACTTTCGTGAAAGTAGAGTGAAAGCACTTCAATTCGCGTGAGTTTACTTTCGTGAAAGTAGAGTGAAAGCACTTCAATTCGCATGAGTTTACTTTTGTGAAAGTAGAATGAAAGCACTTCAATTTGCATGAGTTTACTTTCGTGAAAGTAGAGTGAAAGCACTTCAATTTGCATGAGTTTACTTTCGTGAAAGTAGAGTGAAAGCACTTCAATTCGCATGAGTTTACTCTTGTGAAAGCACTTCAATTTGCATGAGTTTACTTTCGTGAAAGTAGAGTGAAAGCACTTCAATTCGCGTGAGTTTACTTTTGTGAAAGCACTTCAATTCATGTGAGTTTACTTTCGTAAAAGCACTTCAATTCGCGTGAGTTTACTTTAATGAAAGTAGAGTGAAAGCACTTCAATTCGCGTGAGTTTATTTTCGTGAAAGTAGAGTGGCTGCACTTTCAATTTGCGTGAGTTTTACTTCGGATGTAGAGTGGGTGCAAATTTCAATTCGGGTGAGTTCGCATCATCGTTCTCAAAAACCCAAAAAGATTTCTAGCATCTCTGCATTCGCTTATCACGTCCAATACCCTCGAACACTCGGCTCAAAACATGCTGAAATTAGGCTACACATTCCACACACACATCAGGCCTAAACAAATAAAACTTGCAAGAAACTTAGGGTCGTCTAACCCCGTAATGAAATTGGAAAAGAGTGCACGAACCAAATTCGCCCAAAACACTTGTCGTTTTAAGTAAATACTTATTTTGAAGTCAAAGTTTTCTAAGCGCTTAAACCGACCCTTGAGCATCGGTTCAAGAAAGTTTAAAGCTAAAAGAGTCCGCTTTCCTACAATCGCCTAAAGTCAGAAAAACGTTTAAAAACTTTCGCTTGTTTGAGTAAGCTAGCTGGCATGCTCGCGCAAGCATAAGCACGAAAAGGTTCAATTCGAGTTTTCTAACTTGGGAGTGAAAATTTTCATGTTTACAGAATGCACTATATGATATGTTCGTATATATCATACAGGGCCTTTTATTTTAAGTGACAAGATCGCTTCCAGGAAAAAATAAATGAACCCCTTGCAAGGGACACAGGATTTTCCATCATGAAATTGCAGGCCAAGTCAAATAATGTTCCTAGGCCTACTGCAGGAATTGTCTAAGAGAAAGCTAGAAGCCCCAAGAGGACTGCCCTTCTTCAACTTACACTTAACAATGTAAGAACAATAGAAAAAGTATAAGACCAGACAATAAAGCTAGTTAATAGGTTGTTATACCTAGACGTGGACAGTTTGGAACCAGCCTTATGGTTCCTAGTGTAACCGGCCAAATAGGACCCAAAACAAAACCAAGGAACTTCCCAGTTTAGCTCTTGTTCCACCTTCACGTGGAACCAAAATTGGGCTTAAACTGGAACCACCACTGCCAGTTCATATTTTGATTTTTTTCTATAGTTTTTTGAGGTTTTGAAAGGTTTGGGACTCAAACCGGAACTGGCCTGGTCTCGTTTCAATTCTGGTTCCTACTTCTAGGAGACATGAACCCGCATTTTTGGAAACCCCAATTCCAGTTTACATGGAACCTGTCATGTCTAGCTATACCCCTAATGTAATTAACGGAAAGCATAATGAATACAAACTGTACTAATCCCTTTTATGTATAATGTTGTAAAAAGACATTAATTTTCTCTAAAAATGTTTGTCATACCGTATAATGATATGATGCTTTGATGTTCATAAATTTATAAGCACTATCCTATTATTCTTTTCTTTTCTTATTTATTTGTAACTTTTCCTGTTACTTCTGTATCTTGTCTGATTTAGCATTCAGCAAAATAATAGTGTGGTACAATATCACACATTATTGTATAATAATTGTATATTGTAGGGTCCTGGGCAGTTTGGCAAGCATTCATCACTTCTCTTGCATGGTATCAAATACACCCTCGTATTTAATTATAGATATCTTTGAACCTTCTTCTAATCAAGTATGATTTTGTTGGCAATCATTCATCACTTGTGTTGTCTTACGTTGATAAATAATCTACTGTACTCTAAATAAGTTATTATATTGCATTCTAGCACCAGAAAAGGATTTTCCTCATTTGCACCAAGTAAGCTATAGAGAATGCACCAATTAATTTAGATTACCCAAACAAGCAAAACTTTTACATTTGCAAATAGCTCCCAAAATCCTAGAACACCTACAAAGGGAGGCATAGATATACTGCATGTGACATGAACTTTTCAAATCACTACAGGCAGCTCAAAACACATCAAGTGAAACAAACAAACAAAAAAGCAACAGAATTAGAGCTTTTCATCTTATCAAGCAAGCCAATCCACAAAAAAGAACAGGAAGATCTCAGCAATTACCTCTTTGTTTTCCCCATTTTGAGGTCTGTATAAGATGTATTCTGGATACTTGAGGCCATCAGCTATACTATAAGGATCTATTGTCTTTCCTCTCAATACAATGGAGAAATTTTTCGCCAGATGTAGATACAGGATAGAAGGATAAACCTGCATAAAAAGAACAAGGAAATAGGATAGAGCATAACTGCAGGTCCTAGCAACACCCAAAACTAAAACCATCAACCGACATGAAGAGAGTAGCGGAACCGGGTTGCAACATGCATTTGTTGCAGCATCTTCGCATGGGAATTTTTCTGTATCAGTTTTGGAGCACCGGTGATCTGAAGGGGTCGACCATAGTATATGAACACTTATGTCATTCCCTCCGAACTAGGGACATTTAGAGCGTATTCCCTAAAAACCTTTAATGAAGATTGAATACATTCATCATTTCATAAAGCATCTATCTCCATTTGGTAAGTGGCGGCCCAAGTGGGATGATCCCTATATTATAAGAAGGACAAATAATGCATATTGGTTGATTGATGTTGAGGAAAGAAATTTAGCAGACCCTATAAATGCCCAATACTTAAAAAAGTATTACATATAGGGTCTACTTTAAATTCTTTTGAAAAGATTTTAAAAGTGGAACTCCTTTGAATTTCTTGAAATAAGAACCAAAAATGGATTATGTGACCCTGAATTAGGGAATTGATGCTTTATGAAAAGTGGAGTTTTCAAAATCATTTGATGACATTTCAAAAATCTTTGGCTTACCAAATGAGGCATGGTTCAAAATAGCAAAATACTTTCAAATGGTATGTGCTATTAGGAAATAGGATATTCTTGGCTCAATTGATTATCTAAAGGGTTGAGTTGTATTCCCCATTTCGTTTCTCCCCAAAAAGGAAAATTGGTAAAATAAAAAAGGAAGAAAAACAAACCTCTAATATAGAGGTCTTCGGAAAAGAAAAAGAAAAGAAAAAGGAAAACAAAAACCTCCAATATAGAGGTCCCCTCTAAAAGAAAATAAAAGAAAAGTCAAAGCTCAAAAGAGCAATTTTTCAACAAAAATTTATTTGCCTTATACCTCGAAATGCTTCAGAAGGGACCGTGGGTAATTCTTTTCCAAAATCCCCAAAGCTCATCCCACTGGAGAAAAGTTTTCCATTAAAATCCTAGAGTAGGAATAGGACCTACTTATTTGGATTTCATTTTGTTTAAGAATTAGACTTTGTTGTGTAAGAAATTGAAATTTGAAATGTTATTCAAAATCTTCTATAAAACCTCTGCTGATTAGTGGGTATTGAAACCCAAGTGAGGGGAAATGTAAGAAATTGGAAGTCCTTTTGATAGAAACCAAAAGGAATTCACTTTTTGAAAAGAATTTTTGAAAACTCGAAACATCAAAAGAAATAATACAGGGACCATCTTGCTTGGGGTTGCCAACCTTCATAGGTTCCTTCTCAAGCTCACAAATTACAGGTATGGGTCTCTAAACATCCACTTCATTCACTTCATATTCTATATGCATTCTTAAATGAGTCATCCATGCATGATTACCCTAGGACTAGATGTTCTTGTCAAGTCCCCTTTGGCTAAAATCCCCACCTACGTAAAAATAAATCCAAGGAGATGAATGATATGGAATAAGGAAAATCTCATACTCTCAAGGTAAATCTGGGAAGAAAATCAAATGAGTGTTTTCTTCTTTGCTATTTCCAAATAAATTTGGATTAATGCCAAAGAGGGACATCTATAAACACCCAAAATATTTTAAAACAAAAAAAATTCATCTTTTAGAAATTTGGCTATTTTTGGCCGCTTTGGGTTTTCAAATAAAAATATATCAAATGAACTCATTTTTGGCATCAATATTTTCTAGCAACCTCAAAATGATGATATATTGCATCTCTTTCAAAAAAAATTAATTTCAACAAAATTTTATGAAAATAGCTATTTTGCCCTTAGGACCAAATTGGTAGGATTCTGCATTTTTAATGATCGCCTTCTAAAGAAAATTGATCTCAAACAAATTTTCTTTAAAGAAACAAATGAAAAAAAAGTATTGGGAATAAAGCCCAGTGCTTTCTAAAAATAGTATTTGAAGATTTTGTCAAATTTGATGTTTCCAAATATAAAAATATTTTCTTTAAAAAGTATTTAAAAAGGAACATCGATATTCAAGAAAGGAAGGTCGGCCTCAACAAAAGGAAGGTCGACATCAAAGATGGAAAGCCAATGCCCGAGAAGGAAAGTTGATGTTAAAGGAAGGAAAGTCGACATTGAGAAGGAAGGCCAATGTTCAAGAAGGGAAAGTCATTATCATCCACAAGAAAGGAAAGCGATGCATGATTTGGCAAGTTGTGATACTCAATTTGGCAAGTCACCAAGAGAAAACTTACAGATTTTGCCATAAATGAGTCATATGACTGGACGTAGTTGGCTTCAGAACTTAATTGGGTAAGTCACCAAGCCGTGCCAACTTCAATATAGAAGGAATAAGGTGACTTTCCATACCTAGCCCGATCACCAAGTTACTAAGGGTTGATCGATTTTATCATGGATTACCAAGATCGATTGATTTCAATATGGAAGGAAGCAAACACGTGTGGCTTCAACCACAAGCAATGACAACTTACCATGTTCATTGGCTGGCCATTCCCTACAAGATTAAGCAAAGATACTTATCTTTTGTGGTCCTATTTTGGAAGCCTTTGGAAATATTAAAACATCAAAAAATGACAACTCTAGCTGATTTGGAAAACTCATTGAAATTCATTTTAGTACAAGCAGAAAAATCTGTGGTGCCAAGATTCAAACTTTTTTGCTTGAAAAGTCTAGAGTAGTTCAACGAGCAAAGACGGGAGCAATTGTGGTGCTTAAAGAGAAGTTGAATCTGAAAGCAACCTCTGAGTATAATTATCTGAACCAAAGTGACTGCTTGATAATTGATGGTGTTGATGATGGACAACAATTTTATATGCTGCTTGATGCTTTGAATATACTCCAAATTTCCAAAGATGACCAAGAGAAAGCATTTGCAATTCTAGCTACAGTGCTTTGGCTTGGAAACATAGCTTTTATGGTGATAGATAATGAAAATCACGTGGAGGTTGTTGATGATGAATGTGTATCAACTACAGTAACTTTGTTAGGTTGCAATGTCAAGGACCTCATATTGGCACTGTCCACACATAAAATAAGGACAGGAAATGACAATATAGTGCAGAAGTTGACAATTGAACAAGCTACTTATGTTAGGGATGCAGTGGCAAAATCCATCTATGCTGGCTTGTACGATTGGTTGGTGAACAAATTAATAGGTCTCTTGAAGTGGGGAAACAATGCACAACAAGATTAAGTATATTAGATATCTGCGGTTTTGAGTCTTTTCATAAAAACAACTTAGAACTTCTTATAAACTATGCAAATGAAAGGTTGCAAAAACACTTCAATCGCCATTTATTAAAGCTTGGACAGGATGATAGAGGCACACCACGATTATACGAGCAACAACATGGTTTGTTCGTGGCTAGTTCACCTTCTCAAACTATCACCTGGCCGAACCCACTTGAAGGGACCCATTTGTTGAAGCTCATTCCAAGCCCAAGGAGGACTTCATCTAAGGAAGAGAGAAAAAGCTTCAAACTATCCTCCTCTACTCTTTCTTGTTTGTTCTTATTATAAGTTTAGAGTTATTGTCTCCTATCCTTTGTAAGCTTAAGAATAACAGTCATTTAATGAAATATCATTGCAAAGGAGGGTCATCACAGGGTAAAAGCGTAAAAGAGAGGGTTATAAGTAAGAGGAATCCACAACTTTCGCAAGATTTCATTTCTTCTATCCCAATATATGCTATATCTTATACGTTCTCATCTATTCTATGCTTACATATTATATCATCCCTTCTCTTCTTTCTTCGGTATATTGATTGTTTCCAATTCAATTGAAGAAACCATAAGAGAGACATAGCTACCACGTTTACATATGATGATATGAGTATGTAATTACTCTTATGGTGGATTAATCACTCATAAGTTTGTGTTGTGGGAGGGCATTGGGTTATAATCGCATATATTTTCCAAGAAAGAAATTATCTTCGCGAGAGATACCCTGAGAATTTATATGTAGATAAGTTTCTCCCCAAACGAGCATAAGTCCTCAGCAAAATTCTTTGAATAATCACTAAATCATTAAAGTTCTAAGCGGATGCATCATTATTCTCTATAAAGAAATTTCTATAGATTTTATCATAACTTACAAACCTTATATAATCTCTGAAATTTCTATCCATCATCTCTAAGCAAAATATTTTAAATTTCATCCGTGAGTGGTATACATACCGGCCAATATCCAAATGAGGGATTTTTATCCATTTAGTAAAATCATCATAACTCAGTTTGTAGGTATCCAAATACCTCAAGAATGGTTTCTCGGAAAGCTAACATCCATAGCTTTTTAAGTAAAAAATTTCATAAAAATTGGAAACTTAAGTACAAAGATACGAGTATTTTACTGAGACTTTGCATCTCAGTCAAATATATTGTCCAAAGTTTTAGAATAGTATTGGGTTAGAATTTTTGTAAGGTTTTTATTTGATCATTTAAAGATCTAAAAATACAAATAAAAAATTTCAATAAAACTTCAGACCTAGTTCTCACTTAGGTAAAATTTTTGAGATTTTGGATCCTCATAGGGTAGCTACAAAAATATAAACTCTCATATTATAAAATAAAATCAATTCTATTTTCACAAGACATTAAGTGATTTGGTCAAGTGAAATGATACCCTTTTGGAAAAACAGTTTTGAATGAAAATTGTTTTGACAAAACTCTGGATTCTAAAATTACTTTTCTTAAATATCTAAGATGACCCTTGAGCGTCGGTTCAAGAAGGCCTATGATGAAAAAAACCTACTTGCCTATAATCAGATAAATCTCTTTACAAGTTTGAGTGAACTTGTTGGCACACTTGCATGCAATTTTTGCAAGCAAAGTTTTAAGTCCATACAAGACAAAAAAAAAAAATTACACTAACTTCAAATTATTGTTATGGCCGCTTCTTCACTAGAATGAGTGAATTTCTTGGCATAAGATTTAGCTAATTAGGTGAAGATTTCTAGAGAGCATCAATTCCACCAATCAGAAAACTCAAGAGTCTCCCTAGCATTTGGATAGTTGGAAGGAAACAATAGCTAGTGTACTTCACAATCACGGTAATTTCCCCAGGCGAAAGTTTGGCCTCCAGATGGATAGATAAATCAATTGGAAGAGGAAGACCTTGATGTAGACCTAATTGTTGGGCCAAGTAGTGGGGATAATATGGTTTTATCGAGAATGTTTTGAACCGAGATGTTAAAGCAACACCTGCAAAGAAGTTCTTGAGGAATAGAGATTTTTCCAAGGTCTATACCAAATGCATTGTTAAAGAAAATTTTCACTTTTAATGATGTTGAATGGCTAAAATAAAGAGGGCATAGTTCTTGCCGCTTGTGTGATTTAATTGAAAGATCTCCAATTTGGAGAGTAGCAAACAAAGATACTTTTAACACCAAAATTACATCATTACATTCAGTTTGTAAGGATAAGAAGGAAGGTTGCTAAATCCAAATTTAGGAAACTATAGATGATACATGAATTCATAGTTTCTAGAGCCATACAGGTTCACCAATGCAATGAGAACACTTCGAGTCAATTTTCTTAGGGTGTTACTATTCATACACCCTTTTTGTACTAAATTTACACCCGTTTCATTATTTTTTTTCTAAAATTGATCCTGTTTATGTTTCTCTCTCTTTCATTCTCTCAAGGTGCGTACCATTTTCTTGAAAAAAAGATGTGTCCACCATGCATCACACTTTAGACTATGATTTGCCAAAGGTGTGTCTATCATTTAAACATAATGCACCCTAAGTGCGTCTCATCATCGGTCATGAAGAATGACAAAGTTCGGTTGTGCCATCTTCAAGATAAAGACGCACACATTGTGCATTGCTCCTCACATAGTGGTGCATCATGGGTGTATTTTTCCTTTAAATAAAACATGCTTTAGGCATGTTTGATTTCCAATCACCGATTTCTTCCCTCACTTAAAACATTCGTCATGATTGACCCTCTATAACTCTATTCTATATTGAGTTTTCATGAGATTTATCTTCAAATTGAGATGGAGATTAAGAATGATTGAGAAAGAAGTCCATAAAAGATTAAGATAGGTTGATAAAGAGATAAAAAAACATTCATGAAAGTCTCAAAACAACAAAATTGAAGTGAGTGAAATTTAGAGAAAAATCAAATGATAAAGAGAGAGAACGAGATTAAAAGATATCATTGATAAGAGGGAGATCGAGAAAGGTCATTGGGTGGAAAGGAAAAGTCGTTGAAATTTAGATAGATCATTAGGAGGAGAAAAATCCAGTGAGCAAAGAGGAGAGGAGAAAAAAGGGTATATGAATAGCAATTATGTTTTCTTGATGGCTAGATTTGCTCATCGATAGACCATCACAAGGAAAAGTGAAGCAAGGGAAAGTTCAAGCCTACATAACTGCTGAGGTATGCCATGAAAATTCACCACTAACCTAGGTGCCTCGTACACAAACAAAGAACTTACAAAACCAAAGCAATAAGAAAGCATGATCACTAGAGTTGAAATATTTTTCTTATGAATTTATCTCAAGAAATATGAAGATTGAGTTTAGGACTTGAAAATATCCCTAGAGCAAGAAAGATGGTTCTTTACTTGAAAAGAGGAGTCCGATTATGATGTACATTTAAAACCATCAGTGACATCATAGAAAAGGGAGGTGAAATCTATTGTATTTAAAAGATTAGAATGGTGAAAAAGAGTATAGGGAAGCTCCACCAACCACCTTATGCAATCCATCATTTTAGCTTCAAAAACCTTGCATAGCCAACTTGTGCAAGAAGGATCAGACTCGGGCCTAGAAGACTTAACAAAGGACATAAATCAACATTCAAATCAAAAGAATTGATTGGAAGTTATGAAGTAGAAAGGGCTTCGAATAAGACCTTATCTGAAAAAACACAAAACATCACACAATCAATCTTTAGCAGTACAACCAGAAAAATGCTGCTTGGAAGAAGACACTAAGGTAAAAGGAGGATGAAACAAAAGATACTGATTTTATCCATAGTGTTAGCTCAACGGCAACACACCTTGGCACGGATGTTGTTGGTGGGGAGTTCGACTCCTAGGGGTGCATGCATGGGTGTGTGTTATGCTTCGGCCTCCTCTTCTAACAAAAAAGAAAAGAGGATTACTATATGCACACCTCTTTTACTATCTACACAACCCTAATTTAAAAATATTGAAACTATCCTTGCAGCAATTTCTCTCTCCTCTCCACACCCAATTCTGGCATTTCCTTAGAAATACATCGACGATCGATATTTCTTATATTTTGTATTATTGTTGATTTCTTCGCAATCAAATAATATGACTATAATCTTACAACCTCATCAAAAATTTATGAAACTAATTAGAAGAAAAAAGAAAAACAAAAGGAAAAGAAAGAGATTATTGATCCAATCGATTTTCAGATTTTTCAAGGTTTTGAGAGGCTGGTTCTTAGAAATATTTTTGTTTTTTTGTAGGTTTGTGTTTTTCAAAAAGTGGTATAAAAACATTTATCTCAAAGGAGAGATGTGGTTGAGATGCGCTGTCTCAAATACAAGCGCCATTGTTATGTTATATGTGTATATCAAAACATTTATTATAATTGATTATAGTGTACTAAATGATGTATTATTTGACTAGTTAGATAATGTAGAAAAAATATTTGTTAATTGTCTCATGTTTGTAACATGTGATGTGTTTAGCAGTCATAATGAGCTTATTGAGTATATGAAAAATGTGGAGAGGAAGCATAATGTTGTTATAATTATTCTTTGTTTGAAAAATAAAAGTATAGCAAGCAAAATAAGACTTGGGTGTGAAAGGAGTGCTGAACACAACAACGTTGAAATTGACAGGTACTCAGTCATTGCCTCTTCTTCTTTTTTTATTCAAGCCGTCTCCTCTTTTCGGGGAATTTACCTTCGTACGGTCTGAGTTTTATATGTGGTAGGTTTCAAACACTTTATAAAAAACATTTTATATTTGAAAACATCAAATTTAATGAAATCTTCAAATATTATTTTGAAAAAACACTAGGTTTCATTTCCAGTTTCTTGTTTGCAAAGGTGACCTACTTTTGCTCCGTGAGTCAGTATATAACCACCTTGACCATTTAACCCTTTTCATGGGTGTAGGGTATCGAACTACTTTAACCACTTCAACGGGTGTAAGGTGTTGAACCACTTTAACCCTGGGTATCAGGTCTTGGAATGAGACCCTTCTCAATCAGGTGAATTTCTAAGGTCTGGTTTGATTTAATTTATTTTTAAATATTAGGGGTTTTGGAATTTCATAAATTTATAATTTGCAAACATTTTTGGGTTTGATTCCCAATGTTACCTTTTTCATTTGTTTATAAAAGAAATTGTTTGAAATCATCCTTTCTTTAAAGGCAATCACTTAAAAAGGCAAAATCCTGTCAATCTCGTTCTGAGGGCAAAATGGTCATTTTTATAAAATCTTGTCCAAATTTGATTTTTCTAAAATAGACAGAATACATCATCATTTTGAGATTGCTGGAACATTTTGATACCAAAGCTAGCTCATTTGATGCCTTTTTATTTAAAATCTAAAGTTGCCAAAAATGGCCAATTTTCTAAAGATAAAAATTTTCAAAAAAATATTTTGGGTGTTTACAGATGCCCCTCTTTGGCATTAATCCAAATTTATTTGGATAATGGCAAAAACTAAAACACCCATTTGATTTTCTTTCTAGATTTGTCTTGAGAGTATGAAATTTTTCCTTATTCCATATCATCCATCTCCTTAAATTTATTTTTGTGCAGGAGGAGATTTTAACCAAAGGAGACTTGACAAGAAAACCTAGCCCTAAAGTAACCATGCATGGATGATCCAATCATGAATGCATGAAGTGCATGAGATAGATGTTTAGAGACCCATACCTATAATTTGTGAGCTTGAGAAGGACTTATGTTTCCCTTCACTCTGGTTTTAATACCTACTAATCAGTAGAGGTTTTATAAAAGATTTTGAATAATATTTCAAAGTTCAATTTCTTACCCAACAAAGTCTAATTCTCAAACAAAATGAAATCCAAATAAGTAGGTCCTATTCCTACTCTAGGACTTTCATGGTGAGTTTTTCTCCATTGGGAAAGAATTACCCGCGGTACCTTCTGAAGCGTTCCGGGGTTTAAGGTAAAGAAATTTTTGATGGAAAATTACTCTTTTAAGCTTTGACTTTTCTTTTTCTTTTCTTTCAAAGGGTACCTCTATATTGGAGGTTTTTATTTTTCTCTTTTCTTTTCTTTTCTTTTTGGAAGACCTCTATATTGGAGGTTTTGTTTTTCTTCTTTTTCTTTTGATTTTGCCAATTTTCCTTTTTGGGGAGAAATAAAGTGGGGAATACAATTCATCCCTTTAGATAATCGACTCAGCCAAGAATATCCTATTTCCTAATAACACCTGCCATTTGAAAATATCTTGCTATTTTGAACCAAACCTCATTTGGTAAGCCAAAGATTTTTGAAATATTACCAAATGATTTTGGAAACTCTACTTTTCATAAAGAATCAATCCCCTAATTCAGGGTCACATAATTCATTTTGATCATTTTTTCAAGAAATTTGAAAGAGATCTATTTTTAAAATCCTTTCAAAAGAAATTAAAATAGACCTTATACATAGTATTGGGCATTTATAGGGTCTGCTAATTTTCTTCTCTCAACATCAACTTACCAATATGCATTTTATGGTGCCCTCTTGCAACATAGGGACCACCTAAGCCGCCACTTACCAAATGGATGTGGGTGTCTTATGGGTGAGTGATATAAATGACATGTAGAATGTATTCCATATAATATGGTGGAGATACATGCTTTATGAAATGATAAATATATTCAATCTCTATGAAAGGTTTTTAGGAAATACACTCTAAATGCCCCTAGTTTGGAGGGAATAACATGAGCATTCATATACTATGGTTGACCCCTAATGTAGCATGAATGATTTTCAATGTGGTGCATGAATGACCCACACATGAACGATCTTGTTTTCGGCATTGCATGATATGATCCTACCTTTTTATGCATTTTTTGTTAGGCTCACTCCTTAAATTGACCTCTAGGAAATCTCTCCTACGAAATTTGAAGGTTTTTCCAAGTAAATGATCTTATGGAATTCAAGAAGCTCGGAGGCTTGACCATCCTCATGGATGAGGGGATCTTCCTCTTTGCTTTGATCACTCTCAAGTGCTTTGATTTCTAGGGAAGTATCATGCATAAGAGAAGGATTATGCAAAGAAAGGTATTTCTGAATTGATGAATTTTTGTTTTTGTTTTTGATTTTGCAAAACAAGATTTTTGGGTTTTTCAAATTTTTCTATTTTTTTGGATTTTTCAAAGCAACTAATAGAAGGGAAAACCAATAGGACTTTCTTTTTGGAATTTTCGGTTTTTTCAATGTTTTTGGGTTTTTTGGCCATTTAAAATATATTTTTTTTGTGTTTTTTTCAAAAAAGGGGTTTTCCATCAAACCTGCAAAGAAAACACTATGAGTTAGACTTCAAATAAGAGCTAAACCATAGGTTTAGGGATTAGCCGGTTCTAGGGCACCCTTCACCCAATTGGTCTTAGGTGGTGACTCAAGGGGTTTGGCTGGGTTGTATCCTAAGCCATATCGAACTAGATTTGGTAGAGGTATGATAGGTTCTAATTTCTCTTGGTTTTTGACTCTTAGGCCCTGGTATGATGTATATCCCATGTTTAATAACATATTCTAAGGATTTTTGAGTTTTGAAAAGTTTTGATAAAGTGGATGGCCTTGGAATATCGTGTCATCTATAGCATGGTTAGACGCCTGAGTTGTCTTGGGCATTCCTTGGAGGTGTGCGGGTTTAGGTGTGATAAGGTTTGACTTCCCTAAAATATACATGATTTTAGGATCGAAAGGTTTGGGCGGTTGGGATGCCCCTAGGAGATGGACGATTTTAGCAAGGCTTGGTTTGGGTGCTTGTATGAGATGATTGGTTTTGGTATTAAGGAGAAGGGGTGTGGATGACTTGGGTGAGTTGGACGTTTCTATGCTCCTCTCTACTTCATGGCTTGGTTCACTTTGTATTCCATTGAGCTGGGGATTGTTCTCTCCAAAGACCACTACAACTTGATTATCCCATGGGATTTTAAGAAATTTATGGAAGGTGGAAGGGACGGCTCGGAGAGAGTGTATCTACGACCTTCCTAGCAACAAGTTATAGTGAGGGTTTATATCTAGGACATGTAACAACCCTTCGTGAGGTATTTGGCCAACTTTCATGGGTAGTCTTATGGAGCCTAAGTGATTGGATGGATTGCCATCATATCCTATGATGACAATTGGACTTCTCTCTAGCATGGAAACGGTTACTCCTATTTGGGAGGCCACATGGAGAGGAAGGATATTTAGGCCCCCTCCCCCATCGACCAGGCACTTGCGAAGAGGGTGGTGATTCAATACCACCTCTATGTGTAGGGCTTGGTTATGGGTCACATCATGTTTTTTCAAGTTATCTTCGGTGAACACAATTGGAGCCTTAGCGAAGATGGGAGAGACCAAGGTAGATAGGGATTCAGGGGTGATGGTGGTGTTGACTCTAGCTTTTTCTAAGATCTCCTCTAAGACTTGTCTATGTTTGGGAGAGGTCTTTATTAATTCCAGGATAGACATGTTAATAGGGAGCTTGAGAAGGTGTAGTTCTAGGTCATATAGGGTTAGCACCATACCTTTACCTTTGTCGATGCCATAAAATGAATTTGGGATGCATGCTTTTGGGGGGTCGGGTAGAACGACCACCCCCTTACTAGTTGGTTTAGCTAAGTGTGGGGGTTGATAGATTCTTTCGGATATAGTCACCTCCCCTACACTCTCCCTAGGACTCGATCCTATCTTGGTTCTAAAGAATTTCTACAAAGGCTCTAATCGGGGGTGAGACTCTAAGCGCTCCCCGGATTACTATTTTTTTGTCCTTTTTTATTACGGGAAGGTGTGGTGTGGACCATAAGCAATGCATGCTCATGACTTTGGTTTGAGTGAAGGCATACCTCTTTGTCCTTCCTGCTCGTGTTGGTGTGATTCGGGAAGGGTTCTTTGAAGATGGCTTGAGGGGGGTCTTGATGCTCTAAGATGTGCAGCCTACCTAGCTCTATCAAGTCTTTGATCTTATTTTTCAAGGAGTAGCAGTGTTCGGTATCATGGCCTTTGAGCCTATGATATTTGCAAAAGCTGTTTAAAAACCTTCCTTGAGGGGGCCCCTTCGGTGATCTATGGGGGACTTGTAAGACCCTGTGCTAGTAAAATGTCTAGGACTTCCGTGAGTGGTTATCCTAGGTTGGTATATTCTCTTTTTTCAATTTTTTCAAATTTTTTGATTTTTTTCAAAAGGTTTTTGTCCAGAAGGTTTGGAGGGCCCAACTGAACCTAGCTCTACTCATACGTTGGCCACGTTTTGCATTTTTGCTCCTTCCTCCGATGCATGTGGCCCATATGCCCAGAGTTTTTTAAATTTTTTTAGAAAAATTTTCCCCTTCCATAAACCTTCATAAGTTCTCTTTTTCAAATTTGTTTCAAAGAGAAAAGCTTTTTTAATCAATTTTTAGAAACTAGAGATTTCATGCAGGGAAAGGAGAGCTTTCAAATCGGTTTTGAAGTTTTCAAGGATGAGCATCACTGCACATCCCTCATCCCTCAGAGATTGGTTCTTTGACCTGGCCTAAGAGTGACCTCCACCTGACGATGAATGCGTGCGCATCCTTGTTAGTTGCTTGCTTGGTATTTTTCAAAGTATTGAGAGTGGGCATAACTTCTACGTTGTGAGAAAATCTTTGCATAAAATAATTTGCCAAGTCCTCAAAATTGGTGAATTGGCTTAGGTCGTAGGAAGCTAGCCATTTAGATGCATTTCCCTTCAAAGAATGTGGGGTAACCAATAAACCCATTTGGAAGAATCTTTCTTTTTTTGTATGCCCTTCGAGAAAACAGTTAAAGATGAGATCCAAGATCTCCATTTCCATCATACCGGTGGAAACTCGGTATTTCATCATCACTATCCGTTTGATAATCAGAGGGTAGGAAGTCAGATAGTGCGTATGATTTCTTTTCTCTCGTTTGGCCTTTCAAAAGTTGTTGTAAGGCTTTTTGGTCTCTAATGGTAAAGGACTCGAGTTCTGATTCTTCCTCAAATTTGGAAGTCACCTTAGGCTTCCTCGAATGGTTAGATTTTCTATGGGGCCTAGGTTTCTTACCATGAGAGGAGCAAGATTCTACTACCTCGGCCTCCTGACTTAAAGCAACAATTTTTTCCTCCATTTCCTTCATTATTTCTCTTTTTAGGGAGGCAAGCATGTTCCCTTTCGAAATTTCTTTTGAAAAACTTTTCGAAAACTAGCTTGTAGAGCGTGAGGGCCGGCTTGACACTTCGCAAGATCCTTCTAGACATGATTAACCTGTGTACAAGAACTTATCACGATTTTGAAAAGTGGATTTGTTTTGCAAATTTATAACAGATTCAAATAAATTCCTAAGACTCAAGTCCCACCAGGCGTGCCAAATCTATAAACGTGAATTTTTATTTCAAAACCTATAAAGATTTGAAAAGAAATTCTCGAGACTACATCGTGTGTGCGAGCGTGCCTATTAGTTTACTCAAACTAACAAAGATTCGATTTCTGACTTCATTAAACGATTGTGGACAAGTGAGTTTTTATCGACATAGGCCTTCTTGAACCGATGCTCAAGGGTCAGCCTAGATGCTTAGAAAATCATTTGAAATTTGTTAAATTTCAAAAAACAATATCCTAATTTGAAAGTTTGAGGAAATCATGATTTTGTTCTTGACTTTGGAAAATTTAAGGTTCTGAAAAACAGAAACTGGTTCTGTTTTCAGAGACCTGTTCTCTGATTTCTTTAAAATAAAGGTATACATGCATGTAAAAATCATAAAATATTTTTATTTTAGATTTTAGTTCTACAGTTTCTCATAATTAAATCTAGAACCAAACATCATTTAGGCACTTAGAACAGATCTGTACTAAAACATCATAGGTTCAAAAAAACTAAGATATTTCAGTACTCAGACCTTCAATTTTTATGAAATTGGTCTTGTTGGAAATATATGGATTTCAGCTTTCCAAAAAGACCATTTTCAATCAATTTGGTTCACAATGCATAAAGATATTCAAGAAATAACAGACATGTATTACAAAAATTTCTGACTTTCCAAAATTTGTTCTAGTTTTTGTAAATCTTTTTGGATTTGATTGATGATGTTTAATAATGTCTAAAATCCTGAAAATTTTACCAGATGTCTGTGTATATGTCTAGTTTAGATGAGCCAAATCTCGACTTGATTGGAGTAGTAGAAGGTTATAGAGAAATCTTTGATGAAACTTGTGCAGAGTGCAGACTGGAAATTTTTAGATTTTTAGAAAAAGTGTGTTCTAGTTTCGACTTAAACAAACCTATAGCTTAACGATCAGCCTTAATCCATGAAATAAGAGGTTTATGATCTTCAATCATGCCATGGAGTCGAAAGAATTAGAAAGAAAAATATCAAAGGGCTGTTGTTCGAATGAATACATTCACCATAATATTCAATTCCTTAATTTCAGCCTGTTTCATTTATTATAAAACAAAGAAAGGAGAACAACCTGTGGTGGCCAGTGGCGGAGGCTCTATAGTAGATGTTCGGAGGTAGACAACGGCCTCTTTCTCTCTTCTTTCCCTCCCTTTCTCTCTCTCTCTCTCTCTCTCGGTTGATTTAGGAGTTGTTCACTGCTGAAATGGCAAGTGACGGTTGCTTTGTTGTTGAACTTGATTAATTTTGGGAAGTTGCTGTCATCGTTGATCTTAGCCAAGATTGGAACTCATGCTAAAATCTGTTCCATCTGCCTTGTTACTGTCCATTTGATAAGATCGACTGAATTTGGTAAGATGCTGGCTTTCTAGAAGCTGTCTACATGCTTAATTTAGTTGCAAAATTCAGCCACCATTATGGAATCGGGTGAGGCTTGATGTGGTCAAATTTGATATGGTAATGAAGCTGCACTCATCAGCATGGATGAATTCGTTTGGGGATGAAAAGGGCAGGTGACATTTACTGGTCCTCAGTTGCTAAAATCGGTTGGACACATGGTAAGTTTGCCTTGTGTTACCATGATAAAAACCGGCCAGATTGGGTGTTGGTAAATTACCCAATTCGGCTGAAACCAGTTGCCATTCTTATCCACCTTTCTGCTGCAATCGGTTGAGGTTTGAAAAAGGTAAGTGGTTACCTATTTGATGAAGTCGTCCAACCCCTAACACGTGGTAGATTGGCCTTGTGACTTACCAAATCATGGACCCAAGCTACTTATGGCAAGTTCCATAATTTGTCTACGCTTGAAGTTGGTAAGTTCTTTCTTTGTAGCTTGCCGAATCGGGCATCACAGCTTGCCAACTTGATCCACTTTCCTTTCTTGAACATTGTCTTTCCTTTCTCAAGCATCGTCCTTCCTTCCTTGAATGCTGACTTTTCTTTTTGGATGACTTTCTTTTTTGGGCGCCAACTTTTCTTTTTGGACGCCGACTTTTCTTCTTCAATGCCAGCTTTCCTTTCCTGACGCAGACCTTTTTTTTTTTGTACCTAAAACTAAAAATGACAAATTACCTTGCCTAACAACGCTAAAATTGGCAGGTGCTCGATCGTTGCCTCTCTTTTTTTTGTTCATGCTGTCTCCTCTTTTTGGGGAATTTACCTCTGTACGGTCCGAGTTTTATATCTGGTAGATTTCAAACACTTTATAAAAAACATTTTATATTTGAAAACATCAAATTTAATGAAATCTTCAAATATTATTTTGGAAAAACACTGGGTTTCATTTCCATTTTCTTGTTTACAAAGGTGACCTACTTTTGCTCTGTGAGTTAGTCTATAACTACCTTGACCATTTAACCCTTTTCATGGCTATAGGGTATCAAACCACTTTAACCACTTCAACGGGTGTAAGGTGTTGAACCATTTTAACCTTGGGTATCAGGTCTTGGAATGAAACCCTTCTCAATCGGGCGAATTTCTGAGGTCTGGTTTAATTTAATTTATTTTTGAATATCAAGGGTTTTGAAATTTCATAAATTTATAATTTGCAAACATTTTTGGGTTTGATTCTCAATGTTACCTTTTTCATTTGTTTATAAAAGAAATTGTTTGAAATCATCATTTCTTTAAAGGCAATCTTAAAAAGGCAAAATCCTGCCAATCTGGTCCTAAGGGCAAAATGGTTATTTTTATAAAATCTTGTCCAAATTAGAATTTGTCTGAAAGAGAAACAATACATCATCATTTTGAGATTGTTGGAATATTTTGATACCAAAACGAGTTCATTTGATGCCTTTTTATTTAAAATCTAAAGCTGCCGAAAATAGTCAATTTTCTAAAGATAAAAATTTTCAAAAATTTTTTTTGGGTGTTTATAGTGACAAATAATCTTATAAATATCATTGCAAATTGAAGCATATTTTAATGTATTTGATGCAGGTTAATAAGGCAAATGTTAGTACGATAAAATATATTTATAATGTATAAATAAAAATGAGGAAGGAAGATAGGGGTTTTCAAAGTATTCTACGACAACTATTACATGATCTAGACTCTTACCAATATCATGGTATCATAAAATACTTGATACATATATTGTTAGTGACATTGTATTTGAATATCCTCATTTAGTGCAACTATTACATAAATTTTCATGGATATTGGAGTTTGATAAGACATATAATACAAACATGTAAGAGTTTCATTTCACTTTTTTCTTTAATGTTGGTTTATAGGTTAATATATAACAATTATATATATTTTATATTTTCAGATATAAGATATCTTTCCTTGAGATTATCGAGTTCATATCAACCTCAAAGAATTTTTTTGTAGCCTTCATTTTTATGAATGCGGAAAATGAAGATAAGTATCTTTGGGCATTGAGATATATATACATATGAGAGGACGAGAAAATGATATTGTACATGACATGGAGGATGATTAAATGTTATTTATATTTTATAAATATAATTTTTTTCAATTGAAATGAAAGCATTATTTTTAACAGTTGTGTACATTGAGGATAAAGAGTGATGAACCAAAATGTATTCATTGCAAATGTCATTTACATATACATGTAATGAGTAATACAAAAGAATGCCCTAAATACAAGATGTAAACCCCATATACATGTAATGAAGAATGATGTATCATGATACTCAGCTAGAGGAGGATGAGTTGGAGATATTCCAGGATCATGAACAATGGGCTGCCATTTTAGCTAACTCGAAACAACCCTTTGATAATAAAATTGATGATGCAGTCTTAGGTGAAACCCCATGCTCTATCACGTTTCACTTGATGATTCTAATGGGATGTTCCCGAGCTTGGTATGTGAAGCAACTCGACCTTCTCACCAAATACCATGTGTTCTAATCTTGTTCAATTGGAAGAGATAAGTAGCAATGATTGATTCCCCTTACCTAGAGTAGGCTGAGTTTGTTGTCCATGTTTCACTTTAATGGTATATGGTGGCAACATCAATCCGTCTTCTGCAATAGTTGATATCGGTGAAAACGGATTTATGTCATTCCCAAGTTTGTTGTCTAAAACCTTAAGATGTCCATCCCTAATTGCTTGTTGTATGACTGACTAGAATTTGACACATTGGGTTATATCATGCAGAGTAAAGTGTCACTTACATTATCGTGGGATCTTCTTGCATTCATCTCGGGATGGTATTATATGTTTTCTCAACAAATGGATTTATCGATCCTTTAGAAGCAAATCAAAGATCTCATCGGCTTTTGATATATCAAAAAGTCATGTTTCATTCTCATTCGCTTCTTTCTCTTTCCCATTTGGGACCGAAGGGCATTGTAAATATAAGGAGGTCACTGTGTTAACTTGATATTTATGACTTCAGCCGAGTCAGACTTGTTATCGGTATCTTGCATCATATCTTCTAGGAAAAAAAATCAAAGCTTTCAATTTATTATGCCTCGAGACTTCTCGTCTCATGAGTTCAGCTTGAACAACTAACACTAAAGCAACATTACCATTGCATGTTACAGAGAAAGAGCGAGGTAAACAGAAACAAAAAGTTAAGATTCCCCTAACGCTGACCTTTCCCTTAGGAAAACCAAAAGGCAAGGGCAGCACCAAATTTACTTCTTCGAGTGCCAGAAAACCTAGTGTGTTTCAAAAACTATATGATTCACTAAAGACATGATATAACAGATACATATGCACAATTACCTTATAAGCCCAGTAGAGATACGAACTTTGATCATTTATTTCTCGACCAAGTCTGGCAATAACTTTGGATGGGCTCCAAACAACATTCTGTAAAATAAGATTTGGATCATGTCAAATGACACAACAACAAACAACAATAGCTAAACCTTTTCCCATACTAGGTGGGGTCGGCTACATGGATTCTTTAATATGATATGACAAAAAAAATATACTGCTATAACTAGATAATCTACATCAGCTCACATTCTCACAAATATATCAGGAACAGATCTTGAAATCAAGCTTCACCTTAAGAAATTAGAATCGCTATGCAAGTTCACTTGACGTAGAAAGACCATGCAAATGCAATAAGCAAGATAAATTCTTTCTTAACACAAGCCAATTTTAAAACAAGACAAATGAAAGTGACCATAGCATTTGGTTACAAATATAGCTAATTCAAGTTCTCTTGCAGGTAGATTACCTTCTCAATTTGTTCTTGCAGCATTTGATAAAAAATAGGCATTATCCAGTCCTCAAATTTGCAGTAGTTATCATTAGGTACCATCAGGTTGCCAATCCTATTTATTCCCTTTGACCGCAAATAAGCACCACGTAAAGAAAATTCGCCTCTATATGTTGGTCCAAGGCATTTTATAAGGTCCTCCTCAACTCCGCCAGCAGTACTAACAACTACATCTACCTGCCCGAGTTTGACATACAATGATAAGAATCATTAGCCCATTCTTAATTTGTTCCAGGAAATAAATGCACACAGCCTGCGTTGTGTTATGACTCTGATTATACAGATATTCTGGGAAACAATAGCAGGTACTTAGTACATAAACTTATGGTTTCTCAGTTATCAGGATATGAAGTTCCTGTTTGAGTTAACCTAATAAGCCTAATCAGATTATTCATGTAAAATTTCCTTGTATGTCGCTAACAACACCAATATCAAATCTTAATCCACCTAGGTGGGGTCAGCTGCATGGAATCTTAGTAATCATTCTAGAATACATGGTAAAAGATCTGATAAAGTTTTCTCCCTGGCATCAACACTTAATATAATACAACTCCTCTAGGCTTGAACCGACGGAGGTTGAACCATAAGCATATGTTTCACTGCCTAGATTCAATCTTCAACGTATGATTATGTAGGAAGCAAAGTTTTTCATAACGAAATTAGTTCTCATTGTTGATTTTCCTTAAAATAATATTGCAGCGGAATATAGTGAATACAAGAGGAGATTGAAGAGGAAGGGGGGCACTGCTGTTTCTTGGCTGAAGGCTGCTTCTCTCACTCTTTCTTTTCTTTCACATACTAAAAACTCACAGTAACCCTCGTGGGTTTACAATTTATAATAAAGAAAATTAAAAAACTGAAATGTCTCTACACTAAAGATATTCTTCCTGACAACTCCTCTTGGATCAGACTTGATTAGATCTAAATGGGTTTAGATCCATGTCTATTTCTTCAACACGTCCTTCAAGTTGGGTGTAAGATACTGGTTACTCCCAACTTGCTAAGAGCTCTCTTTTAACCTCTTGTGGTAAGTGGTTTTGTCAATATATATGCTACTTGGTCATCCAAGCATACATGTGTGAGTTTAAAAATACCTTAGTGATCTTTGTAATGAAGTAACAGTCTACTTCAATGTTCTCTCATAATATACTGGATTCAAGGCGATTTGTATGGTTGCCTTACTATCTGTGAAGAAATGGATAGGAGTATTTACTACTATACCAATTTCCTTCATCAGAGATAAGATCCACAGGCCTTAACGCATACCATATGCAATAGCTCGGTATTTAGCCTCTACACTCGACCTCACCACCATAGACTTTTTTTTACTTTTTCAGGAGACAATGTTTCCACCTACACATATGAAGTAACCAGATGTAGATTCTTTGTCTTCTATTGACCCTGTCCAATCAACATCTAAGAAAACTTCAATATTCAGTGATTGGTAGGTGTATACAGGATTCTATGAGTTACTGTGGATTTAAGATATCGGATTATGTGAACACTGCATTAATGATGTCAGGTTAGAGCATGCATTCACCTACTTACATAACTCACGGCAAAACTAATATTAGGCCTTGTAATAGTAAGGTAATATTAACTTACCTACCAATCTTTGATATCTATGAATATCTTCATATAATTCTTCATCTCTATTACTTGCCTTTTTATTTGATTCAATGGGTATAACACATGCCCGATATTCAAGCATCTTTGTTTCTTCCAACAAATCCAAGATGTATTTCCTTTGGCATACAAATATTTCCTTATTACATATTATTATTTCTATGTCAAGAAAGTAATGTAAATCAATGTTATCCATATTTTATCATAGAGTACACCATAGTGTATCATATAAGATACATTATCGTTATGGATTGTGCGATACTGCATGTATCGCACGATATAAGGTACGATACGGGTGATACGCCCTAAGCCTTTATAAAAGGTTTGATAAATGATCTGTATTGGATAGATAACAAATCCAATTTGACATGATCATTAGAAATATTTTCTGCAACTACTAAATGAATGATCAAGAACAACAAAAGCAATGACAAGTTTTGACATGTCCATCAAGAAATATGGCAGGACATTATTGATGCCAACATAACAAAATAGAAGAATGTATTTTCACAAATTAAGATGTCGTATGGCATAACGTCCTGTCATACACGAAGGGGTAAGTGGCTTACCATACATATAGGTGATGCTTATTTCTTAAAATGATTGTTGATTAAAATTGTATAAATAATAGTTATGTAGCCTATTAAAACTATTTAGAAATGCCCAACTCATAACTAGGGAACAGTGAGAATGCCATTTCAAATAATAAGATTAAATTCTTTAGGCCTTTCAAAGCACTCCAACAATGTTATTTCAAAGATAATTGTGTACAAACAAAGAACAGAGATACTCTTTTTGAAGTGTCTTATAAACAATGTTGTTGAAAAGCTTGGTGCTAGCCCAACATACAAGTTACCAACATGACCAACCATGATTTCAGCCATCACCAGGAGACAACAAACATATTCCAATCTTATTGACGGAATAAGTGCCTAATCTAGTGCAGCATTTGACTCAACTTAAGTGACCAACCATGACAAGCAGTTAATAATGTTTAGAATTATCGTGATTTTTTCAAAAAATTTATGATTTTTTCCTTGAATTTTCCTAAAAAATGATATGGTGTGATATGATACTATCTGTATCGTGGACCAAAATGATACACGATACGATACGATACAAACAACACTTATGTAAATTGCCTATATCATTTAAGTTAAATAAGTTGTGTAACCTTTTATTAAGAGAACTTATATCATCTACATCATTTCCGATAATGATAATATCATTAACATTCACTGCTAATAAGATGGTCTTATCACTTTGTTTTATGAAGAAGGTATGATCATTTATGCTTCTCTTGAATCTCAGACTAATCACACCTTCGCTACATTTTTCAATCTCATATTAATCACACATTCGCTAAATTTTTCAAACCAAGCTCTTGGTGATTATTTTATCCCATACAACAATTTTTTAAATTTGCAAACCTTTTGTGATCTCACTTTATCATGATAGTCAAGTGGTAGGTCTATGTATATGTCTTCTGTAAATACCCTAAAAATGGTGATGTTTTTCAAAACTCCTAAGTTTCAAAAATTCAGCTTACAAGCTTCTGAAACCTTTAAAAACCTAAAATTTTAAAGCTTAAACCTTTTGGGAAATATTTCAAAATAAAGGTTTTAAATTCAAGATAAAAGCCCATGGATTTCAAAGCAGATCAAAACGGACAAGTGAAACCCGATCCAAAAAGCCAACTCGATGTCAAGTCAAAAAGTGAAGGATGAACCAAGCCTGTCTGGATGAAAGCCAGATTTAAGATCGAACCCTGTGTTCATATCGAAGCAAGTTCAAACTTCAAAAAGGCGAAATGAAACAAAGATCCTGATAAAAACCTCAAAAATCAAGAATGAGGCCCGTCAAAATGGAAATCATGATCCGCCTCAAAATCTGGGATCGACCTCATCAAAAATAAGCTTGAGCCGGGACCAAACGAATCAAATCAAACATCAAATGAAAGGTCCTGAAAGCAGACATCGGCCGGTTAAAGAGTATGGGAAAAGCCCATGCTAAAATTGGGTCACCGAGGAACCGGAGCTCGCTAAAAAACCGTCAATTTTATGCACCAAAGAAGGATTCAAAAGAAAAATTTTGTATTGGATCTGGACCAAAAGATCCAAATCCATACCCCACAAGAAGACAAAAAAAATTGGATTGGATCTGGATCAAAGGATCCAGATCCATGTCCCATTGAAAATTGGATCGGGTTGGATCGAAGGATCCAAACCCTATCCAAAGATCCACCCTTGGCCTATAAATAGGGCCAAGGGGGTTCACTTGAAGGGCTTGGAGGTTTGAAGGGAGGAGAGAGGTTGGAGCTCAAGGGCTTCACGTGAAGAAGCTTGGAGGCCAAATGGGGGCGCTGTGCTGCACTAGGGGGCCGCTGCTCGGCACAAGGGGGCGCTGCTCTGCATAAGGGGGGCATTGCTCTACACTAGGGGGCGCTACGCTGCACCAGGGGGCGCTGCACTGCACCAGGGGGCGCTGCTTTGCACCAGGGGGGCTGAACCAAGGGGGGTGCTGCGCTGGACCAAAGGGGGCTCTACACCCAACACCCGGTCACACAAAGGGGCGCTGCACCCAGCACTCGGTCTGCACAAAGGGGCGCTGCTGACCACCTTGAAGGACCCAACCGAACCAAGTGAAATGAAGGGGCTGCATCAAAAGAGCAAAAGCAAATGGGGAAATTTGTAAGTGCTTTAAACTGTATTTTTAAGCCATTTTCTCCATTAAATTCAATTCAAAAAGGGGTTGTATTAATGGAGCGAAACCTCCCCCCATGTTGTAATATTTGTGCATGAACACGATCGCACCCACGAGCACTTGAGCCTTTTAGATCTTAACTGGTGGATGAACATGATCACACCCACATGCACTCGAGCCTTTTCACTCTTTACACTCACATGCACTTGAGCCTTTTCGCTCTTAATTGGTGGATTGAACACAATCACACCCACGAGCACTCGAGCCTTTTCGCTCTTTACACTCACGTGCACTCGAGCCTTTTCGCTCTCTTAAGCTAAATATATATATTTCAATTCGCATGAGTTTTACTTTCGTGAAAAGTAGAGTGAATGCACTTTCAATTTGCGTGAGTTTTACTTTCATGAAAGTAGAGTGAATGCACTTTCAATTCGCATGAGTTTTAATTTCGTGAAAGTAGAGTTAATGCACTTTAAAATTCGCATGAATTTTACTTTCATGAAAGTAGAGTGAATGCACTTTAAAATTCGCGTGAGTTTTACTTTCATGAAAGTAGAGTGAAAGCACTTTCATTTCGCGTGAGTTTTACTTTCGTGAAAGTAGAGTGAATGCATTTTAAATTCATGTGAGTTTTACTTCGGAGGTAGAGTGGGTGCAATTTCAATTTGGGTGAGTTCGTATCATCGTTCTTAAAAACCCAAAACATAATTTATAACATCTCTGTATCCACTCATTACGGCAAATCGCTCAAACACTCGCTCTAGCCATGCTAAAACTAGGCCACACATTCCACACACACAACTGGCCTAAATAAATAAAACTTGTAAAAATCTTAGGGTCGTCCAACCCCATAATAAAATTGGAAAAGTGCATGAACCGAATTCTTTCCAAAACACTGAGCGTTCAGTTAATTTAAAGTAAAAACTTGTTTACAAATCGAAGTTCCTGTAGACACGTAGAAATTTCTGACCCCGGGCTTCTTAGGGCCTAGAGCGAACCTTTTCGTATGCCTAAGTCGCTTAAAGGGCGTGCTAGCTAGCTTACTCAAGCTAGAGAAGTAAGTTTTGAAAGTATCTAACTTGTTTGGGGCGACTGTGGGTAAGTGGGTTCTTTTCGTCGCAGATCTTCTTGCATCGATGCACAAGGGTCAGTTTGTATGCTTTAAAAAGTCGATCTTTGAGCAAACATAACCTTTTTGAAAAGTATGCAAAGTGTTTGATTGGTTTTGCTTGTCTTGTTGCAGATTTTACAAAACGTAGGATTTGCACGTTTCATATGTCTCGGGTTTTAGCCAAATTAGGCGTGTGATGTGTGCATCAAGTGCCTAAGTATGGGCGATTTTTGCAAGGGTGTATGGGGTTTGCTTTAATGCAAGTATGCGCCCTAACTCATGGTATGGCGAATATGCAATACAAACTCACACAACTGAACGGGAAAACCCGGAATTGAAAGATGATGCTTAAGGGAAATTGCATAAGGGAAATTGCAAAAGGGAAATATAGCTATATCTTAAGAGCAGAAAGGCTCAATTGTGTAAGTGTATGCCGTATATAAATAGAAATGCAACTCACACAGCTGAACCTTAAAACCTGAAACTTAAAGACATAGCGAAAGGGAAATACAACTATATATATATGGGCCCGAAGGTCGCCAACGTGCGCGTGTTGTGTTGGTGTGTAAATGGAAAGACAAACACACACAGCTGAACCGGGAAAACGCAGCGGAAAGTATAGAAATATGACTATATCTTAGCGACTGCCAAGTCCAAAATGGTGCGTGAGGTGCACGAGCAAGCACTCGAGTGTTCTTTGTGTGTGTGTGCAAATGAAAGACAAACTCACATGACTTATTGTAACAACCCAGCTGAATTGAAATACATATATAGAATAAGAGCAAAGGCTCAATGCACGCGTATGTAAGTGTATAAATTTAAAGACAAACTCACGCAACTCTTACTAGAGTCTTAGGAGTAAGAGCGAAGGCTCAATGGTGCACGTGGGTGCTTGTGTACGAGTAAGAGCTAAGGCTCAAGTGCTTGTGTGTGCTTCGTGTAGCAAACCAAGTTATTACAATCAGGGGGAGACAAGGCTCCGTTAATACAACCCCGTATTCAAATTGAATCAAAGCGTAGAAAGGAGATATGAAATACCGAATTAAAACACTTACGTGATTCAGATGTTTGTCCACTCCAATCTTCGCGAGTTTGCTTGGCTTCACACCCACGGATGAGTCTTTCTTAAAGCTTGAAGTGAAAGATGGCTAAATGGAGCCTTCAAGCTTGAGGGTTTGGCTTGAGGGATGAGGTTCACGATACTAGAGCGGGTTTTGGTGTGGGTAAGGGATGGGTAAGGTGGCTGCGGAGGGTATGGGATAGGTGATAGGGGAGTTAAGGTCATGACTTTAGATTGGGTTTGGTTGGGTATGGGATGATATGGGTCACGGATGGGGTAGGTGGTGTGTGGTATGGTGCGGAGGGTATGGGATAGGTGATAGGGGAATTAAGGTCACGACTTTAGGTTGGGTTTGGTTGGGTATGGGATGATATGGGTCACGGATGGGGTAGGTGGTGTGTGGTATGGTGCGGAGGGTATGGGATAGGTGATTGGGGAGCTAAGGTCACGACTTTAGGTAGGTGAAAGGGTATGATAAGGGGTGTCTAGCTAGGCTAGGTTCAGCTGGGAGTGCATGGCGTGGGATGGGATATTGAGTTGGGGTGTTAGGTGGGAACTAAGGGAGCCGGGTGGAAGGGACGCGGCAGGTAATGGAGTTGGCCGGGTGTTGGGCGACTAGGGGAGTTGGGTGACTAGGGGAGCTGGGTGAAAGGGGAATGATGGTGGCCGACTAGAGGTCTAGGAGGTGGTGGCAGGTGGTGGCTGGAGGGCTAGGAGGTGGTGGCAGGTCGGCGGAAGGTGAGGCGGTGGAGGTTGGGCAGCAAAGGGGACGCCAGGCGCCAGGGAGCGTGCAGGGCGCGCGCAGGGGGCGGCGCGCTTGCAGGGCGCGCGCGGGGTGTGGGTGAGGTTAGGGTGCCCGGGGGTTTAGGTGGGAGTTGGTTAGGGTCTTAGGTGGGTTTAAGTGGGATTAGGTGAGGTCGGTTGAGTGGGGTTTAGGGAGGCTAAGAGGGATTAGGAAGAGTGGTTTAGGGAGGATTAGGGGCTTACCTCTTAATGTCGGCTTAGGGTGTGCTTAAGCTCCGATTAGCTACCTTAAGCCTCTTTGTCCAAGCAATATCAACCCTTCAATTAGGGTGGGGCAACCCTTAACTAATCCTACACTAACCACAATTAATAAAACCCTAAACAAAGAAAGCACTAACCACTCACCTTGGACCTTCTCTCTCCTCCCTTGGATTTCACGTGAACCCCTTACAATGGACCCCCCACCTCTATTTATAGGCATTTGAGGTGGGTCTTGGATTTGGGTTTGGGTTTGGGTTTGGGATTTGGATCCAAACCAAAATCCAAACACTATTTGGATCTGGATCATGGATCTCGGATATTTTGAGATCCGTATCTGATCCAAACCATACATTTTTATGGATATGGATCTGGATATTTTGGTCTAGATCTGATCCAATCCAAACACTATTTGGATCCAATCCAAATCCAAACACTATTTGGATCGACCCAAACACTATTTGGATTGGCCCAAATCCAAACACTATTCACTATATGGATTTGGATCTGTTTATTTATGGTCCAGATTCAAATCAAAATTTCTCTAGATAGTCCTTCTTGGCTTCTTGAGGCGAACGATCTGTGTGGGCCCTAGTTTCATCAGTGACCCGTCTGGTGTTGGGTTTCCCCAATCTATGTCGTCCGGACTCCTTTTCGCCTTTTCGAACTCTGTTTCTGCTCATTTTCGGTCTTCCTGGTTCAGATTCAGGATGCTTGAGTGAGAATGGTCGATCTGGCTTTCTGGTGCTCCAAGCTTGCCATCTACTTCGTGTCTGGGCCTTCCTTTCGCCTTTCGAACCTGGCTTTTATCAAGCCAGGTTGCTCTTCTGGGCTTTAGAATAAACTTCTGAAGCTGCTTTGGTATTGACCTTCGTGACCGGCTTGCTGGGCAGTTTCTGGATTAGGTGTCGTCTTCGCATGCTCCACCTGTTTGCCTTTAGCTTTTGGGAAAATGGGGCTTAGCCCGGGTTTCAAAACTCCTATTTGATAAAGGGCTTCAAAACACTATTTACAGGCTTAAAAGCAATATGTACAAAGTTTAAAACAGTATGTACATGTTTTCCAGTATGTACATGGTTTCTAGAAGGCTCCTGGGTTTTCAAACTCAAAATGGCCCTTTGGGGTTGCTTTTGTAAACCAGGTATATTTTTAGAAAGTCGTGGGATTTTGGGGTGTTTACAGTTTCTAAGCGCTTAAACCGACCCTTGAGCATCGGTTCAAGAAGGTTTAAAGCAAAAAGAGTCTGCTTGCCTACAATCGTCAAAAGTCAGAAAAACATTTAAAAACCTTCGCTAGTTTGTGTAAGCTAGCTGACACACTCACGCAAGCGTAGGCACGAAAAGGTTCACTTCGAGTTTTCTAATTTGGGAGTGGAAATTTTCATGTTTATAGAATTGGCATGCCCGATGGGACTTAGGTCTTAAGCGAACTTGAATTCAAACAAGTAAAACTTGAAATCTTTCAAAAAAGTGTTTTTAAAACTTGTGCACCAAAAAATTTTGTAAAAATGGATGAAAAGCCAAGGCAATCCTCGTCGAGTAACTTAAAGTAGTTGTTCCAATCATCTAAAGCCCAAGAAGAGCTGGATGCTATCAAAGAAATTTTTAGAAAGATGGACGCTTTAAGCTATGAGATTAAGGCACATTGATCACATAGCAGCTCATCTCGAGCACACAGAGATCATGAAAGGAAAACCGATCTTAAACTCGACGAAGGATATGAGGTTAAAAATGAAACCCAAAGGCGGATCAAAACATCTATTCCCAAGCCTCCAAGCACTCCAACCTCAAAAGAAAAACCAAAAAAAGATTTTCCTATTTCAAAAACTCAAAAAAATCTGGAAAATGTTCAAAAACACAAAAAAATTGAAAAACAAAACTTTGAAATCCTGGGGGCTAGAAATGAAATTCCTGATTCAGGGCACACAAACAAGGTGGGACACAAAATCCACACCCCACAAAAGGACGAGAGTCACAAAAGGATAAGATTTGAAAAGGAACGCCTCGAAAAGCAACGGGAGCTCAAAACAGAGTCACTCGGGGACAAGGCTTGTTCTCACCACAAAAAGGTAGACTAGCCAGAAAGAGGTATACTTGAAACCCATCCTCCTCTAAACTATCCTCTCAAAATAGGATCATTGGATGCATTGAATCACACTAATATACCCACAAACCCACGAAATGTGCCCGAAAATGAGGATTTTCAAGGTGCGCCAAATGTCCCGCACCACAAAAAAGAATTTCAAAAACAAAAACAAAATAAAGATCAAAATGTGGTAGGCATGGAGACTCCTAAGGCATGCATCAACATCCTAGGAACCCCTATCATGAATGAACCAACTTCCTCAAAACTTCCCAAAACCCTCAAGGGACCGATCATGGCTTCCCTTGAAAACCATAGCTCCCAACCCAGGGTCGTGTGGAAGCCCAAGTCTTCCACCACCCCAAAATCCAAAATCTCACCCAAAATAAAATGGGTATATACCCATGATATAGACGATTCAATGTTCCAAGGGCATGAACTTTATAAAACCTTTTCAAAAGATAGAAAGCCTTGGAACATGATCTTAAACATGAGATATAAACCCTACAAGGGCCTAGGAGCCAAAAATCAAGGTAGGCTGAAACCCATCCTACCTAAAGCCAACCCAAGTCGATATGGATTGGGCTACAGCCCACCCATACCCCCTGAGCCACCACCTAAGACCATTTGGGTCAAGGGTGCCCTTTAGAACCCACTAAAACCGAAACCTATGGCTTAGACCTTTTGATTAGAGTCTAAATCATGAAGTTTTCTTTGTAGGTTCGATGGAAGAGCCCTCCTTTTCAGAAAACCAAAAAAATCAGATATTCTCAAAAATCAAAAAAATTGAGAAACCTTCAAAATCCCAAAAACATTTGAAAAATCTAAAATTTTTAAAAAGAAATATGTTTCCTTCATTCCCCCATTCTTTATTTGGGAAAAAGTTTTCAAAAAGGAAGCCTTTATATTGATCCTTGAATTTGTATTTCAAAAATACAAAAAAATAAAAAAAAATTCAAAACTCCAAAAACAATGGCCATGTACAAAGCCAAGTTTCAAAATACTTTCCAAGATTGTATATACTCCCAAATCAAAAATTCATTCAAGCTGGATATAACCCCTTTCTCTTGCCTAGAGCTTTCTCAAAATTAAAATGCTTGGTAGGCATGGAGACTCCTAAGGCATGCATCAACATCCTAGGAACCCCTATCATGAATGAACCAACTTCCTCAAAACTTCCCAAAACCCTCAAGGGACCGATCATGGCTTCCCTTGAAAACCATAGCTCCCAACCCAGGGTCGTGTGGAAGCCCAAGTCTTCCACCACCCCAAAATCCAAAATCTCACCCAAAATAAAATGGGTATATACCCATGATATAGACGATTCAATGTTCCAAGGGCATGAACTTTATAAAACCTTTTCAAAAGATAGAAAGCCTTGGAACATGATCTTAAACATGAGATATAAACCCTACAAGGGCCTAGGAGCCAAAAATCAAGGTAGGCTGAAACCCATCCTACCTAAAGCCAACCCAAGTCGATATGGATTGGGCTACAGCCCACCCATACCCCCTGAGCCACCACCTAAGACCATTTGGGTCAAGGGTGCCCTTTAGAACCCACTAAAACCGAAACCTATGGCTTAGACCTTTTGATTAGAGTCTAAATCATGAAGTTTTCTTTGTAGGTTCGATGGAAGAGCCCTCCTTTTCAGAAAACCAAAAAAATCAGATATTCTCAAAAATCAAAAAAATTGAGAAACCTTCAAAATCCCAAAAACATTTGAAAAATCTAAAATTTTTAAAAAGAAATATGTTTCCTTCATTCCCCCATTCTTTATTTGGGAAAAAGTTTTCAAAAAGGAAGCCTTTATATTGATCCTTGAATTTGTATTTCAAAAATACAAAAAAATAAAAAAAAATTCAAAACTCCAAAAACAATGGCCATGTACAAAGCCAAGTTTCAAAATACTTTCCAAGATTGTATATACTCCCAAATCAAAAATTCATTCAAGCTGGATATAACCCCTTTCTCTTGCCTAGAGCTTTCTCAAAATTAAAATGCTTGAGAACCATCAAAGCAAGGAGGAAAATCATCTCCAAGCTTCCTGAAATTTGTAGAATCCTTGACTTGGAAAATTTTGGGGATTTTTAGAAGTGAGTCAAACCCATAGTATGTGCATGTTTACATGAGCATCATGCATTACATTTTGGAAATCATACATTTGCATAAACAATATCGGGTCTAGACATCATCTTAGAACTCGAGTTTTGTGTCAAGCCAAAGGGGCATTGAAATCAACCCCCTAAGTATCAAGCCATCATGGGCATGACTCCATATGAATCAAATCCGAAACCTTCAAGGTTGATTCCAAGCTAGAAAGATGCAAACCTCTCAATGAGACTCTCGAAAAAGGGTTAAAAATTTGAATGATGCTTTTCAAAAAGATTTTGATAAATCCTCCAAATTTCAAAAAGTTACAGGGACCCTCGTGGTAACCCAAGATCTCATCCTATTGGTCCTCCTGCTTGATACAGGGACACACACTATGACCTCATGTCTGTCTTCTCTAGTGATAAAGTTATCGATCACCCTAAATTTGATTGTTATAGCCTAAAATTTTTCTTCCTCTAACTCTCACCCTACCCCATCTCCTTTTTCTTCAGGTGAGGGAGGTTCCTTAGTAACTTGACATGGACCCACTTGCGAGATGCCACCAAGTGCGAATCCTTAATCCACTTAGACCTATTTGTAGTCCCTCCAAAAGTTTCAAAACCAAGAAAAAAAAATAGAAAATCCAAGAAAAATACAAAAACAAACTTTCAGTCATTCCCTTTTATACGTACTCCTTGTACTTCTAGGTTTGTGCATGCTTCTTCTATCCATATTATGACATCTACTCCTACTTATATCACATCTATATCAGACATGTTCATCTCACTTTACCATATCACACCCAACTCTTTTCGACCTCAAACATCACCTTGCAACCTCCCCTTATCATTCACAACTATAGGGTGGGAGAGAATCTAAATGGTGATGATGCAACACTTGAGTCAAGAGAGGACAATGATGAGATCACTGCCCTCTCCAAGTTTTGCCAAGCCTTAGAGCGTCAAGAGAAACCATCTAACATAGTAGGGGAGACTTCATCGAAGTCAACCTCGAGCCCAAATCTCAGTCCGATACAAAGATAATCAAGATGGCGCTTGCCTAACTAAAATTGAGAAAGAAGCATTCATCAAGTTCTAATGGAAGAACAAAGACATGTTTGGTTTTGCCTGGGTTAGACATAGAAGTTATTAAATACTGTCTCATCCTAGACCCTACTGTTAAACCAGTTAGGAAGAAACTTAAAAAGATCCAACCTGAGGTTGAACTCCAAGTTAAGGAGAGCCTCAAAGAGTTGCTTAAGGTCGAATTTGTCTAGAGAGTAGCCTCTTTTGATTGTTTGTCTAACATCGTAACAATTAAAAAGTCCAACAGAAATGCTAGAGTGCATTGACTAGAAACCTAAACAAGGCTACTCCTAAGGACGACTTTCCCTTATCAAACAATGACTTAATTGTTGATAGTATGGAAGGTTACAAAATGTTTTTCTTCATGGATGGCTACTCTAGATACAATCATATAAAGTTGCATATGAAGAACTAGTATAAGACTACGTTCATGACTCCTTGGGGACTTACTATTATACAATTTTGCCCTTGAGACTCAAAAATGTTATCGCGACATACCAACAAGCTATGATGGCAATCTTTTGTGACCACATCCATACGTTGATGGAAGTTTATATGGATGACATCCTAGTGAAATCTAGAGAACTTCACATTTAGAGTCGTTGTTCCAAGTGTTTGACCGTTTATGTCAATACAACCTAAAGTGTGTCTTCAGTATCGAATCAGGAAAACTTTGAGGCTTCATGGTGAGTTGAGGGGCATACAGGTGGACTCCTCTAAGACCCAATCCATCATCAACATGTCACTCCTTTCCAGCATATCGTAACTTAGGAACCTTCAGGATCGCTTACAAGTCATACAAAGGTTTATCTCTAACTTAGCTACAAAATGTGAATCGTTCAATCGATTGCTTTGTGAGAACATTCACTTTGAGTGGGACTATGAGTGTAAGAGGTCCTTAGACTAGCTGAAGGAATACCTGTCAAGTCCCCCTATTCTTAGAACCCTTGTGTTTGGACAACCCCTCCTTTTATACCTATTCATTTATGAATCAGCCTTAAGAGCTCTCCTCAGACAGTATGAGGATGATGAAAAAACTGAAATTGCGATATACCACATCTCGAAAACAATGATTAGAAAAAACATGTCTAGTATTAGTGTGGGTGACTTAGAAGTTTTGCCATTATATGTTGTCTTGCAAGGTTCAAATCATCTCCAACTTAGATCCCATTAGGCACATGTTCGAGAAGTCTATCCTCACAAGTAGGCTGGGGAAGTAGCAGTTACTCCTTATTGAGTATGACTTTAGATACCAGTCTCAAAAATCCCTAAAGGGGCAAGCCATTACCAACCATTTACTAAGTCTACTCCTAGATGATCAGGTCCAAACACGTGACACTTTTCCTAATGAACAACACTCAAAGTTTGGAAACACCATGTGCTTTCAAATGAAAAAGTCAACCTTGCTTGGAAAATGCATTTTTATCGTTCTAGGACCCGAATCAGGGTAGGCATTCTGGTCATCTTAGTTTCTTTGCTCGAATTCGAGATCCCATGTCATTTCAACTAGACTTTGAGTGTTCCAACAATGTTGTTGAATATGAAGCCCTCATATAAGGCTTAAAGATCCTCTAAAGTCTAAGCTACCGATGTCGATATGTTCGGTGATTCCCTCTTAGTTATAAACCAAGTCACCAAAATTCGATTAGTAAAACATGATCATTTAGTCCTTTATCACCACGTTGCACACAACCTAGTCCAACAGTTTGACTATTGCTATTTATACCCATAGAGTAAGAGGTTAATTCAATCGTTAACAGTTTGTTCTCTCTAGGGTCTTCCCTCATGTTAGAACCAAATCTATTCACTAGATCTGTCAATATTGAAAAGCTTGCTCAACTAGCTTATGGTCCTCCTTTCACAGTCTATTATTTGTAATGTCAATCTTGCCAATGACAACCTACATTGGTTTCATGATGTCAAGGTCTTTCTTGAGAGAGGAGAATTTCCTCCCACACAACCTATAAAGATCGGAAGACCATTAGGAAAGTGTCCATCAAATACCACCATCTTGGAGACCTTCTCTACAAGAAGGGTTTCTCTAGTGTCCTACTCCAATGTGTTGACCTAGCTAAGCCTGAGGTCATTATGTGAGAGTGTCACGAGGGAGACTATGGTGGCTATGTTGTCACCCAGATGATGACAAAGAAAATCCTTAGAACAAGGTATTACTTGTCCACTCTAAGTCATGATTATCACTTGTACGTTAGGTGTTGTCATGACTATCAAATTCATGGTGATGTCATTCATGCACCTGCATCTGAGTTGCAGTCGGTGGTTAGTCCTTGGCCTTTCTCCATGTGGACATTTGATGTAATTGGCCCCATATTTCTCCTTCCATCTAATGGTCATAGGTTCATTTTAGTCGCTATAGAATACTTTACTAAGTGGATAGAAGTTGTGTCCTTACCTAGGATTCTAGGTCAACATGTATCTTCCTTTATTAGAAAAAACATCACTTGTCATTTCAGTGTTCCTAGAGACATCGTTTGTGATAATAGGATGCATTTCAAGAATGATCGCATCAATAAGATGTGTCGTTCCCTTTGCATCACCCAATACTTCTCCTCGCCTTACTATCTTGAGAGAACGGACAGGCTAAAGTAGCTAACAAAACCCTCATTGGCATTATAAAGAAAACGATTAGTCAAGTAGAGCTTGACATAAGAAGATCTAGGACCTCCATTAGGATTTCCACCAATGCCACACTTTTTGAGTTAGTGTATGATATAGAGGTTGTACTGCCTATCTAGGTTCAACTGCCTTCCTTTCACATGGCAGCATTCCTAGAGATGTAATCTGATGTCCAGCATGAGGCCCGACTAGTTGAGTTAGACCTCTTAGATGAGAAGCGAGTACTTGTTGTTGAACACGCATAGTCGTACAAGCGAAAAGTTGCTAGGCACTATGTCAAACACTTGCACCGCGAAAATTTTGAGTCGGCAACCTCATTCTCAAGCTTATACATCCCCATCCTTTAGGAAAATGGTGCCCAATTGGGAGGAACCTTACGTTGTAAAAGAGTTACCTTGGATAACTCTTATTGGCTCACTAATGCTGAGGGTGGGGACCCATCAGATATAATAAATATACAATATTTAAAAAATATTATCCTTCATATTTGTTAGACCTTATACCCATTTTAAGTGCATGGTCCGGAGGATACTCTTAGTTTCATATTCTCACATCTCGACCATTTGAGCATGTCTTCCATATTTTAAATGAACATTTAAAAAATCAAGATTTTACTCAAGTCTATACAAAAATTGGGCTTGATTTTCAAAAACATTATTTTGGTGATTTTTCGAGGCTAACTCATGAGGCAGGGCCCCCTGAAAGAAATTGACAGCATACCCTTTGTTGTTTTGGTGCCTAGATGTTACTTTCTTCCTTTTTTTTCTTATCATTGTTGGTGTCATTTGACAGGGGCACTACCAGTCTCATATTTTCTTATGAGCTGGAGCATATTCTTTTTTCGAGAGACATTTAATGAGACAAGTTTGTCCTTACACTGTTAGAGTCTCATTTTACTCTTAGTATGGTTAAGATGGTTTTCTCTAGCTCATTTTAATCTTTGATTATAGGGAGTCTTCTAAGTCTATTACAGGTTCTCTCTATTTGGGATACCATTTCACTATCCTTCACCCATATTCACATTATCGTTCACATTCACACCTATATGTTCCCATGGCATAATTAGCATACCTTTCTTAAATCCTTCAAATAATTTATATTACTCTTTTTTTTTCATAAATTATGATGCCCCCTCACTTGATCTGGCTTGGAAGCTCTCTTTGAATATGTTTCAGGACCTCATAGAGTGAACCCATATGATACAGGCTTATTGGAATTGAAATATCTTTTACAAAAAAAACTCTAGAATGGGTTGAATAAAGGTTTTAAGAAATCAACTCAATCTTTTATGACCATGCAATATTTTTCTTTTGGTCTTATACTCCGTGGTATATCTCACAACAAGACATACTTTTGCCTTTGTCAAGCAACAATATGATCCATGATATCCTCTCAAAACATCAAAAATCTCTCCACTAGATCTCATATCTATTTGGATTACCTAAAATTAAGTTTGAAAATCTAGACTCATTCTGAAGGGTGTTTACTTCTTTAACATTAACCAAGTCCTATCGTGATTGATACCAAAGAGAAACATATGTAAACATCCAAAGATAAAATCCTCAATAAAGAGTAGATACTGGTCAAATCAAATTGAAATACCAACTGCAAATTAGATCAGATGTAAGAACAGATCGGGTTAGATCAGATTCAAATGCCAAACCAAGGTAAACCACATTGGATATAGATTGGATCAAATACAAGCATAGACCATATCAGATCCAGATACAAAATTCAAGTATAGATTGGAGCGGATACAAATACAAACTAGGTTCAGGTCCGAATAGAGATTGGATCAAATACAAGTATAGACCAAATCAAATCCCGCTACAAAATTCAAGTATAGATTAAAGTGGATACAAGTACAAACTGGGTCTAGATCTGAATACAAATTGGATCAAATACAAGTATAGACCAAATCACATCCATATACAAAATTCAAGTATAGATTGGAGTGATACAACAAACTGGGTCAAGACCTTAATAGAAACTGAATCAAACATGAGCATCAACTAAACCAAATCCAAATACAAGATCAAATTGAATCTAGATAGAGCACTTGCACCCGCATCAAGAGGCTTGCAAATAGAGAAGGACTAGAAGACCTATAAATAGAAGAGCAACCATGAAAATTTTCAAGAAGGAATGCTTTTCCTTTGTATTTTCGCCCCCTTACACAAATGAAGAAGGATTCTCTTCAAAAGATACCTGGAAAGAACAAAGAAACTGGAAGACCAAAAATTCTATAAATGGGGAAGGACACCCCATAAGGGGATCAATGAATCTTGAGAAGAGCCCGTACAGAAAGATAGTGAAACACACATTGATCTTGAGAAAACCCAAACCCCCTTTTGGTCTCAGTTTCTTAGTTTATTGTAAGCTAAGTTTCCTGAGAACTGATTCTCATTGTTACACAAAGAATCTTAGTATAAATGACTACGTACTTACAAGTCACTAGGAGCGAAACCTCTCTATCAATCTATTGAAGGGTGACAACCACCCACTCTTTCCCACACATGTCTCTTTCTCTTACACTCAGAATATACACTTACACATAGAATATACACACATTCTTTCTAATACACAGAATCCACACTCTTGCACGCATACCTATTCCTTACACTCTCTTGCCTTCTATTTCACGTAAAGGGCTATAGCCCTCTTTGTCTCTCTCTCTCGCCCTCGGTTTCATGCAGAGGGTCAAAACCCTCTTTCTCTCTTGGCCTTCGCTTCACACAAAAGGCCAATGCCTTTTTCATTCTCTCTCTCTCTTGGCCTCTACTTCACACAGAAGGCCAATGCCTTCTTCATTCTCCCTCTCCCTCTCTCTGTCTTCACTTCACAGAGAGAGACGAAGCATGCCTTATCTCTTATGTGTTTTGTGAAACATACTTAAACCCTTAACAACCACTTGAGGTTGCCAACCTCTCCACCTTTGTACTACTCGGCCACCGCTTTAAGGTCGCTCCCCTCGCCTTCTCTCTTTCCTTCTTGCTCTTAACAGTTTCCAACAAAACCCTAACCCTTTTTATTTCAACTGAATCGGGTCTAGTCGATCGACCTTATCCATAGCAACCCACTAGAACTGGATCCCATCTAAGTCATTTTCGGATCTGACCCAAGGGATCTCATTCTAACCCCATTCTAGCCTAAATCTAGGCCTAGTTGAACCCAAAATCTAATTGGTCTATTTGGATCAAGCTTTTCCTTCCCAATTGACTCGTTTTGAATTGTATTCATTTTTATCCAAAAGTCTTATCTTCAAGTTCAATTGAACTAGACTCAATCCAAACCTAATAGACCCAATCTTTCGTAGATTTGGCTTCGTTCGGAATTAGATCTTGTTCGTATCATCAAAGATCCACCAAATATCAAGTATTTCAAGAATTCATACTTACTCAAGACAAACAAATCTAGTAGTGTGGGACATCGACCCTTGCTTGGCAAAGAAAGAAGAACTTTGGCAAAAAGAATTGAAACGGTCCCACATCACACGTCAGAAAGGAGAGCATTAGGAGGTATTCTACTTTTCCAGTTTAACCTCTTGATTATGACTCTTTTTTCATTTCCTTACTATTAAGAGGATCATAGTGCTAATCTAGATCTTGCGGGACCTAAAATTTGCATATATAAGTTATTTTCGTTGCTGACTCTCCTTTTCCAAAATTTACTTTGGAGCACCGCAAACTTAATAACTCAAGACTTAATCTCTAATACTATTTTATCCATGTTCATCCCCAACGTATCATTTAAAATATCTTTCTTGCTTATAATTATCATCTCTCTGTGTAGAAAACAAGCTATCCCTCTATTGGAAGGCTAAGTATTTCATGAACATCGTGAAATATCATATGACAATCATCTCACCCATGACATGTGAAAGCTATTTGTATTTGGTTAACACTCGATAAAAGCAATCAACAATGTATATTCTATAACTACATACAAGAAACTTTCCTGCCCAATCAACCTGCTCCTATATGTAATCTTAACCCAATTATTTATATCCATCCTCTTCACTAACCATGCTTTCCCTATAATATACCTCATGTGGGTTGTTATAATTTTTTATATTGTTTACATATTTATATTACATTTATATAGTGAGTTAGAATAGTGAGCGTCCATATTGAATGTACAATTTCACTAAAGTTATAAATTGCCTATTTCTATCATATCTTATAAGCACTAGACCTTTAAAGCTAGGGAATAACCTCGACATATGAATCTCTCGTCCTCACTATCTACAATATCAATCTCAGTATAGAAGATATCTATGTCCTACTCGTAATGTGAAGGCCCGACATCAACAACATTTGTATCTATCAAAATGTTATCGTCTTCTCCTCAATATCGTCTATGAGATCATCCTCTATATGATACAACATTATTTTTTCCAAATGAACTAATTACTCAAATATCAATTATGCCCTTTTACTCGTGACCCATGAACCATATCTGCATATAAAAAATTCAAAATCAGTTACTCGAGATAGCTCGAAACAAAAGAGCCACATCCTTACAAGTAACACATGGTTGGGCCACATCTCCCAACAACAAAGACACGCGGCTGAGTGGATGTTTAGCAACCTTTGCCAGGGATTCTCTCTCTCACACATAGATTATGTCCAAATTATTTGAAGCGTCCCTTCATATTACATCATCCAAGACTAGTTTCAAATCAAGGCCAATCAGCTAGCCAAGGCAATACAACTTGGGCTTTACAAAACTTGTTCCAATGGAGCCCTACATCCACCACTCACCAACCACAAAATTCATTTTTTTCTCACTTTTCTTTCTTGTTAAATCTTTCGCTTTGTATAATGTACGCTTACAAAATAAGCCTATCAGTTCACTGAATCTACCTCGTCTTCTAACTACCATAATGAAAACCATATCTTCTTCTAAGTAAACGGTTCAGCCTAACGTATTTTGCTAGTGATTATGCTGGATGTTATGCTACATTGGCACATGACTTCGAAAAAGTAAGACCATATTCCGATGTTTCCTTTCAATATTTTCTGAGGGATTCTGCTCGTTCTTTTGAAATGTTGTTGATCTTTATCCTATCTTCTCATGGGATATACATGTTATTTTATTTTTTTCGTACAAACTTTCTCTAACGGATAAAGGAGGAGGGTTGTGTTAGGCTTCCGACAACCAGCATAAAACTTCGTCGGATTTTATAACATGGATTATAAAAATTATGAACATTGCTTTGGGGCGTCCCCGCCTAGCGACGTGCTACAGAGCCCGAATGCAGTAATAAAGTAAGCAAGGGCCACTATATTTTCGCCCGAATGTAGTGATCCAATTGTAGAGAGGGTTCCCACATCATGGATGCGTGTGGGTAAAGAAGTTAGTCCCGCTACATTGCCGCCCGAATGTAGTGAATAATTTTCAGAGAGGGTCTCCTCATTTTGAATATGGACGAATGCGGGGGATAAGGAAGCTAGTCCTAGATAATAAGATTCATATTGGTTCTTAGAATATCGGAACATTATCCGGTAAGCTAATGGAGGTGGTAGATACTATGATTCGAAGAAAGATTCATATTCTATGTTTACAAGAGACAAAATGGGTTGGAGAAAAAGTAAAGGAGATAGAGGATACAGGTTTTAAATTATGGTACTCAGGTAAAGAAAAGGCTTGAAACGGAGTTAGTATTATCATAAATAAAGATTTAAAGGATAGTGTAGTAGACATAAAACGATATGGTGACCGAATCATGACGTTGAAATTAGTGTTAGGAGCAGAGGTTTTGAATATAGTTTGTGCTTACGCACCCCAAGTAGGACTAGAAGATAGTATAAAGACAACTTTTTGGGAAGAGTTAGATAAGGTGATTCAAAAGATTCCACAAAGGGAGATGATTTGTTTAGGAGGAGACTTAAATGGACATGTCGGGAAAGAGGCATTAGGATATCTAAGAGATTCATGGAAACTTTGGTTTTGGGGATATAAATGAGGAAGGTAGGGAGATTTTAAATTTTGTTGTGGCATTTGATCTCTTTATAGTCAATACAATCTTCAAAAACGAGATGAACATTTAATTACTTATAAGAGTGGCATATCACAAACACAAATTAATTACTTTATTTGTAGAAAAAAAGATAGAGCGTGTTGTAAAGATTGCAAGGTAATTCCAGGAGAAAGCTTAACCACTCAACATCGACTTTTAGTTATGGATTTACAAATAAAAAAATGGACAAAGAAGAAAAGAGTGCATCGAGTTATTCAGACTAAATGGTGGAACCTCAAAAGCGAGAAAGAAGATATATTTAAACAGAAAGTACTTCAAGGAGATGTTTGGAATTATGTTGGTATACCCTGTGATATGTGGAACAATATGGCTATACATATTAGGAAAGTGGCGAAAGATGTGTTAGGGGTATCTAAGGGAGATGTACCGGCACAAAAAGAAGTTTGGTAGTGGAGTGAAGTAGTACAAAATAAAATCAAGGCAAAGAGGGCATGTTACAAATTAGATTATACTAAGAAAACTAGTGAAACTTTAGAGGCTTATAAGAAAGCAAAGAAGGAAGCGAAAAAGGCCATGAGTGAAGCAAAAGCTAAAATTTGGGAGGACTTATATAAAAAAACTCAACTCAAAAGAGGGTGAAAGAGATATTTTTAGGATAGCTAGGGCTAGAGATAAGAAAACTAGAGATCTTAATTATGTTAGATGCATTAAAGATGATGATAAAAAAATTCTAGTGGCAAATGATGATATAAGAAATAGATGAAAAAACTATTTTTATAATCTTTTTAATGAAAATAAAGATGTTAGTATTAGCTTAGGAGAGTTAGCCAAATCATAAAAGTATATAAACCACAATTTCTACTGACGTATTTAAAAGAATGAAGTCAAAGAGGCTCTTAAACATATGAAGGGTGGTAAATGGGTAGGACCAGATAATATTCCTATAGAAGTTTGGAAAATACTAGGAGAAATAGGAATCACTTGGCTCACAAGACTATTTAATGAAATATGAAAAAACCAAAAGATGCCCGAGGAGTGGAGAGCAAGTACACTTATACCCATATACAAGAACAAGGGAGACATTCAAAATTGTGTGAATTATTGAGGTATCAAGTTAATGAGCCATACTATGAAATTATGAGAAAGAATTATCGAACGTAGGTTAAGTGTGAGGACTTTGAAAAGACTATGATCGGGTACCGAGGGAGGTTCTTTGTAGAACTTTGGAAAAAAGAAGTATCCCATTGACATATATTAACCTTATAAGAGACATGTATGATGGTGCAAAAACATGTGTGAGGACTGAAGAAGGAACAACAGACTCCTTTGAAGTTAATATTGGGTTACATCAAGGATCAACTTTAAGTCCATACTTATTTATAATGGTGATGGATGAGTTAACAAAACATATTCAAGATGAAGTACCTTGGTGTATGTTATTTGTAGATGACATTGTATTAGTGGAGGAGTCTAAGGAAAAAGTTAATAGAAAATTGGAACTATGGAGAGAAACATTAGAAAGCAAAGTCCTCCGACTTAGTAGAACAAAGACAAAATATATGGAATGTAAGTTTGATCATTTGGTTATCTCAGAGGACATAAAAATTAAAATTGGCACACATTGCATCCCCCAAAAGGAAAGTTTTAAATACCTACAGTCACTTTTTCAGAGTGATGGAAGAATTGATGGAGATGTTACGCATAGAATTAATGCTAGTTGGTTAAAATGGAGAGGAGCATAAGGTATTCTTTGTGATAAGAAGATACCATTAAAGTTAAAAGGTAAATATTATAGAGCAGCAATTAGATATGTCATGTTTTATGGTTCTGAGTATTAGGCAGTTAATCATTAACATGTACAAAAGATGTCTGTGATAGAAATGAAGATGTTGAGATGGATGAGTGGTTATACAAGAAAAGACCGTATATATAATGAGGTTATTAGAAACAAATTAGAAGTGACACCAATAGAGGATAAAATGAGAGAATATCTTTTAAGATGGTTTGGACATATAGAAAGAAGATCAAAAGAAGAACCTGTAAAAAGGTTAGAAAAACTAAATTTAGAAAGTATTAAAAGAGGTAGAGGACAACCACAAAAGTGTTGGAAAGAAACAATAAAGAATGATCTAGCTTATTGTGAGTTAACTGCTAACATGGCACATGATAGGGATATGTGGAAACAAGGAATCCATGTAGCCGACCCCGTCTAGTATGGGAAAAGGCTTAGTTGTTGTTGTTGTTTGTAAACTTTCTCTAATGGACCCCATCTAGTAAGGAAAAGGCTTGGTTGTTATTATAGAACCTAACTTTTCTTATAAATAGTCTCGTTATTGATCCAATCCTTCATTTTAGGTCTACATACAACTTAACATCTTCAATTCTGTGTATATGTTGACATTGCAGTATTTTAACTCTTACTTGACAAAAAACTTCAAACTTCCACTGACAACAATCTTCTGATCAACTGCTGTATCCCACTAAATCCATCAATTCTTGTGTTCTTTGCTGATATCATTAGCACGTGAGGCAGATGAAATAGTACTCTTGGCAGAAGAAAATGGCAATGATGTTGCCTGCTGAAACAAGTTCCCTTGCTGCGTGTCCCAATTTGCACTAGAAGACCTATTCAAAAAGCTAGGCCCATAACCTGGTACACTGCCTCCTGATGAATAAGCTGCCATGGGTGAAGGTGACGAGAATTGTTCACCCCACGTGAAATTCTGCAGCGCATTTTCTCCTTTGCCCAGACCGGGAACACTATTATTACTGCTGTTGGTACTGACTATCGATGTAATTGCTGCTGCCAATGCTGATCGGAAGCTCGGATCTGATGTGATTGCCTTTGTTGCAGCAACAATTGTATCAGAGTTCTGCTGGGATGATGAAGATGATCCTGACGCCGGCAACGAGGACGAAGGATTTGGTTTATTGAGGTAGGCTTGGTAGAATTGTTCATGCGAGGGCCTTGCTAGAGTCGGCGGCAAAATCGAGCTCTTCTTGAATTGGTTTGACCCATAGTTGAAATAGCTGGTGTTTGTGTTAGTGCTACTGTTCCAAGAAGCAGGAAAAGTGTTTTGATCTGTTGAGAAGTTGAAATTCGACATGCCGAGTGATGATGAATACCGAGGCGTAGTAGAAAATGCAGATGAAAGCTTACTGAACTGTGGGACTGGAGATGTAGAGGTAAGATCCAGTGTGATTGTTGGGTAAGTCGCGGGTGTTGACAAGGATAGATTTGTTAGATAGAAGGGCCTAGTTCTTGAATTATCAGACAGGTCAAAAATTAGTCCAGAGGAAGCCGAAGTTCTGGCTGCCGGAATCGAGGAGCCTGACATGAGCATGGAAGCGGCAGCAGAGGTGGTAGAAGCCATGGCTGTGGCTTGGAGTGTTAGGGGATGGTTATGGGTTCCTTCATATGTTGTTATAAGTATTGACATGTCTTCGGCGCATCTTTGAACCTGAAAAGTTGGATAAAAGTCGATATTAACATTGACAAACTTGTACGTGTGGGTGTATCTGTGGCGCATGCCCACCTATTAAAGAATTATATACTGTTTTGTATTGTTTCAATGGTGCAATTTAATGTGAATCCCGACTCTAATGTCCCTGCTTATATTATGTTTCCCATTCAAAAGGATGCTAATGTAAAGACGTGTTGCTCATTTGCAAAACCTGATACATATAGGAGAAGGGTGACGCTACTGTCTACTAGCTGTCCCACCATGCAAACGCTACCTTAATCCAAAACTCATAAATTGTACGTACCTGCTTCCTTACGGGGCACGCAGGTGCTACAGTACAACGGTAGTAGGCTCGTGGACAAGGGTTGCCTTTGGCTATTTTCTGACCATATTTTCTCCATTGGCACCCATCTTGCATCTGTAAATATAATTCAATTGTTAAAATCAAATAGTTTTCTTTTATTAATTTAAACATGATACTAATTTGATGCTAATGCATGTTGCCCTCCACTATTTTTCAAGATCTTGGACGTCCGTGTGCTCATTATGCAAAGTTTTGTGCAATATTTTCATAGACATAATGGCGTATGAGCGTCATATATATAAGTTATGCATGGAGTCAACATTATGGATTGGTATGTCATACTAGCTAAAGCATTGAGAAATGCGTTAAGCATGTGTGCCATTAATTGTGAAAATGGTTTATGCTTGCTAGCTAAAACAGGCATGAATACTATGCGCAGTCTGCCTTGAGTTATGGAGTGATCAAATGTTTAACTGATTCTTTCTGCCCTAACCTTCAGAGTATCTGATTATTAAAAGTGGATCGCGTAATTAGTTTTTATCGTAAAACTTTGTTGGATTTTATATCATGGATTATACAAATTATGAGCATTGTATTAGGGCGTCCCCTCTTAGCAACATGCTGCAAAGCCTAAATGTAGTGAAAAGTTAGCAAGAGCTACTACATTTTCGCTCGGATGTAGTGAATCAATTAGAGAGAGAGTTTCCACATCATTGACGAGTGTGGTTAAAGAAGTTAGTTAAGCTACATTGTTGTCCGAATGTAGTGAATAAATTACAGAGAGGGTCTTCACATTTTCAATATGGATAGATACGGTAGTAAGGAAGCTAGTCCTAGATAATAAGATTCATATTGGTTCTTAGAATATCGGAACATTGTCCAGTAAGCTAATGGAGGTGGTAGATACTATGATTTGGAGAAAGATTCATATACTATGTTTATAAGAGACAAAGTGGGTTGGAGAAAAAATAAAGGAGATTGAAGATACAAGTTTTAAATTATGGTACTCCGGTAAGAAAAAGACTCGAAATTGAGTTAGTATTATCATAAATAAAGATTTAAATGATAGTTTAGTAGACATACAATAATATGGTGACTGAATCGTGATGTTGAAATTAGTATTAGGAGTAAAGGTTTTGAATATAGTTTGTGTTTATGCACCCCAAGTAGGACTAGAAGATAGTATAAAGACGACTTTTTGAGAGGAGTTAGATAAGATGATTTGGTAAAGAGGCATTAGGATATTAAGGTATTTATAGAAACTTTGGTTTTGGGGATATAAATGAGGAATGTAGGGAGATTTTAAATTTTACTATAGCATTTGATCTCTTTATAATCAATACAATCTTCAAAAAATGAAATGAACATTTAATTACTTATAAGAATAGCTTATCACAAACACAAATTTATTATTTTATTTGTAGAAAAAAAGATAGACCATGTTGTAAAGATTGCAAGGTAATTCCAGGAGAAAGCTTAACCACCCAACATCGACTTGTAGTTATGGATTTACAGGTAAAAAAGTGGACAAAGAAGAAAAGAGTGCATTGAGCTATTTAGACTAAATGGTGGAACCTCAAAAGCGAGAAAGAAGGTATATTTAAACAAAAAGTTCTTAAAGAGATGCTTGAAATTATGTTAGTATACCTTATGATATATGGAACAATATGGCTATACATATTAGGAAAGTGGCAAAAGATGTGTTAGATGAATCTAAGGGAGGTATACTGGCACAAAAAAGAAGCTTGGTGGTGGAGTGAAGTAGTGCAAAATAAAATTAAGGCAACGAGGGAATGTTATAAATTATATTATACTAAAAAAATAGTAAAACTTTATAGGCTTATAAGAAAGCAAAGAAATAAGCGAAAAAGGCTGTCAAAGAAGCAAAAGATAAAATTTGAAAGGATTTATATAAAAAAACTCAACTTAAAAGAGGATGAAAGAGATATTTTTAGGATAGCTAGGGCTAGAGATAAAAAAGTAAGGATCTTAATTTTGTTATATGCATCAAAGATAAGGGATGAGAAAATTTTAGTGGCAAATTATGATATAAAAAATAGATGAGAAAACTATTTTTATAAGCTTTTTAATAAAAATAAAGATGTTAGTATTAGTTTAAGAGAGTTAACCAAATCAAAAAAGTATATAAACCATAATTTCTACCGATGTATTCAAAAGAATAAAGTCAAAGAGGCTCTTAAACATATGAAGGGTAGTAAATCGGTAGGACCAGACAATATTCCTATAGAAGTTTGGAAAATCGCGGGAGAAATAAGAATCACTTAGCTCACAAGACTATTTAATGAAATATAGAGAAACCAAAAGATGTAAGAAGAATGGAGAGCGAGTGCACTTATACCAATATACAAGAACAAGGGAGACATTTAGAATTGTACGAATTATTGGAGTATCAAGTTAACGAGCCATACTATGAAATTATAAGAAAGAATTATCGAACGTAGGTTAAGACAAGTATCAAGTACAACAGAGAACCAATTTTGATTCATACTAGGCAGATATACTATTAAAGCAATTAACTTTTTGAGACGTCTTATAGAATATTTTAGAGCAAAAAAGAAAGACCTTCACATGATATTTATTGATCTAGAAAAAACTTATGATAGGGTACCGAGGAAGGTTTTTTGGAGAACCTTGGAAAGAGGTATCCCATTGACATATATAAACCTTATAAGAGACATGTACGATAGTGCAAAAACATGTGTGAAGACTCATGAAAGAATGACATACTTCTTTGAAGTTAATATTGGGTTACATCAATGATCAACTTTAAGTCCATATTTATTTATAATGATGAGTGATGAGTTAACAAAACATATTCAAGATGAAGTACCTTGGTGTATGTTATTTGTAAATGACATTGTGTTAGTGGAGGAGTCTAAGGAAAAAGTTAATAAAAAATTGGAACTATGGAGAGAAACATTAGAAAGTAAAGACTTCCGACTTAGTAGAACAAAGACAGAATATATGGAATGTAAGTTTGATCATTTGGTTACTTCAGAGGACATAGAAATTAAAATTGACACACATTGCATCTCCCAAAAGAAAAATTTTAAATACCTATGGTCAATTTTTTAGAGTGATGGAAGAATTGATCGAGATGTTACGCATAGAATTAACGTTGGTTGGTTAAAATAGAGAGGAGTGTCAGGTATTCTTTGTGATAAGAAGATACCATTAAAGTTAAAATGTAAATATTATATAGCAACAATTATACCTGTCATGTTTTATGGTTTTGAGTATTGGACAATTAATCATCAACATGTACAAAAAATGTCTGTGACAGAAATGAAGATGTTGAGATAGATGAGAGTGGTCACACAAGAAAAGATTGTATGCATAATGAGGTTATTAGAAACAAATTATGAGTGCACCAATAGAGGATAAAATGAGAGAATATTGTTTAAGATGGTTTGGACATATAGAAAGAAGATAAAAAGAACCTATAAGAAAGTATGAAAAACTAGATTTTGAAAGTATTAAAAGAGAAAAAAGTTGATCACAAAAGAGTTGGCAAGAAACAATAAAGAATGATCTAGCTTATTGTGAGTTAACCGCTAACATGGCACATGATAGGGTTTTGTGGAAACAAAGAGTCCATGTAGCCGATCCCATCTAGTATGAGAAAAGCCTTAGTTATTGTTGTTGTTAATGTTTTCCTCCAAATCCAAATCCAATTAGATAATTCCAATTGACTTTTGTGCTTCCCGATTCTGAGTCATATCAATCAACTCCATCATTAGAGGAATTCATAGGCAAATCATGCAAGAGAAGCAAGTTAGCAAATGCAAAACAAAAACGCAACTCATCTTACATGATTAAGTGTTTGGGATCAACCGATCAGATACATCACATATCTGATTCAAGTCTAAATACGAGTAGTTGGAGTTGGCCCTGAAAACCACATCCAGATTCTGATTCTGTGAGTTTTTTTTGGAGTAAAAATAGCACTCTTATAAAAGGTAATAAATAGCAATCACAATACTGAAATTCTAAAAGTCATGTTTCCTCATTGCGTGCACGAACCATTATAATGGTCATGTGTATGGCATTACAAATATCAACAACTCATACATGGTGGTACTGGATATAACTACCACATAACTCTTCATGAACGGTAATACTGGGTGTAGCTGCCCCATAACCCCTCATGAAGAAGGGTTGTGTATGCGAAGGACAAAAATCATGTCTCTTGGACCGGGAGCATTAGTTCAACGGCAGGGCGCTCCAGCCCCGTTGCTGCTGGTGGGGAATTGGACTCCCATACGGTGCATGTGTGTGAGGTTTGTTATGCTTCGGCCTCCTCTTGTCACCAAAAAGAAAGAATCATGTCTCTTAAGTTCTATAAGAGGACAATGGTCATCTTAGAAATTCTATTAATCTCTTGCTTCAAAGAAGGGTATGTAGAAGTTTATCATATTGTATAATATCGGTTGTATCCAAAGCTTGATCACGGCAGTACAAGACGAGTAAAGTGTTTCTCATTGTATCTGAGGTTCCCTGCATCTAGGGTGAATATAACTAAAGGTTAGCGACAAACATGCGTGGAGGATTCATGAAGTTTTTGTCTGCACTATCTATTATTCTTCCTATACGTATACTACATCAAGTTAACAGTTCCGAATGATCAGAATGGATGAATTCTATCACTCAAGGGTGCCGAAATCCTAGAAAATAAAAGCCAATCTCTCTGAACCCCGTATTTTACCAACATGATCTTCTGATATACTCTGCAGTTCATATGTTGGTTTTCTATATCCTACTCCTAAGATAATTAGTCGGATCTGGTACCATATGACCCGACTCAATTTGAATCCGATCCATTCATATCCCTAATCGCAGATCATGATGCAAAAGAAGCTGGACACATATGGAAGAGAGAAGTTAAAGTACTAACCGTAGGAGCATCACACCTTGCTCTCACAGAAACCCTAGCTTTCTTGACATGAGCCTGCTGTGCAACCTCGTCTTCAACGCCTCTCTCCGCCTTCACCAGTTTGTTCGGCGGCCAACCTTCTGTAACCTCTTCCACTTTCAACTCCTCGTAGCTGTTCTCTGGGCTCTGATCTTCATTTTGATCAAACTTGCAGTCTAGCCCTAAGCTCAACCCATTCCTCGAACCCGCATCACCTCTTTTAATATTATTATTTGTATCACTAATATTATTATTGTTGGTATTAATGGTGTTGGCGTTTTTGCCAACTTTTTTCTGTATGAACGAAGTTGAACTGCTTCCAAGGCTCAGCGAGACTAATTCCGCCTCTTCGTTATCTTTGGCTGAAGTGGTGGTAACAGTATTAGCAGCAGGAGGAGGAGAAACTACTAGGGATCTCCTGGCGCCGTCGTCTTGCTGAGATATCTCAATAAAATGCATCTGGAGTGTTTGGTAATCCTTCATTATGCGAGCCAATATCATCTTTAGCCTCTCGTTCTCCTCTTTGACCTCCACCATGTCAGCTCTGGCAGATTCAAGCTGGCTTGCCTAAACAAAACATAAGAGTATACCATGTTAGAGTGCACAATACCGTATTCAATTCAGCAAGAATACTTTATACAATTTTCGTAGAGACGGCTGTGAATGATTTAGAGAGTCTTAACTATGGTACAGATACCATCAGAAGGTTTCGTTCCCAGAATTTAGTCTAACGGGTCAGAATCTTCATCAAACTTCCCTCTTTCTCTTTCTCTCTCTCTCTGAGATCTACGTATAAAATATTAAACGTTACATAGTCTAGGAAGGTCCCTGTCAAAATGAGTACTGATCCCGTTCGACCTACCAACTAGATTAGAATTGAGGCCTTTATAAATGTTCAGAGGTCAGGAAATTAATTAACGTGGGTATCTATGAATTCCTTTTCTTCTACATTTGCGAAAACGAAGAATACCAATTAAACCCATAAAGGCATTATATATTGTCTTAATATCCCGTCTTTGAGAACAAAGCCTAATGGAGCTTCATAAAATGCTTTTGTTAAAAAAGAGGGAAGCTAAGGGAAGAACACATACCAACCATTGCCTCTGTAGCAAATTTAGTCAGCGTTTAGGTGATTAAGTGTTTGTTAACTCGGACAATTTGTTGTCCTTTCCGTTATAGAATGCGACATATAAACTATAGCATCAACAGGAATCATCTCTTCGCAAGAATTTTGATGATAATTGCGTGCATCACAATCATCATGCGATCAAGCAGCCTCTTCTGTAACTCTGGACTCTTACGGATTCTGGGCATCATCTGACTTTGTCTAAGAGTTCTATACTTTATAAATGCATATAAGGTAGTACTTTAAACTGAACCAAGCCTCACTGGGTTACTCTAGATGTGGTTTCTCTGACTTATAAATAAGAAACACTAATAATTTTCACTCTTCAAATTGAAGTTGAAGGTAACGTAATATACGGATGACCTCTTTCTATTGATTTGGGAAAACCACCCTTGGATAGGGTTGGAACAATCCCACATAAAACTCTAGGGTAGTACCTTTACCCGCTACACCCTATGCAGCGCATTGTTGGCTTATGCGAGGAATATTAGCACTCGTGGAGAATAGTGACTATAGCTAGCTGCTACGTCCTTTTCCATTAGGCAAAACTCACCCGGGAAAATGTTTTGATGTCCTTAAATACAATATGATATTTCCATATCCTAGAAACTAGAAGAATGTAAGCGATGCTAGATTCATCTAATTTCCCCTGGAATACAAAATGGTAATATTCAGGGTATATGTTATGCACCAATACAAAGCCAAATATTGGATGGTTCTTCTCCCCATCAGTTACAAATACAGGATACTCTGGACTTAAATACAATATGATATTTCCATATCCTAGAAACTAGAAGAATGTAAGCGATGCTAGATTCATTTAATTTCCCCTGGAATACAAAATGGTAATATTCAGGGTATATGTTATGCACCAATACAAAGCCAAATATTGGATGGTTCTTCTCCCCATCAGTTACAAATACAGGATACTTTGGACTCTCTTTGCCATCATGACGTATCTAATGCGAATGAATAGTTCTCATCTTCATGAATAAAGTTCAGCATAAATGATACACTTTTTTCTGTTAAATGAATTCTATAGAAAGACATGAGATTTTTTACCCAATAATTGATACTATCTCTCACAAAGACATAAATTCATTTCATTTCTTATATATGTATACAGTTTTAAAATCATAAAACTGACCTCGTCAATTGGAATCGATTCTTTTTTATTTTCAGAAGTGTGCACCATACCATGATTACCATCATCGCATGCTTTATCGCTACTTCTTAAAGCCTGTTCAGAACGACAAGAGTAGAGCATAAAAAATCCGGTTATTTGCTGTAGATAAGATACTATATGACCTTTTTCACGTGAGCCACAAAGATGGAACTTTCTTATTAGAGTCATGTTCGAAGTTGGGGACGGTAACATGACTGACAATTATCCAGGAATTTATGGCATAGCATTCTAAAGTGGAAACTTCCTTGAGACTTAATAAACCATGAGCTGTATCACGGAATTCAACAGTTGCAGTAGTTAGCTAAACGTTGAATTCACACGATTGATAGATTCGAACTCTTCACCAAACAGCAATAAGAATAATTGCGACAATGGTGGTCGATAACAGTAGCAGCAACAATAACGATGGAAGAATAAACAACATGAAGGCTTACCAAGTTGGTGACACCCGAATCTTTCTTGTTAGGAGATGAAGGCTTCAAGCTTTCGTGACCATCCATGGCGGACCTTCCTTCAATCTAAGGAGACCCAAGATCACAACTTTTAGCAAACCCACGAAGAAGAAAAACAACTAAACCTTTTCCCATACTAGATGGGTCCGCTGCCACGAAGAAAAAAAAGCAAAAGGAAAATAATGTTCTTACTTCATGGTCAAAATAAAACCAAGAAACCAGAAACAAGACGCAACAAAAGAATAATTACTACTAAATAAATAAGATCTATACCTTTACAATCTGATCTTCAACATCTTTGTTGGTTTCCTGATTGTTGTCCTCAAGAACTGGTTTCGTCAGCAAGATATCCATGGCCATCTCTCCGACTCAAAAGATCTAGCTTTTCTCTAGTATTTTTCTCCGTCATCTGTCCTTCATTTATAGGCTTGAAGGGTACATCCTTTCTTTGTTATGAGAAACCAGAAATGTTGAAATATCCATAAATTTGCATATATTTTTATTCATCAGTCTGATGAGTTCCACTAGTATTTAATGAGAAATTCAAAACCCCATCGATTAGTTACACTTTGTTAATTGGGAAATGTCAACGATGTATTGCATAAGCAAAAGTTTTTAAAATAAGACTTCCAAGGGAGCACAGGATTTTGCATATGCAACCTGCGAGCACTTCAAGCCGCAGTCCACGGCTCCCACTCCCACCTTTGTTTTCCTCTTTTTTTAATGGAAGTCTTCTGGTGGCTTGCAAGTTACGGTTTTACCCTTGACACTGTGGAGTTTGATCTCACCCCTCGGATTTAATAGATATTCATAAAACCTCAAATTTTGCATGACATATATATACATAGCTTGTTGGATTTGATTCTTGATTTGGATCGTCCTTCCCTCACAGTAGCGGTGGTTAGATTGACGAGAAATGCACACATAAACTCATACAAGCACCAATTTATAAATCACAAATGAGTCTAAAGCATTAACGATGAAGCATACCAAATCACCTTTATTTTATAGATAAGCACTCACACAAATGATATAATTTTAAAAAAATTGGTATTCGGTTTTAATACTTTAGACTTGAACTTCTTACGCAATAAAATTGAGAACTTAAGTTCCACCATTAATAAAAAAAAAGAACTTTACGTTCTTTATAATGGAAATGCAACCAAATTTTTTAGTTTGATCACTCTTAACTTCTTCTCAAAAACCGGAGGCATATGTATGCACAGAAGTCTTGGATTAAGAATCGATATGCAACCCATATTGTAAAGTTGAACCATAAAATCTGTATCGATATGTATTATTGCCTTTCTTTAAAATAAAAGAAAAAAATGACAAGCCCTGTGCCTTATGATACATCCCTATTGGATGCAAAGGTCATTCGTCATATGGGAATTATTAAACTAAGAAAAATCATTAATTGATCAAAAGGCTTTTTTTTCTTAAAATTTTGCACTTGAGCAAAACTTTGAGATGTTTGATGAAAAAAACAAACAAAATAAAAACGTACATGACACAACATGCACGCCTCTGACAGAAATAATGTAAATCTCCTGTCAGGCTTCTGTGTCGTGTTTATATCGCCAACAGGCCTGCAATATATTTCAGCCGCCTCGTGGCCTTCCGCTACGCAATAGTACCCAAGGGAGCAAGAAGAAAAGCGTAGCTGGGGAAACGCATTTGACGTGTCGTCAACACAAAGCGGATAGGTAGTTAATTACCTGGCCAAGAACTGTGGGCATTCATAATATACTTAGTAAGGACGCTGAAGGGCCCAATCTGAGTCGTACAGTCCCTACTCACATTTTATTTCTTCCAATTTACTGGTTCATAGCTAAGTCAAAGCAATGTTAGGGTTGAAATTTGATAGTTGAATTATGTATTGTGTCATCTTTTGACGTAGGTGAAATCTTTTTGCTTGCAATAAGAAGGAAAAGCAGGAAGCTGAAGTCAAATTTCCTTTTCTTCACGAAATCATAGACCTAGTCCTCGATTTCTCCCCCACCCTCTCTAGCTATCTATTTATGTGCATATGCACACATACATACATATATGTGCGCATGCATATATACACACATACACATACTTATATAGATATACACATATACATATACATATATATATATATATATATATATATATATATATATATATATATATATATATATATATATATATATATATATATATATATATATAAAAACATAGATATACATACATACACATATATACATACATATGTACATATATACATACATATATATTTAAAGAGAGAGAATGGATTAGCTAGACAACCTTCTATGCTAGACATCGCTTGATCATCATCACCATATGTGTGATCAATCGGATGGTGGACATCAATGTTCCTATTGATGTTGATGGGCAAATAGATTTATGTCTGTGTGCAATCACACAGACAACATATATCGTCTAGTAGAATTTGGCCTGCGAGGACATCTAGCAACTCCCATTTTTTCCAAATATATATAAATTGTGTCTAATGTATTTGTCACTTTAATAAATTATTCATTCTTGTAAATCTTAAGCATCCATCTCTTTAAATGGATGGTTGAGATTCTCAAGGATATAACTAGCATATAATATGGCAAGCATATTAGGCTTTATATATATGCATAGAAATTCAACTGTTTTGTTCTTTTAAAGAGTAATTTGACTATCCCTTTCCAATATTCTGATCCTCACTTGACTTGGCCAAGTCTTTCATGTTAAGATAGGAGAAGTTGACTTGGTTTAACGGTGAGCCCATCGTGTTATATCTAAATAATATTGAAGTAAAAACAACTAGTTGAAACTTTGGAAAAAAATTGGAAAATCACAAAAGCCACGTGTCATTGACTAATAGATTGCAATGGTGATTAAGAATCAAAGTAGCCTAAGTATTTCATGGTTTTGGAAACTCCAGGCTACTCATGCCAATCTACAAACCATTTAATTTTTTTGCACCACATTAAGTAAAGTTCCTATAGTTCTTCATGAGGTATTGCATGCCTGCAAAATGTCACAGTATGCAACTTTTAGAGTATGCAGTTTGATGAGGGTTTGTTGGAGTTGTCTTCTATTCTTGACTTTTGAGCTAGTCTTTACTTATCAAGGATTTTACTATGATTTGTTTTTGTTGAGGATGGAATTTTCATGAAACATCGAATGGTACCAGAGATCTTGTTGCTATAAGTAACTTAGATGTAGAGTATGCCAAAGAGCATTGACCTCCATTCTTATAGGTTTCTATAAAGCACAAGTGGTTGTATGCCCCTAGAAATTCTCAACGAAGTACCTCAATTATTTCCTTCAAGAGCCTTAGAAATGGTAGTGCATGGATAAGATAGATCTCAAGGAATACAGGCCCCATAATGAGAAGTGAGATGCTATGAAAAGATGGAGGAGAAAAGGTTGATCTTATTGAGAAAGATTTACTACAAAGAACTATGAACAAAAGGAATAAACATAAACTACAGTAAGGAAACTACAACTAAAAAGGCTGAAATCATAATTGATATGATGATTTTGTATTTCGTGATACCCTTGATGTCCCTCTTAAATTCTTTCTTGTAGAGTCGTTAAGGTCGTTCTAGAAGTGCTCTTTAATCTTCCATTGGTTTCTACTTTTAATAATGTCTCACTACTTTTATTTTCATATCTTTTAGTTGCTTTAGTGGGTAGATCATGAGTCGATAGTTGGATGCCCTTGTGTTACCTATGTTACCTGTTATTTGCCATTAATCCCACCATTTTTAGGTCCTTCGGACTTCCTTTCAGAGACTTCTGTGTAGATACTATTTTTTGCATTAACACATTGTCCCCTACAGCTTATGTCCTAATTTATTGAAGGGATTCATACCCTCTTGATGTCAAGCTGAAAATCATCTGCCCCATCCTCAACCATCATCCTTTGAGAAAAACTCCTTTATTATTGAGGCTATCTAATAAAAGGAGAACGAACACTCATCTCTCTTTCAACTATAACTATAGTCTCCTTCCTTGGCTCCTGTTGCCATAGACTCCTTTAATTCTAACAAAGTCGTGTCACTTGTTGCTTCTTTGAATGAAGGATTAAAGGATTTTCATGTTGTATCTCTACCCATGACCCGGGATGGATTCGTAGCCTCCTAGTAATTGAACTTTATCCATTCTTGGCCTTATGGCATTTCATTATACACTGATAGCTCAATCACATTAGAGAGAGTGGTTTCACTTATGGCTAGAGGGGACATCTAGTCTTATAATACTACCCGCCGTAGCTATATACATATTGATGCAAGTTATTATACTTGTTTATGATCTTTTGGGTTTTCAATACAACTTATTCCAATTTTTGTTCAAAATGATGTTCTTAATAATTTTTGATGTTTGAGCCATTATTGGTCTTTTTGTTGATAGTGTGGACTTGACCTCACTTGTTGGCTAGAGGTTCAATGCTCCAAAGTTGTTGCAACTTTTTAGGGATGATTTTTTTTTTTTTGCACGTATTTGAGAAACATGTCCTATTTCTTATGAAGAATAGCATGCCTTTCTCCTCGTATGGTTTTCCCTGATTTGTGGTATGTGTATATGGTACTAAGGAATAACGACTTCTAGTATTTTTGGGCCATAATGTCTAAGATAAAGTCATCCTTTGCCTAGTTGTTCATCATGATGTTATACAACTTGTCAAACACCATGCTTGGGGGCTTCGGAGGGAAGGTTCTTCTTACATAGATGGCAACCTATTATGGTTCCTACAACTCTAGATTCATTTATACTTCTATAGCTTGAATTGTCTACCGTGCTTGGCCTCTTATTTTATGACGATTTCTCTTTATGCATCCATATGTTGCATCCCAATTTAGTTATTTCATGTGAAGCTATTACTTTTCAGTTTCTCTCGATCCATGATGGAGATGATAAAGACCTATTTCCATTATGCTTTGGATATTTAATCTCACTAAATTGTGGTACACCTAATCAAGAATATTCAGTTGGTGGACCTGTCAAAAATTTTATTGAGACAATTATTTTGTGGGGAATCTCCTTCATCATGGTTCAACCATATTGTGACTGAACCTTATTGCCCCTAGAGTCTCGCTCAGCCTTCATTAGGATCTACCTGCTATCATTAACCTAAGAAATAAGAAAAAAAACTTGCTACCTTCATGAGATTGACTTAGTTGTCAAGGTTTGAGGACTGCATTTTGTATTCATGAGGATTATTATTTTCTAGGTAACACTATCAACTTCATGATCTGATAGACTAATTATGATATCAATATGTTACTGTAGCTAGTAGAATTCTACTGTCACTCCAAACATCATCATGATTATGGGAACTAGAGAAGATTCATTCCTCTACTAATATTGAGACTGCTGATTTTGAGTAATGGTTGCATGTCCTTTGTAATAAATGATTGATGACTTATCTCATGCTATTTCTGAGCTCAATACATGGGCTTCGCAGGGTATGGGCAAAGTAAATGTATAGTTGGCTCAAGACTCCTAGGCATATAAGAAGTTAGAACTCTGTTTTCTTGAATAAGATGTCCATCTTGACTTCCTTTGTGTCAACAACCTTGAGAATGACTAGGTGAGGCTAAGGAAATCATTTTGAGGGGTCTCAAATGATTAATTGTAGTGGAAGATTCTAAACGTAAATGAAGTTAAATTTTGAACCTTCACTTTTTTCATCTTGTGCATAGGTTTGGGCATGCTTTTAGTTTATTGTATTAACTTATTTGTCCCCACACTTTTCATTGCTTTGAGATTTTGTGAGCTGGAAAAATTGTCATTATGAACTTTGAAGTTGCATGATGATTAATGAGATGCGAGCTGAAAATCATATGTATAGAGATTTAAATGGCATTGGTCTTCAAAACTGACTTGCCAACTTTCTTCATGCATACAAACATTTGAATCTTCTCATTCAAGCTTTCCTTTCATTTCTTATATGTTTTCTTCTTTTTGCTTACGAATAACAACTCTAAAATGTCACAACAAGAAGAGGGTTCCCTCAATCCAATTGTTTCCTAAATTGATTCCCACTTGGCAAAACAATATTTTAGCGATGGCACTAGGTTCCATTTGGCTCGACATTCACATGGAATCATGGTCCAAGTGTTCTAGATGAGATCATTGCTCTGGTGGCACTTTTTCTCTATGTTAATTGGTTCCACTTTAACCAGTTCCCCATGGGGTTGATAACCTAGCTGAAGCCCAATTTGGAATATACCCATTGGCTGAATAGGGTATGAGCCAGGTATGAAAATGATTGGTGTCGATGGAGGGTATATTATCTCATCAACTATTTTAGGCTTACGTTTCCTTCCGACCTCAATCTTCCCCATGGATTCCTTAGGGTTTGAGTTGTAAATACCACTTGTTTTTTTAAATTGGGATGGTTGGATACTCCTTGATGCTCATGTTATCCTTGGCCTTCCCTTCACAAGATATGAACCTCAATCTACCTAGATTATCCCTTCTATCCGCTTTGACTACAACCCAGAAACCTAGTCATATGGGACATATTTTCAACAACAAGAGGAAGATATAAATGAACATAAGACCTTTATTTTCTGTTAGGTTTAGAAGGTTTGGGGTTGTCCAAGTGGATAACTATTTCTAGGCAATATATTTGTCTTATTGAATTGTGCTTGTCCCATCATACTTTTAGGCTTTGTTTCTAACTCTTGTGTACACCTAATCATAGTATCCACATCTTTCTTTCTCGCCTTGCTAGAGGGGACCAACTAAACATTGCTTTTGGGCCTGGTGGTTTCTTCATTATTGAACATATTTATACTTGTCCCATTTGAGTAGGGCAACATCCTCCAGCCAAGTAGAGGAACTCAAGCAACGAGAATTCTTTTTGGGAATAATACTTTTGTGAATAAGGCACGTATTGATACATCATCGATTTTTCCATTAACTATTCCTCCTAGATACATAAACAAACCTAAATTTTTTATGATGGAGTACGACAATCTTACCACCATGTATATGTTGAAAAAGCAGTGAGTCGGGGTATACATCATCTCGGGACTAGACTTGGTTCCTATGTGCTCATAAACTGCTTTGCAGGATAGAACTAAAAGTAAAGGGAAGAATAAGAGCAGAAGCTTACTATCCTCAATGATTGGCTCATTAATTCAGGCTTGTCCAAGGAATCTTAAGCCCTAGATACACCGATCAACTTTCTCAAACGAGTATGCTTTCTCAAATTTTGATGTGGCAGAGTTCATTCGTGCAAACCTTGTTATGGTGTTTTGCATTGTTTTTGAAGGCTTTGTGTACAATCCAAGAACCACATGCTAGTTTCAAGAATAGTGGATAATGGGCTGGATGACTATTTTAAATAAAGATTCAGAAGAATACATCTAGTAGTTTACCATCTCGAAAGCCTTTGGAGCAAGGATAGGACCAATCTCCTTGGGCATGACTTCCTGCATGTGAACTAAGCTAGCCTCCAGATGTGGGGCGTGCCAAAAAAATGTTGACCTTCATCCTGAGAGGATTTGTACGAGGCTCATGTCATTGTTGACCCTTACGAATTCTCAGTCAAGTATCACAGTTATTCCCTCAAAAAGCCTAAAAAACGGTAGTGTGGATAATGTGGATCTCAAGGAATATGGGTTGCAATGAAGATTTGAGAAGTGAGATATCATGAAAAGATAGGGCAAAAGAGATTAATTTTATTGAAAAATATCTATTACAAGAAACTATAAACAAAAAGGAAAAATGTAAACTACAACAAAGAAACAACTAGGAGAGGCTAGAACCATAATTGATCTAATGATTGTGTGTCTTGATACATTTGAAGCCCCTTTGGCGTCCTTGGTTAAGATGGTGTTTAGATAGTTATTTCATCTTCTATATGTTTGTTCTTGTGATGGCATTTCTCTACTTTTATTCTCTATTGCGCACTTATGGTTGCTTTAATGGGCTGCTCATGAGTCTATCAAGGGCACACCCTCATGTTCCCTGCTATTTGTCGTTAATCCTCTTGTTTTTAGGTCCTTTAGATTCCTTTATGGAGACTTCCATGTTGATAGAATTTTTTGGTTAAAGCATATTCCTACTTTGTGGAGATTGCAACTTGGTTTAAGAAATTTCTCTTTTAAGATATCTTCTATTACAAATACATATAAGCTCAAAATTGTGATGAGAGGAAATTTGATGTAAGGAAGTTCTTGCGATACGTATAAGCTCAAAATTGTGATGGGTTCAATATTTCTCATCTTAATTTCTCCTTCTTCTACTTCATCGGTTTTGGTTCTGCAACAATTTGGATTAAATTAGTGTGTTTTAATTCCTTTTTGTTTATATATATATATATATATATATAGGTAGCGAGAGTGAAAGAGAGAGAGAGTGTGTACTATCTGTTTGTGTGTGCTTATTTGGTTAGATTATATCTTGTAAAGGAAGTTTATTTTACTAAGAGGTTAACGATAGATAATGCAACCTTCTTCTTTATGAATAAATGAGAACTAGGATTTAAAGACTCGTTAATGTTCAAGAAATTGAAGTTTCTATAAAGTACTTATTTCCACTATTTGCTATCATTTCCTTTGCATTTCTGAAACTACTCTTTCGTGCCAAATTTTTCTAATTGTTCTAGATATAGCATAAATTAGTGGTATCTCCCCTGAATCAGAAATTCTTTTGAAATTGACTCTTATTTATAGTGGATATTTTTTTATTGTGAGACCTAGCAAAATTTAATAGGAGAGGCGAAGATCACTTCGAATAAATTCAGGTGAGGCAGTCTATTTTGAATTTCACCTGAAGTGACTGCCTTACCAAGCCCATGAATAGGCATGCCACTGGTATTGTGCAACAATACATGACCGCCTGCATATATGAGAAGAACGTAGCTTACTAGAGCGCCAAAATGAGCTGGGCTTATTCATATACAATTTTTTGGAAGGCCAAGTTCCTCCTCACTTGCCGGTTGATCCTCGGGTTTGCCTGTACCTGGTAAATATACATATTTTCCTCATGGTTCAGCTCAGTTAACTTGCACGTAATGAAGCTAGCTCATGTTTGATCTGCAGTCTTGGCATGGCCCGTATTAGCTAGTTCAGTTGAAATATAGAATGTTCATGTTTCTGTACACACATACACACACGCTAGAAAACAATGATAACCCAACCAAAATTGGGTGGGTATAATGTCTTAAGACGACCAAATCTTCTGTTTTTACAAGAAAATCATGTGAAAAAGGAAAAATAATTCTTAATTTCTAATCAAGAAATTAAAATTTCCATTCAAAATAATATGTGAAGACCCAAGAGTTACAAATTTGACTTTATGAACAGGCCACAAATAGCTTTGTTTTGCCTTAGTTTTTCCTCCATATTTGAGTCATGAAGACCTTTTATTTGGGCCATCCAGCTCTCTTCAGGCTTTCTGTTTTCATATGTAATTTTTTTTTATAAAGCCACATGCTAGCGTGATCTAACTAAACAAATTCTAACTCCAGGTTCACATTCATGATACATGGTACTCGTGGAGATAAAAAAAGAAATTACATTACTTTTATTCGTTAGATACCCTGTGTGATTAATGCTGGGAATCTTTGTGTACTTCTTAAACACAACCAACTGAATCACTGTTGTGCTGTTGCCATTTATCAACTTTTTATTTTATGTTATAAAAATTGAAGTCAGTTAAATGATAATAAAGAATCCCCAAAATCCGGTTTATTATTTAAATTCAATATCGCTATGCCTTCTGCACTTTCTGAAAGCAGCCTCTTGTTTGCATAAATTTGTACGCATCTTGGTAAATTACTAAGGGCATTTGGGACTTGACATGTCTGGTTCCACTAGAACCGGAACTTGAGCTGACCCAGGAGCCGGCCGGTTCTGGTTTGAGTTTCAAATCGTTTAAAACTGGAAAAGATTATTACAAATCAAAATTGTAAAAAATAATAAAAAATGAGCAAACCGGTGGTTTGAATCACCTGTTCCAGTTCCAATGAATGTGGAAGGGCCCCCGTTTAACAAGTTCCAGTCCAGCTATTCCTGGTCAGGTCTAGTTCTCCTTGGAACCTCCCGTCTAATTCCGAAGTGGTTATCTGTTTCCTGGTGAAGCGACATCAAAATATTCTTCGTCCATAAACACTAGATAACTACAAGATGGAATGGTCCCTAAACTTTGGCTTCTACGATTGACCTCCATAAATTATTAACTTCCTCATAGTGAAACAATCTCGGGTTGACAGGAATACAAGCTGAGAAGTTCAACTTCGTGGGGTATGTCGTGTAAACTTCACCCCGTTAAAGAACCATATCATATTAAGGTTCAGCACGTCGTAAAAGTCAGAGCGATTCGAAGCATGAAAAGGCCACCTTCACATCAAGCCTAGGCATCATCACCAGAAGCAATTCTTGGCTATCGAACAGGGTATGTTAGGTCAGAAATGAGGTCTCCCTCAAATATATGACCACCTTCGAGTTTTCAATGATTATGGGCATTTTGGTTATTAGAAGTGTTGGCCCACAATTAAGATGTGTAGTAGTATTTTAGGAGATTACTATTTGCACATCCTTTTTACAATCCACATTTTTTTTTTTAAATACTGAAATTATCCATCATCACTTTCTCTCCTCTCCCACTCAATTCGAGCAAGGGTTTCTCTCTCCGGTTCTCTTTATCCCAACAACTGATGTTTCATTCATTTTTAGTATTGTTACCTTTTTCACAACTAGAAAATCAATACTCTTATGAATCTCATTGAAGAAAAAGAAAGAGAAAGAAAAAAGAATCAAGAATAAGAAAAATAAAAAATAAAAAATAAAATTAATAACAAGAAAAAACAATAATAAGAATTAAGAAGAAAAGAAAATCAAGAAACAAACAAAAAAAGAATAGGAAAATAAAAAACAACATCAAGTTCTCGACTCGAGACATGACACAAACACGTCTTCCAGATAAGGGGATGCACCTCAGCCACTTCCCTTACCAATAGAGAGATGCATATCCTACTAACACAGAGACGCGACTAAGGCATGTCTCCCCAATGAGGAGACAGTATGTGCCGTGTCTTGAATTGAAAACTTGACATCATTTTTTGTTTTTATTCTAGTAAAAAATAAAATCAATATATTAAATAAACAACAAAATATATCAAATCAACGAAATACCCCATCAAATCATTGAAACACTCTTCGAATCGGCTCCCCTTCTCTTTTTTTCTTATTTTTCCTCTTCTTCTTCTTTCTTTTTTTTGCTTCGTTTTTTGGGTCGTATTTAAAGCACTATGAGATAGTGGATGGTTCTGTATCATGCTTTGAGTTGTGGTTGTCAAACAAATGGTGTGAGATGATCAACAATAAGGTGAGAACCTATAAAGAGAGTTTTAGATGGTTAGAGATATCAAGGTAATTTTAAATTTTAGGAGGAGCAAAATCAGAATCACAATAAAAAAAAGCGTGTGTGGATACAAAAGTGGGTGTGCACATATCAATTCCATATTTAAGTGTCTTCAATTATTTGGTGTATATAAAGGTGAAAAGGTCCTTTGACTTCTTAGCCAACTAGATCTCGGAAAAGAAATGGAAGAAAATGTTTGATTGTTACCATTTGGGTTTGCCTCAAGAAGAAACAAATTGAAAGATGTTTTTGGGCCTTCAAAAGGAATCATACCTCTACAAAATATGCAATTGGTGACAAAGTACGATTTTTGAATTGTGACACCCTCCAAACCCCTTCTCTATGTCACTATGCATGTTCAAAACTATACAACTCTCTCTCTAACTTCCTTGTTGAGATGGCGAGTTCAATTCTCAAGGGAGGGTGCTGCATGAATGTGGGTTAGGCTTGGGCCTCCATTTCTTACCGAAAAAAGAGAGTTTATTGTGAGATAACTACTAACATGGCACATAATAAGGTTATGTGAAAACAAAGAATCCATGTTGTTGACCCCATGTAGTATGGGAAAAGGCTTAGTTGTTGTTATTGTTGTTATTATTGTTGCCTCATTGACAATGGTTCCCTTTCTTATTGCATGATCTACTTCGCATTATAAACAAAATTGTTCTTATTAAATTTTTCAATTTTCTTGTATAAAAAGCAATGGAAAAGATAATTTACATGAGTCATTTCTCTTAGGTGTAACTGTAGATGTGAATTTTTATTTCAAAACTTATTGAGATTTGAAAAGAAATTCTTGGACTACGTTGTGTATGCGAGCGTGCCAGTTAGTTTACTCAAACTAACAAAAATTCAATTTCTAACTTTCTTAGACGATTGTGGACAAGTGAGCTCTTATCGACGTAGGCCTTCTTGAACCGATGCTCAAGGGTCAACCTAGACGCTTGGAAAATTATTTGAAATCTGTTAAATTTTGAAAAAAACAAAATCCCAACTTAAAAGTTTGAAGAAATCGTGATTTAGTTCTTAAGGTTCTGAGACCTATTCTCTGATTTTTAAAAAATACTTCTGAGTTCCGAAAAATTCTGAAAATTTTACAGAAGATAAGAATTCATGTAAGAATTAGAAAATATTTTTGTCTTGAAGTTTATAAATTCACATAATTAAATCTAGAACTAAACATCATTCAGGCACTCGGGACAAACTTATACCAGAACATCAGAGGTTTAGAAAAACTAAGATATTTCAGTACTCAAATCTTCAGTTTTTAAGAAATTGGTCTTGTGGAAAAGATGTGGATTTCAGCTTTCCAAAGAGACCATTTTAAATCTATTTGGTTCACTATGCACAAAGATATTCAAGAAATAACATACATATGTCACAGAAATTTCTGATTTTTCAAAATCTATTATGGTTTTTGTAAATCTTTTTGGATTTAATTGATGATGTTTAATAATGTCTAAAATCCTGAAAATTTTACCAAATGTCCATGTATATGTCTAGATTAGACGAGCTAAATCTTGACTTGTTTGGAGAAGTATACAATTATAGAGAAAACTTTGATCATACATGTGCATAGTATAGATTGGAAATTTCAGATTTTCAGAAAAAGTGTGTTCTAGTTTCGACTTAAACGAACCGCTTAATGATCAGCCTTAATCCGTGAAATAAGAGGTCAATTCCTGAATTTCAGCCTGTTTCATTTACCATAAACAGAAGAAAAGAGAATAACCTGTGGCAGCCAGCGGCGGAGGTTCTGTAGCAGACGTTCAGAGGTAGGCAGCGGCCTCTTCCTCTCTTCTTTCCCTCCCTCTCTCTCTCTCTCTCCCTCTCTCTCTCTCTCTCTCTCTTTCTCTCTTTCTCTCTTGCAGGACTGTCCACCGAACTGGAATTTCTGATGCTGCAAACGATGGATTTCTTGATTGGTGACTGATGATTTGCAGACTTCTTGAGCTCCTTTTTATAGGCCACGGGTTGCCTATCATCTGCAGCTGTTGATAAGGCAACTTGCCTTGCTGTGGGCCTCTGGAATAGGCAAGGGAATGTTGCTCATGGCCTTCCAAATCAAGCCCACAGCTTGCTGTATTTTCTTGCCAAAACTATTCTGCATGTGGTATGGTAAGTTTCCCAACTTGGCTGAATCGGTCAAGTCCTGGAAAATGCAATACATTCGTCTAAGGCTGGGGCGACGCTGTCCCCTGGCTGAATTTGACTACTGCACCTGGCTGAAACTAAGAAAAGTATTGCGTTCAGCCAAGCAAGTTTGATACAGCTGTACTGAATTTGATGAATCCACCGAAAGAGCTGCTGTCATTTTCCAGTGGACTCTCACGCTTTTTGGGGCTTCGTCTATTTTCCTTGCTACTAAATTTAACTGGCTAAGATTTGGGAAGTTGTCCACCTTGCTAAAACTTAGCTAGCTGGATTTGGAGAACCCTGTTGTTCTCTTCTCTTGTTGAAACCGTCCAACACTTGCTATGGTATGTGGCCCAGTCTAGTAAGATTGAAAATGCAGCTGAAACTTGAGATAATTGTTGTTTGTCAGCTGCAATTAAACGGTAAGTTGTGGAGCTGTGTTCCTGCTTCAATCGACCAGGATACTTTCCATGTTGGAATCGATGGGGATTAGTTGAGCTGGATTTTATTCTAATCACATCTTCAAAAGGGAACCAATACTAACCAAGGATATGGCTCGAGCACCATCTGGCAGGTTATCCTAAATTGATTCGTGGACTTTCTTCCCATGAAATGCCTTTTCTACACCTTCCGTTTCCATCCCCATCGCCTTCATCACAATGGCTTTGCTCGCCTTCACTTGCTAAAGTCGGCTGGACACATGGCAAGTTTGCCCTTTTGCTGCCAAATTCAATCGGATTGGGTGTTAGTGAGTTGCCTAATTCCTCCTCCTTGCAATCGGCTGAGGCTTGTAAGGTGAGTGGTCGTATATTTGCAAACTTTTGCGTGGATGACGCCGACTTTCCCTTCTACAAGCCGACCTTCCATTATGGGCATCGACTTTCCTTCTTGAATGTCGACTTTCCTTTCTGGGCACCGACTTTCCTTTTTTGACATCGGTTTTCCTTCTGAACGTCAGCTTTCCTTTCTTGACGCCGACCTTCCATTTTTCGTACCTGAAACTAAAAATGACAAGTTACATTACCCAACAATGTCGAAATTGATAGGTGTTCGATTGTTGCCTTTTTATGTTATCTCCTCTTTCTGGGGAATTTGCCTCGATCTGGTCCGAAATTTATATATGGCAGGTTTCAAACACTTTATAAAAAAAAACATTTGATATTTGAAAACATCAAATTTAATGAAATCTTCAAATATTGATTTGGAAAAGCATTGGATTTCATTCCCAGTTTTTGTTTGCAAAGGTGACCTACTTTTGCTCCGTGAGTCAGTCTATAACCACCTTACCATTTAACCTTTCTCATGGGTGTGGGGTATCGAACCACTTTAATACTGGGTATCAAGTCTTGGAACGAGACCCTTCTCAATCGAGCGAATTTCTAAGGTCTGGTTTGATTTAATTTATTTTTGAATATCAGGGGTTTTTGGGATTTCATAAATTTATAATTTGCAAACATTTTGGGTTTGATTTCCAATGTTACCTTTTTCATTTGTTTATATAAAAGAAATTATTTGAAATCATCCTTTCTTTGAAGGCAATCACTTAAAAAGGCAAAATTCTCTCGATTTGGTCATGAGGGCAAAATCATCATTTTTATAAAATTTTGTCCAAATTCAATTTTTTCTAAAAGGGATGCAATATTCTATCATTTTGAGTCTGCTATAAAATTTTGATACCAAAATGAGCTCATTTGATGCATTTTATTTAAAAACCCAAAGCTGCTAAAAATAGCTAATTTTCTAAAAGGTAAAAAAAAATTATTTAAAAATTTTTGGGTGTTTACAGTAACTCTAAAATCTAGAGGCTAAGGCTAATATATACATCATTGTAATAAATTTTTTTTGAACTTTATCATCCTCTGTGACAAAACCTCCTTGATGAAAACAACCGTAGGTGATTTACAACTTAACAATATTATTTATCAGATTATTTCTTGTTAATCAATCAAGCTTCCACAAACACAAAAGCAACAGTAGTACCAGAGCATATTTAAGATTCCTAGTAACACCACAAAAGCACCACAATTCTATTTGATTGGCCAATAATGGATCGATCATTGGTACACTTTCTTTAACAATTTTCAAATAGAATAGAACCTAGTTTTGATAAAAAGATCTACAAAAAGCAATCATGAATCACCTCTATTTCATGATTTGCAAACATTTTTTTGTTTGTTTGTTCTTAAACAGAGGGAAAGCATGATAGAGGACAAGAAAAGACAAAAAGTACATGATCAAATCAAACACAGATCTTATTAGACTTTATTTTTATTCTCTTTCGGTTTTCTTGTTCTTATGTTTTATAGATGAATAATCTATAATTTAGAAGAACAACGATTTGTGAACAGAACAACCAAAACAGAAAAGGGGAAAAGGATGAAAGCAAAACTTACCTCCTTGGATGCTAAATCCTTCCACACCGAGAGCAAGATGCCCTTACTCCTCTATAATTTCAGCCTCATGCATATGCCTCCCATTGTCTGAATCACTCTCCTTAGGAAAAGGGAGAATAAAAAAAACGTCGGTATAATCTCAATAATCACCCATAGAAGAACAACAGGAAAGGTCTTGTCATTGTCTCTCTAAACCACTCTCTTAGTTTCTCTCTCTCAACGTCTCTCACTCTCTCTATCTGTGTGCCTTGCAAACCAATGAGAAACCAAAAGGGGGCTATAGATACCCCTAGTTTTCACAAATAGAAATCCACCACCACTCGCAATTTTCACAAAATTGCGGTGCAACTATTTCGAAAACCATAAACCACCTTGGTTTTTAAAAACTATGGCCCCAATAGTTTCTCAAAACTATGGTTTCTTTGATGAATTTATTGGTTTGCCTACTCCTTTTTCAAGTATTACAAGTTTGCTCTTGAAATACTTATGTTTGAACTCATATTTTTGTGATATTTTAGAAAAGTTCCTAGAACATTTGATATTTACATATTTGCAATTCATACCATTTTTTCAAGTTGCTCTCTTCATTTTTATGAAACTATAGTATAGTACAATTTGTTGAATTACTATTTTTCCTGCATCTTAATTGAAAATCCACAATATCCTTAAATTTAATTTTATATTAAAATATGTGTTATTTTCAGTTTAGACCCCAAAACATTTAATATTTTTAGAAGGGTGCTACTTATTATTCGTAGACAATGTAGTTGTTCCTTTTATAATTGTTATTTAGTGCTTGAATTAACATTAAGTTAATTATTGTTGATTTAATTATGCTAATTTGTTGCTTACTAAATTCAGTTGTTTGTTTCTTGTTTCTTATTTCGATATTTAGACCCTCTTCCTTGAAAAAAATGTCAAATAAGAAAACTTACTTCTAGAGTGTGTATTTTTGAGCTAGGCAAAACCCAAAAGCTTAATGGCTCGAACTTTTAAACCTAGAAAAGAAGAATTTTTTTGGTTGGATGTTGACTATGTCCTAAGAGAAACTAGAACTGAACCAACAATAGATGTACTGAAGAATTAAAAAGATAAAACTTTCACTAAGAATAACATCCTAGTAAGAACCATCATGTTGACCTACATAGACGATGATTTAATTAGTCTTTTAGCATTACAAGACAACAAAGGAAATGTATGATGGAGTGTCAACTAAATATAATATCATAGGTTAATTTCATGTTCAATTTGTCCTATAATAGTACAACTATGTCTTAGTCAACATAGATATATAGACTACATCATAAAAAGTTTTAGAATTGGTGATTGCAAGTCTACATGTTCACTTGTTATAAAGGGGCTCAAGCTTAGTAAAGCTTACTATGTTGATGTTGGCCAAGAAAAACCAAATATTCCTTATGCTCAAGTTGTTGACAACTTGATATATTCTATGTTGTGTACAACACCTAATGTTAGTTTTGCTATTGGATAAAGTAATCCTTGTTGATAACATTGGGTTGCTATGAAGAGAATTTTAAGATATCTAAAAGGAACAAGGATTTAAATTTTGTTGTCCGGTAGATGAACTAAAAGTATTTGAACCCATCAATGTTATCTAAAAGGAACAAGTAACAAGGAATAAAGAACAGGGATTTTAAGATATCTAAAAGGAACAAGGATTTCAAGTAGATGAACAACAAAATCATAAAGCTGGCCAAAACATCATTTAATGTTGTATGTTATCTTGTGCCTACGTGTCATTAGCTCATCTTCACTTCAAATTTTGAGTCAAATCACCATGCCAGACAATGCAACTTGACATTGACGGGACATCTCTTCCTTCTATTATAAAAGATGCCCACGGATCCTACTCTTTCTTATCCTTCTCTGCTAAAAATTGTTAGTCTTTCCTCTACACCCAAACTCACTTTTGAGGAACGTCTCAAGCCTCTTCCTTAACCCACATTATTATGGCTTCTATGAATCTGACTCTACCTATGATTCTGACATTAGGTTACCATGTTTCTCAACTTGTTGACTCTGACTACTTCCTTCTCACTACTATTGTGTTTACTACAAAAGGCCTTAGAATTATTAATGAGAGATTGTCCTAAAAACATTGCCTCTTTATGCAAAGCAGTTCTAGTACAATCATTTTCCTTAAGACCTTCACACCTGGTCGAGACCCTCAGGAAACATATCCAATGGTTGGACCGAGTGGGTATCATGCATACCGATGATTGGTATAGGTGGAGAACCTTTCACCTAATATAATTGTCTCACATCGTCTTTCTTGTCGACCTCAATCTTTTCTTTAGCTTCTTAGGTTTTTTATCTAATAACTCAACTATTTTATTCTTAAACTAGGTATAATAGGTCCTACCATTCTAGATGTTCATACCATCACCAAGCTCTTCTTTGATGGTTCTGAACTTTCATTTTCCAACTTTCTAATGAAAAAACACCTAATACTGTTTTTGGTCCTTGGTGGTTTCTTTAGTATTGGATATACCTGTACTTCTCTGGTTGCACTCTTTTTCTCTTCTAGGTTACCATCTTGTCAACCTTAAATAGGAGGATTCTATCTAGGTGGTGTTTTGTTGAAACTTCATTCTCAAATTGGGGCACTGTCAATTTGCCTTAATAAATTATTCTACTTAGAGTTAGATAATAATTCTGATTTTTCTTCGTTGGGTCATGGGAAATACGTGAGCCAAAGATATGTCGAAAAGGTTATCCAGCCCTATTCAGATCTCTACAGTAGAGTGACAGTGATTCCGATGCTCTCGAGATTTGCTGAATTGGGTTGGTGTGTCATCCTCCTCCACCAAACTAATGACGGCTGAGAGATATTTCTCCTATCAATTCAGGCTTGTCATGGGGATTTCCAACCCCATTTACCTAATCAAGGTGTTAGCAGGCAGTGTAGTGACATGAAATTCAATAGTCACCGTAGTGATTGAAGTCAATCTCCAATTGGTCGTGGGCTTTCCTTTCAATAGATTCATGGATAACCCAGGAGACACTTTAGAATATGAAGAATTGTTGTCCTTGACCATTTATGCCATCTTTGATAAAGAATTGGAGTACTATCGACCAGTTCATTAGCTCAACACCTGTTGAGTTAAGTACCAAAGATGTCCCGGTTTACTAGACTATATTGTTCCAAAGACGTCCTTCCAGTGCTTTGGTTCCTACTCAACTATAGGAACCCATTTTAGAGCCAACTACAGAAGATCTCTCATTATCTCATTAATGTCTTAAAAGGGTGAGCTATTCTTCATGACAAACTATTTTATTCACTTTTTCTTTTCATTTTAACCACATTGGTATTGTTCATAGGTAGTTGTTTCAAAAACTCCTCCCCACCCTATGAGTTTGAATAGAGGTCCCTTTTAATGACCTCTAGTTTGGCCCTGACCATCATGGCTCATTAAGAGGAACCTTGGACTTCCGCATTGACTAGGGAAAGTAGTATACCTTGTCAAGAGGCAACACACATCTTTGCCAATCAAACTATAACCATTGGTGCACCATGCCAAGAAGATACTTGAGTTTTTGCTCTCCTTCCAATAACCAAGCCAACTCCTAAAATGGATTGTCCAACCGAATCTACTACAAGAACCCCAAGTTTGGTTGTAAATGAGGCGGTTTTAGAATGGGTGGTGGCCATTGCAACCTAAGTCTTGGCAGCCCTCACCAAGTTAAATCCTAATGAGGGACCTCTAAAATAAAAGTCCCTACAGCTCTACGACTCAAGGGAGTTCTCATGCTCGTTTTGACCAACACCCTGTAGCTTCACTCAAATGCTTTGTGAACAATCGCTACTTCAAGAATAGGGTCCACTCCTACAGAGGATGTCACCAACATTACTCATAAGAAGACTCTAGTCAATACAAATATACCAAACAATGATACTAAACTCATAGAAAAAGTAGTGCCTCAACTACCCTTTGAAATTAGTACTCATGTAGAGTTCATTTGATGCATACTTAGTAAGAATTCTAGGGAAGGAAGAAAACTAAGGCACTCTTTCTTACACCATACAAAGTCTAGCCACAAATTGAGATGTACCTCTTTGAGCTTAATAGATTTGCTTTGACCTCCAAAGAGTCATCAACTATTAGTTGCAAAGGCTCTCTACAAATCATCAATGGTTGTTAGATCTTCATTCTCGGTTATTCCGACTTATGCAAGAATGAGCTCAATCAAGAACATCTCCTAGCAACCTTCGGTCTCAGGCTTCTAATCTGCGAGATAGCATGAATTCATGTTAAGAAGCTCATGAGCATATTGACCTCATTAAATGTGAATTTTTCTCCCTCGAGAAGTTACTTCCCTTACATCACAATTAGCCTCTCTCAACAATCATTTGGTCCTATGCTATCAAAAATTAATATCTACGAATGGAGCTTAAGAAGAAAAGCAACAAAAACTACAAGATTTGATAGAAGCCTACTTGGAGTCCCTCTCTAGAAGCCAAGTACAAGAAGAACCGTTGGCGGGTAAGGATCTCAGGACTTTGGAATGGAAATATGAGGAGTGTTAGATGCTTATAGTCCAAGGCGAATTGGCCTAGTCGGGAACTATCTCCTTCTTTGATAATGAATTTACCTTAGGATAAATAATTGGCTATCTCTTCTTTCATTCTTTGTAATTTTTTTGATGACCGTTTACTCATATTCATTAAATTCTTCAAATAAACTATCCTTTCCGAATCAAAGGATAATACTTCTTCTAAGTATGCTATTTACACTCCTCATTTGTTCTTCTCCTTCAATCTCAATGAATCTATATGCTCCTCCTAGTAGAACCTTCAACATTATATATGCTTCTAAACTAAATCTCTTTAGAACTATTTCACTCGAACATGTTTATTGTATGCTTGAGCAGTTTTTCATTTATTGGCAAATAAATTGTCTAATGCCATCAAGTGATCTTTGTCCATTGAATCGAGTTTTATCATCAATGACTACAAATATTCATCTGATTATAAATTATTATGTTTAGATACTCACAAAGATCTAACATTAATATAAATCGATAACACGACGTCCTATCTATATGTACGTCAAAGCAGAGTCATGTCAATCGTCGAGCCTTTTGAGATTCTCTATACCTAAAGGATCACAGGTAACACACCTCATGCCATTTCTTTAGATTGTCCTTGAGTGACTTTTTAATTAAATTAATGATTACTCTATTGGTAACCTCGGCTTGACCATTCACTTGTGCATAATAAGAGATTGAATAAACCAACTTAATATTGAAGCTCTCAAGAAAAGTCACTACATTTTCAACTATGAACATCATTCCTTGATCAGTCATAATGAATTATGGAATTTTGAATAAAAAAATAATAGTCATTGATGAACTTGATCACCTCATCTTGGCTCACCACCTTCAATGGTAAAGGCTCAACCTGTTTAGTAAAGTAATTTGTTGCCACTATGATAAAAATATGTCATTTCAAAGATTTTAGATAGATATTTTCGATTAAGCTTATGGCCAAACCTTCAAATTACTATGACTTGCTGATTGGGAGTAGTACTACCACACGTAATTTCTACAAGGGACCCAAACATTGGCACTCTTAACACCCTCTTGCAAAATTAATACATAGTAGGCCAATAATATCTATATCGACATATCAACTACTTTATTTTAGTCCCTCACAGATGAGCCCCACAAATTTCTTCGTGAACTTTAGCCATTATCGTTCGAGCTTCATTTCTACTCAAGCATCTCAATAAATAGTATAGCTTCATGCTCAATGAGCCCTCTTGTAAACCTTGATCACTTTGCTTATACAAACTCACTGTCCAACAAAGTATAGCTTCATGCCCTATGTTGAATCTTAACATTCAAGCATTGTGAGGGTTGATTGAAACATTTCACCAATAAATCTCTTTAGTCCTGAGATTCCTCTATCTTATTCATGCACTATTTTATAATCTAAAACAGTCTTTTGTATGTTGATGCAAGGGTTACAAGTTCAAACTAAGGCATTGGTAATCCCTTGTCAATTGGCTTAGACGACTTGAGAGTCTCCATAAATCTCTATCTTCCTTACCCCAACAATCAAAGCTAGACTTAAACCATAAATTTGAACTTGGTAGTTGGCCTCGTCATTAGTAAGACCTGGTTCTATGGACATCAAGAGAATACCTACTTTTCCGATTGGGGAACTACTATAGAAATTGATTCTCATACCTCGATTACACCTTTAGCCATCAAACATAACTAACTACTCAACTATCATATTGTGTGCAACTTTCAAAGGATCACTAACCTCGATACATAAAAAATGCACTTTGAACTTAGCCACTACTCGACACTTCACTACTTTCAAAGAGAAATGCTTCAAATCAAAAGGACACGATTTGATTGCCCACTTGACTAACCTGTCCTGTAGAGCTTGGCGGCCAAGTAGGTAATGCAAAATATCAATCTTGCTTATCATTTGTACCTTCGATTGTAAGAAGATAATGTTCTAATTTCATACAAGCGTGATACAAGGCCAAACATATCTTTTCAATCGAAGAATATCAGGATTCTATATCAATGAGCAACCGACTCAAATAGAAAATAGCCCGCTCAGTATTGTCCTTAATGTCTTGTGACATGAAGGCACCGATAGAATTTTCCATAGTGGCTATATACAATTTTGGTGGTTTCTCAAAAGTCAGGAATACCAACACAAGCGGTTTTGCTTGATACTCCTTAATTTTCTCGAATACCAATTGTTGCTCTATACTTCTAATAAAGTCATCCGCATCCTTTAACTTCAATAGTATTGTTAAATGAGCTATCTTGTCTGCGATATTAGCAACAAAGTGCCACAGATAACTTACATGTTTGATCAAGCTTCATAATTCCTTCTTTATCTTGGGCAGTTGGCATTGACAATAGCCATGCCCATGTTTTGGTTGTCTTCAATCCCTTTGCTATGTACCAAGAAACTTAAGAAGTGATCAGTAGAAACTACAAAACTATACTTGTTAGGAATCATTTTTAAGTGCTACCTCCACATCTACTAAAAAACTTACTGAAGACCGAACAAATATTGTTTGAAACTCTCATAATTAACCATAATATCATCAATATATATATATATATCCATGGTTTTCCCAATTAAATCATCAAAAATATAATTCATCGCTCGTTGATATGTGGCACTAACATTATTAAGACCAAATGTCATTACTCTACACTCATAAATCCCTAATGCCTCTCGATATTCAAACTTTGTCTTGTGCATGTCCTTGGGATTTACCTTAATTTGGTTATGCCCTGAGGCACCATCCATAAAGGATAAAATCCCATGAGCAACTACTACATTGATCAACATGTCTACCATTGGTAAGACATATTGATCCTTTGAAGTAGGCATGTTCAAGTCTCGATGATAAATGCATATTCACACTTTTTTGTTTTTCTTAATGACAAGAACAATACTAGACAACCGATCTATGTACCTAGTTATTCTGATAAACTTGACCTCCAAAAGGCATTATATCTCTTGTTGGATGGTTGAAAGCATCTCAGGTTTGAACCTTCTTATTGGTTGTCTATGCGGTTTAATCCCTACTTTCAATGGATCAATAGACAACATACATGGTTATGATAAATATTATTTTCCAAACAATATATAGCACATGTGGATAAATCTTGAATAAACAATGATATTTATTCCTTTTCAATATGGGTGCCATATCTTTTGATATAGATCACCATTTTGGGTGATAGTACCATTTATCTAAAATGATCAAATTAGTATTGGATGTTGGTAATTTGATCTAGATACAATCATTATTAAGTCTCATGAAGAGACATAGTTTTATAGTTAATGTATGGTATAACCTTTGATAAATTCTCATAGTGGCTATGAAAGCATGTCTCCTAGAAGAGAACAAATATCTCTCTACTAAAGGAAATGTCGTTTCTTAGTTATAGAAGAGAATGCTATGTAGCTTTAGTTGATACAACAGGCTGACTGTATTGTTTGTAGCATGACTTATAAAACTGAAACTGATCACTTTAGAAGCAAGCATATAATGGTTTTGTACCATTATGTTATCTCAACAAATTCCTTATTAAAAGGAGTATCCATGGATTCGTTCCCTAGTATCATATCCAAGAATTGCTTCTCAATACATGGTACTTGCATTTATGATATGCTTAAGACTCTTAGTTATGCAGGAAAAAGAATTTTAGTGACACGGCAAAACCACATGACATGTTAGAGTGTTTGAGTTCTTGTACTTGAAATATGTTGCACCAAAATAAGTCATGATGGTACATTTGGAAAAGTTACTAACATTGAAAGACATCCAATTTATCATGAGCAGCCAAGTTAGTACAATTGGGACACAGTTAGTAATAGATATTCTTAGCCATTGGATCCAAACTATTTTGAAAGATATATTGATTACATGTTTAAAATTTAGAATGGATAATTGCAAGGCTAGAAGTATAACCATTGTTGAAGTGGTCAAGTTAAGTACAGTTGATTATCCAATGATGGACAAGAGAAACAAAATATTCCTTATGCTCAAGCTATTGATAGCTTGATGTATATGATGATATATAGAAAATATGATATGAGTCTTGTTGGTTTTGTGAGTAGATATAAAAATAATCTTGGTTGTATTGGAAAACTTACATAAATAGAAAACTTATAGAAAATCTCCAAGTATGTTACATACATGGGATTGGAGATGTATAAAAGCTCTTGGTTGTATTGGAAAACTTACATGAATAGAAAACCATACAACTAAAAGAGTATGTAAGTTGTTATACATGAAAAATATATTGATTTTGGGAAACAACTTAATCCGTACAACTCATCATGGTATATTGTATAACTAAATATTGATATAATAGGAAATGTCCGTTGTATCGTGATTCTAATGAAGTGGCTAAGTGGGAGATGTAAGTATATATGAAACATTAGACTTATTTAACATATTCGTGAAATTAGGAAAGGTGGGGCCCTTTTCCTAATTGTATGAATTACTTTTATGAAAAAGTTTTTTGCTTTTGAACACTTGATCCAATAAGGATCTTAGGAGGAAATTAGGGATGACGTTTCTCCAAGACTAAAATGGGAAACTAAGGGAAATGTATAAAAACAAATACAAAGAAACGAATATATTTTTTGGATTATTTGCAATTCTCTCAAAACGTACTTGATGCAAACTGTGACTCATGATCACAATATAATGACGCACTTTTCCTAATTGCATGAATTCATGAAATTAGGAAAGGTGGGCCCCTTTTCCTAATTGCACAAATTACTTTTATGGAAAAAACATTTTTTTGTTTTTAAATGCATGAAGATCCAATAAGGATCTTAGGAGGAAAATTGGGATGTCGTTTCTATAAGACTGAAATGGAAAACCACGGGAAATGTATAAAAGCAAATACAAAGAAAAAGCATGTTTTTTGGATTATTTAAAATACTCTCAAAACCTACTTAATGCAAACCATGTCTGATAATCATAGTCTAATGATGCTTTTTCTAGTTTCGTCCTTATTTTGAAAGCTTTACAGGTGATCTACGATCCTTTATAAGCTTGCTGAGCATGAAATTCTACATTCTTAGAAGATCAAGGTGCATCTTGTCTGAAGTGGTTTTCAAACTACAAGAATCCAAGAAGAACCTTATCTCTTGCAATATGAAGTTGCGGGAAATTTAGCCAATATTGTTGCGAACTATTTATAGCAAAGAATTGACGAAAGAGAATAAGCACCAAAAAGAGTAATACATGGTTTTGTTGTCAACTTAAGGAAACAGTAGATTGAAGGATTGTTCATAAGATAAAAATTGATACGTACATTCAAGTATACAATCATGTTGGATATGAACAAAGCTGCTACAGCACAAAGTAAAGTCATTTCCACCATTCTTGTTAACAAAAAATCAACATTTGAAAGAAGCAGACACAAGCAGCTGGCCATCGTATACCATCCACTTTAGTCTCCAGCCCACAACAGTCCATCTGTTACTGCATGCATTCAGCAGCCATGGCCACCACAGGAGGATTCCCTGCATGAAAGGAAGAGGATTTTCTATAGAAAAAAAAAGGTCAAGAAAAAGGGAACTACAAATCAGCTAAAGGGACACTCCTTGAACACATTAAATGTAGGACGGTTGAAATAAAAAAGGGAACTTCATCAATTCAGGATCATTGATGAATTTTTGCCCGAGAGGAAACCCTCTCAGAGTGTTGCATCAACTCTCTTCTCTTTTATTGTAACCTATCAATCCAACAAAGGAAAAGGAAAACTTGTTCTCTCTCTTTCTTTATGTTCCGCCCAGCCACTGAGCTCCCTCGCTCCCTGCTAGTGTCCTCTCTATCGCCTTGACCACTCATCATCCAAAGCCCCATCACAAACCGTCTCTCTCTGTGTATATGCCTGCATTCCTGACTGTCACCGGCATTGTCCTTCATAGTCGCCACCATTGTCACCATTGCCATCTCATTGAAAACCGTTGCTTTACCCTGCCTTGTCGGTGGGCTCTAACCCATCGAAATGAACCATTTTTTTTACTTTCCCATTGAAAACCCCCATTGCCACCTGTTTAAAACCGCCAACCACTATCACCGTCCATCCACAACTAGCATTTCCAGCCCCAATAGCCACCCAAGGTAGGCTTGTTGTTTTTTTTGTTGTAGCAACAAAGCAGTATTGTTTGTGAGATGAGTTGACAGCAACAATGATGTAGCTGTTTAAGAACAAGCTGAGTTCAACAGATAGCTTGATGAAGAATTGGTTTAGCATCTAGTACGGCAACAACAAAACCGTTGTGAGAACTTGGTGATTAAAGTAATGATATTCAAAACGATATTTTGCACAGGAAACAAATTATGCGAGAGCTCTAAGGCGTATCGATGCACTTTCCTTGAGGCTTATTTCACCACCGCCGGAATCAACAACTAGATGCAAGCGGATTTCAACAAAATTCCTTCGAGATACAATGGAAACTTATCTTGCACACACACAGTTAGCCCCAAACAATCGATGATGCTTGTAGAATGAGAAAAGTATGTTTCCCATGTGTGTACTAAATTGAACACACAACATACTATTTCAAAATATTTTGAGAATCAAGAAAAAAGCTTGGTGGGAGAGAATAGGTGATGAAGAAAATGGTTTGCTTACCTATTTATAGTTTCTGATTCTGAATGGTTTTTGAAAAGGTGGTGACCATTCAGTAAAGTAGCAAAAATGGATATCATCATATGAATTGACATGGTTTCCATTGGTCGTGAGATTTCTTTCTCCGTTTGTTTAAACAGCCCATTCAATTGTTTTCCTTTTAAAACGTGTCCATTTCATCAATTGAATGTCATCAAAATCCATATGGTAAAGGTTAACCATTGTGGCAATCCAGGAGTGAATCCTTCGTTTTTTATCACCATTTTCTTTTGAAATCGGTTTTGGAAAATTTCATTCACACTTCTTCCCCTTTGTTCGACATAGTATCACCCACAAAAAAAAAAAAAAAAAAAAAAAAAGAATGCACCCCTAGAGGTATACCTCTAAACAGATCAAACTCTAAAGAAAATGTAATTATGTACTAAAGTGGAGAAGCGCGCAGTGCATAAAACCCAATATGTATGTGCGTAGGTATGTTAATATAGCAGGTTTAATGTATGATCCCCTATATTACGAAAAAAAAAAAAAAGGTAAATTATATAAAAGCAAGTATGATAAAAGTGTCAATTTTAAAAATAGATATAACTTGTATATATCAATTAAAATTGAATGGAGGCATGATCAAAAAAATTTCTAAATGCCAAAGTGAAAATATTTTAACACTTTATTTTTTTTTTTTATAAAGACGAGAATGAATGACATTATTAGAGATTTTCATGGAATGATAAAAAAAAAAAATCCAAAATAAAGCCCCATGTAAGACAATTGCAATCATCATTCATAGTTTTATTACAAACTAGATATCTGAAAGATGATTTTAACCAAAGATATGGATGAATGATTGAGAATAGATGGAAATAAGTTGAATTATCTTAACGAGCTGGAAATTTAGTAATTTTCATGTATATTTGATCTTAAAATTAACACTTTTTTTTTTAAAAGATAGAATGAAGATAATTCTCAAGCCCAAGCCTAGGCCTGATGCATGCGTGTATGGTCTAACATGTCCTTTCAAAGCTCTTTGAACTAAGGTTCATGAGTTGCCAACTATATAAAAGGGCATGTGTATTTCTCTCATCCTTCAATATGGGGCTAAACTTTGTCTCTTAGTCTTCACGTGCACAAGTCCCTCACATGTGACTTATGCACTTTAGGATTTTCACATATTTATAGAGCACACACCCCCAATAGATTCCATAGCCTTTTCACATTTTCCTTAGAGTTAGAATTCATTAATTCATATATACTATTCTTTTCCATCCATGTTAGTCACTTTAAATCAATATTTCTTGGTCATCATAAATTGGGCTCTTATGTCTTATGATTCTTAAAATATTTTGATTTTCTTGCAAATCTATTTTCTAATTTATGCATCATTAGGAAACATAGATAGCATCCATCGACTACCCCATCTAATTCCTTTGCATTATTGCCTTACCTCATAGCATTGATTCTTCATAACATTCATATTCATATCAGCCACATCAAGTCCCTTTAATCTACACATCTTGATTGTCATTAATTAAGTTCTAAGCATCCATTAAATCCTTTAGTCCTTTCATCGATTCCTTTTGAATCATCTTGGATCCTTATTCTTTAGTTTTTTTCTTACATAGATAGTTTAATTCTTGGTTAGGCTAGAATTATTTTGCCCATTAAATTTAATTCATGCATGTTCAAGATCTTATTCTTGTATTCCCCTTTGCATATTTTTTGAAAACTTTTGTGCACACTTGATTTTATAAAAATATTTGAAATTCGTGCACACTACATATTAAGATGTTTGTAAATCAGGATTTTCTACATCTTAAGTTATAGGTAAATCAAGATTCATTGCACCTTAAAATTTTGCATCATAATACTTTATAATTAGTTGCATATTTCATTTATTGTATAATTATTAATTAGGGCATTATTTTCTTAGGGTTGATTCTAGCAATATCCATATTAAGTATCATATCCTAGTCAGGATCCATATCCATTTTAGATCAATATCCATTTAGAGATTCATATATATTTTAGATCTATATCCATTTTGAGACCCAAATTCAGTTAGGACCAAGACTGATAGGAACCCCTCCTTTTATATGCTCACATTTCAATTCAGGTGTATAGGTATTTTTCTCTTTTATTAGATAGGAATTTTGTAGCGCAAGAACCGACCATTGCCCATCGAGGCAAGAAGGTGATTGTGAAAAGAACTTGATTTGGACCCACAACGCATAAGATAAAAGTGAATAAGAGGTGAGTCACTCTTGACTTGTTTTTATTTACTTTAAATAAATTAATAAGATTGGATACAAGTTAAGTATTTCGCAAAACCTAAAATTTGTATATATTTACCAAGCACATAATTTAAGAAATTCAAATTTATTCAAGAAGTCAATTTGGTATCATAAAAGATTGACCCTTGCTCAGTAGAGCAAAAAGACCTTTGGCAAAAAGAACTTGTATATGCCCACATTGCAAAAGAGTGCTTAGAGGTATTCTCTTTTTCAAGCTTTATTTCCTAATTCTCCCATCTTTCCTCTTAAGAGGATCATGTCATGGGTCAAGGTTCCACTGGATCTAAAAATCTAATAAAGCAATACTTGAACTTATGGAAGATAAACTCATAGGGCACTGATGGTTTCACAAGCCACTTTTTCATTCTTATTCGCACATAATCTGTAAGGATATTTCCAAATCTATTCCGAAAGGGGAAGATCCTAAAGGACATTAATACCACAAGCATCATCCTCATTTCGAAGAAGCATAGTGCAAAAAGGTTTGTAGACTTTATACTAATAAGTCTATGTAATTTCATTTGTTTAAGTAATGGTGAACAAGATGAGAACTATTCTATTGAGAATATCCTCAAACCAATGTGTAGTCACCTTCAAGGCCATAGTATCTAAGAGAGCATTATACTAGCACATGAGATCGCAGACTATATATCTTGGAGTAAGCAAGCTTTAGTAATGATTCATGATTATGACAGGCTAGGATACACAAAACCACAAGGAGCACCGCATGCAAGGGGAAAAAATAAAGAGTAGAGGTGGGAAGAGAGAGTGTCCATTATGAACAAGTACAGATTAGGGAACCCCTAATCCCTTTTTATAGAAAGCATGATGGATCATGGATCTCGAATCCGATCCAACCGAACGCCTCTCTATCCCATAATCGTTCCCGTGTAGATCCATTTGACCATTAGATCGAAATGTTTTCGTGTAAAAAGATAGAACGAAAATAATTCTCAAAACCAAGCCTAGGCCCAACGCACGCGTGTGTGGTCTAGCATGTCCTTCCTAAGCTCTTTAAACTAAGGTTCATAAGCTGCCAACTATATAAAAGGGCATGTGGGTTTCTCCCATCCTTCAATATGGGGCTAAACTTTATCTCTTGGTCTTCACATGCACAAGTACCTCATATGTGACTTCTACACTTTAGGAATTTCACATATATAACAAAGATACATCAAATGAATATATAGGATTGCTTAACAAGAACTAAATACAATTAATACCTATGGGTTTAATTAACCCAATAGTTAATTAGCATTAATTCTAACAGTATCTTACAAGGAAACCTAGTCCCCCTCCTACCTATTCGATCTAGTTAGGCAAAGACTATGAAGGAATCTCATTTTAAGACAAAGAAGGAGAGAATAAATTTTGGTTTGAGAGTTCTTGTGGAACCATAGTTTATTTGTAGATGATTCAATTGCTCTCCTTATTAGATTAGAGCGGAGCCACATATATTTTCATACATATGAGAAATTTGAGAGACTTAGAATTTCATGTTAGTAAAGAGAAGTCGATGATCATGATGTTTGGGTGCTAGTAGGTGCAATTGCAAATAAAGAATGTTCTCCCAATTTTGGATGCTCTGCTTTAAGCTCGCACTACATAGTTTCAGCCATGTTGAACCAACGGGAGGCTTTGAGATTAAAAGGTAGAAGATCTCAGCAAAGTCATGCTATCAAAGATGGCGGTGAAAGTGGTAGCAAAGAATGCAATCCTTGGTTAGATCTTATTTGGAACAGATATTTGTACATTGGGAGTGGCAAATCAGGTCATAAGATTGGGTCACGTTAAGTTCGGAAGATAACCTGTACTTGACCCAATTTTTCTTCAGGTCGTACTTTTTGTACCCAAACCCAAACTGAGCCTGGTTTGGATCCACTTCAGCTCAACCCCAATATGTATAAGAACTTATCCAATATATACGCATTATACATATACATATATTCATATCTTTTACATCTATACCTGGTATATATCTATTATCAATGTAGAATATATGTCTAATGTGCATATTGTATATGTATATATTATCTATATTGATATAAGTAATACATGTACAAGCATACATGCAAACATACATATACATAAGTATATGTACATATAGTAGTTTGTGATGGTCTCACCCATCGTGAGGTCTAGATGAGCAACCATCTCAATAACTAGCTTTCCCTTGAGTGTGTATATATAGGTGACCAATCAGCATATTGGATTCCAAAGTAGTAGTTAATTCACTTTGCACATAATAATAATCCATTATAATAATTCTTAGAGGCTCTATAGGCCATGACAAAAAGGTATTACATGCCGAGATCAAATACCTCAAATGGAACATTGAACCCTCTACTTCGGGTCACTAAGGTGGAGCATGCTAGAGAACAAAAACATTTACCCTCAATGGCAAACTTCAAGTTTTTTCATAGATTTCGTTGGCAGCCTTATTGTGTGAATGGACACCCTGACTATACCTATCACTTGTCATGGTTTCATAGATGCATTCAATGTTTAGATATTGTAGAGCCATATATACCAAAATGAGTTACTTGTCAATTTGATATCATCAACAAATCTTGATTGAACCATTAAGGCTTATTGTAACACATAGACTAACAAAGTGACATGCTTATAAGGTGGAGTATCATCCACAATATGAGTAGTGGTGGTCAAACAGCTCACACTGTATTCGATTGCAATACCTTGGTGTTCATGCATCATACCCGTAAGAATGCAATGGTTCATATATGAACTAGTATATTGTATGGTCACATCCATTTTTGGAAAGATTAAATGCATCAATACAAACACCTTCATCATACGTCGAACAATCACCCTTCATCATCAAATGTAACCAAGTGAATGCATGTGTATTTGTAACTATGTGAGTAATTGCATTCACTTTTCCTCTTCTCTCTTGTTTCTTTCTCTCTTTCTCTTTCTCTTTCTCTCTCTCTCTCTCTATATATATATATATAAACATAGGGTAACCACAATACACCTTTCATGGCATGTAGAAGAAATTTAGGTAGACAAATAGAATCATTGTACTAGGCAAATAGGTAAAGTGATGTTACCATTGAAACATAGAAAGAACTTGCAACTTAATATATAAGTCGCTAATCATTCATATTATATATGTTATCATTCCTGGGACCTCAAGTTAATGAGTCATACTATGAAATTATGGAAAAGAATTATCGAACGTAGGTTAAGACCAGTATCAAGTACAACAGAGAACCAATTTGGGTTCATGCCAGGCAGATCTACGATTGAAGCGATTCACCTTTTGAGATGTCTTATGGAACATTTTAGAGCAAAAAAGAAAGACCTTCACATGATATTTATTGATCTAGAAAAAGCTTATGATAGGGTACCGAGGGAGGTTCTTTGGAGAACTTTGGAAAAAAGAGGTATCCCATTGACATATATTAACCTTATAAGAGACACGTATGATGGTGCAAAAACATGTGTGAGGACTCATGAAGGAATGACAAACTTCTTTGAAGTTAATATTGGGTTACATCAAGGATCAACTTTAAGCCCATATTTATTTATAATGGTGATGGATGAGTTAACAAAACATATTCAAGATGAAGTGCCTTGGTATATGTTTTGTAGATGACATTGTATTAGTGGAGGAGTTTAAGGAAAAAGTTAATAGAAAATTGGAACTATGGAGACAAACATTAGAAAGCAAAGGCCTTCGACTTAGTAGAACAAAGACAGAATATATGGAATGTAAGTTTAATCATTTGGTTACTTCAAAGGACATAGAAATTAAAATAGGCACATATTGCATTCCTCAGAAGGAAAGTTTTAAATACCTAGGGTCAATTTTTCAGAGTGATGGAAGAATTGATGGAGATGTTATGCATAGAATTAATGCTGGTTGGTTAAAATGGAGAGGAGCATCAGGTATTCTTTGTGATAAGCAGATACCATTAAAATTAAAAGGTAAATATTATAGAGCAGCAATTAGGCCTGCCATGTTTTATGGTTCAGAGTGTTGGGCAGTTAATCATCAACATGTACAAAAGATGTGTATGATAGAAATGAAGATGTTGAGATGGATGAGTGGTCATACAAGAAAAGACCGTATACATAATGAGGTTATTAGAAATAAAGTAGGAGTGGCACCAATAGAGGATAAAATGAGAGAACATCGTTTAAGATGGTTTGGACAAGATCAAAAGAAGAACCTGTAAGAAGGTTAGAAAAACTAAATTTGGAAAGTATTAAAAGAGGTAGAGGACGACCACAAAAGTGTTGGAAAGAAACAATAAAGATCGATCTAGCTTATTGGGAGTTAACTGCTAACATGGCACAAGATAAGGATCTGTGGAAACAAAGAATCCATGTAGCCGATCCCGTCTAGTATGGGAAAAGGCTTAGTTGTTGTTGATAAGTTAATTGGAGATTCATTCACCGTATGTATCTATAGAACATGTAATATAAGGTAAGTAATCAAAGTCAACCAATATATCACAAGTTGACAAACAGATTCTTACTGTGAGAAAATATCCCACCAAATCATCATAGCGAATGTACATGTGTCACACAGGTAACTGCCATCGTCTGCCAATATTATAATGAATGTTGTCGACCCAACCCTAGAGAAGTATACTAATGCAGCATTGTATATCATGGCTATGACCCAACCACATTTGAAAAGAACATTGATCTTGTGAGCACAAGACAACTCAAGTGATTGCTACACATCTTTCCTGATCGATGATACATCGCTTGAATCATCCATGGAAGATGCTTCCAAAACTTGATTTTTCGATCTGTTTTTCATGCGGTTCTTTTCTAAATTGATATAAGACTTTGAATAATATCTGTAGAGTGATGGTGTGGGATTGAATACGGTTGGAAATAAATTGAAAATAGTAAAAAGAGAAAAATGAATAGATTGAAGATCGGTGAGAGTAGAAAAGTTGTCAGAGTAAAGATACAAAGTTAGAAAGAAGAGTACATGCATAAAGGCTAGAGAGAAATGGCACGATGGTCTGATATTGGAACTAGTAACATTTAAGGTGTGGGAAGAGAGTAAGGAGTGTGGAGAGAGAGAGAGAGAGACTGCATGGGACAATTTCAGGATTTAAAGAAAAGATATATGTTTAGTAAAAAGAGTGCATGTATATTTCATGTTTGTGTGTGATGTTTTCTAACTCACACAAACAAGGTGTATATATATATATGTACGTATGTATGTATGTATGAAAATTTCTCATGCATACTTGTGCATTCCTTTGGCATCTTTTAGTCAAGAGTGTCATTTGAAAAATTATGAAGGTTCTTTTAAAGCATAAAGGACATAATTCTTGCCCCTAGAAAAACAAAAAAAATTGAGTACTTAGGTGTAAGATATATAGGGTAGAATCACTAATGTACACGCATGCACTTTCAAGCGTGCACTTAGTTGTTTTGTTGATTCCAACTCGTTTAGGATAGTCTTAGGTCGTGGTCCCTCTAATGCATTGACTTCTTGGAGAACTGAACTTGACATCACCCACCTCATGCGTTGTATTACTACAATATCTTGTTTCAATTAAAACAATTATATGATCTTCCTGACCTATAAGTTTAATATTGTTTTTGGCTACAGAGTGAGGCCGAAGCCTAACACACAAACTGTGCGCTCCCAGGAGTTGAACTCCCCACCAGGGGCAATGGAGTCAAGCTGCTCTACGGTTGACCCAAAGCTAGGATTTGTTTTGTCCAAACTAACTCATTTTATTTAATCATATCCATCGCTGAAACAACAAAGAAGAATTCAATCTTTATGTGGGGAAGTTCACATACTAGTCATATATATTAACTAAATAATAAAACTTCCTTGAATTAGTGAAGAAAGAAGCTCAGGTCCGAACTGCAGAAAACTAGAAATCCAATGCTTATTAAATATGCATTGACCCCTCTAATTTATTTGCAACCCATACTTCATCCGATTCAACAACAAATTAGTTAGTTGTCATTGTTTCTGGTCTTTCCTTTTTTCAGATTTGTTTGGATTTTGGGAATAACCAGTACAATATATACAAAACCTAAAGTTAGCTTCATGTCCATGGTGGGTTTTGGGGTTCGGGAACATCAAGGATATGCACCCGGGGTGTGGTTTGGTCGATGTCTTTATGATGGATCCTAGGTGCAACCCAATGTGCCCTCAAGGATGGATGATGTACATGAGTTTTGTCAAAACTGCTTTTTGGAATTTGTACATGATTTTGAAAACCAAATATCTTGTGATTTTCAACTTTTTCAATTTTTTTGGATTTTTTCAAACAAATGCTAGAAGGATGAACATAAAAGACTTTCTTTTTGGAATTTTCAGATTTTTCCAATGTTTTTTTGTTTTGGAAGTTTTCTATATTTTTTTGGTTTTTCCAAATATATATATTTTTTTAGATTTTTTTCTAAAAAGGGGTCTTTCATCAAACCTACAAAGAAAACACCATTAATTAAACTCTAAACAAGAGGTCTAAGTCATAGATTTTGGTTTTAGTGGTTCTAGGACACCCTTGATCCAATTGGTCTTATGTGGTGACTCAGGGGGTATGCATGGGGTTTATCGCAATCCACGTCGATTTTGGTTGGGTATAGGTAGTATGGGCTCTAACCTACCTTGGTTCTTAACTCCTAGACCCTGGTACGGTGCATACCCTTTGTTCAATATCATATTCCAAGGCTTTTTGAGTTTTGAAATTTTTTTATAAAGAGAATGACCTTAGAATAACGTGTCACCAACATCTAGGATACATGCAACCCTAGATGGTTTGGGATTGATCCTAGGTGCAACCCAATGTACCCCTAGGGGTGGATGATTTGAGTTTGTTTCGATACAAAAGGAGAGCATATTTGATCCCTTACACCATGGAAAGATATGGATTTCAAGAGAAACCATGGTCGATCCCTTGATTGGTTTATGGATGTTTGGGGAAGTCATGGTCATAGGCTTAGGTTTATGAGATAAACCTAGGCTCTAAGAGATTTGTTTATACATGATAGGATTAGGTGTACCTACGATGTCGATGCATGCCTTAGGAGTAATCATGTCTATCATATTTTGAATTTTGTTTTCTTTTTGTTTTTCATTTTTGTAAACACCCTAAATAAATTTTGTAGAGAAAAGAGAGAGTGAGAGAGGAGAAGAAGAAGAGGAAGAGTTCCTTCTTAAAACCGTGCATCCATTAGAGGGCCGGTGATTATAAGTATTCTTCTCCCTTTTGATTTTAATTTTCTTTTCTTCCTATTCAATTTGAGAAGGGGTTGTATTAATGGAGCTAGTCTCCCCCCCATGTTGTAATAAAGTAGGAGTGCTGCCATTTCATTTTGGTTATGCATATGCCTTCTACTTGTTCGCTTTGATGTCTCTTCTACCTCTCTATATTCTATATACTGTTTATGTAATTTAAATTCGGGTGAGTTGTATCACGTATGTTATAAAAACATTAAAAATTTGTTTTCAGCGTCTCTGCATACGTATGTTGTTTTAATTTTCATTTTTTCATCTCTACTCCGATTGATCTGAAATTTGGCATACCTCTTTCACACACACAAGCCCACATCTAATAAAATTTGTAAGAATTTTAGGGTCATGCAACCCCGTAATAAAAGGTATGTAAAATCCAAAAAATCTAGAAGCATTTCTGTCAATTTGTATTTCCTGCAACAGAGTCTGGGTAATAATCTCATAACTCTTGTGTAGTGATCCAAATTGAGTGAAGTTTGGTTCATCGGAAAGCTGACACCCACATCTTTCAAAAAAAAAAATTCACCGAAATCGGAGCTCTGGGCACCGAGATACAGAACTTTTTGTGTTCCATCAAGGAAACCCTAACTCATCATTGTCTCTCAAGGAATACTACTTTACCCACCCACCCTCTCTCTCTCTCTCTCTTAATGGTCAGTACCACGTGTACTGCACAAAAGAAGTTGGATCCCGTTTAACATTATTTACTTTAATTTAGTTGAAGCATGACAATTAGAGTAAGCTCTAAACCATTGATTTTGTAAGCTGTTGATTTTGGTCATTTTAGAATATTGGAATCTTGCTGTGCAGTAACTTGTGAAATCTCCGTAAAATCGACATCAACCAAGTCTTGTACTACCAAGGTGAAAGTCTTGTAAGTTTTCTTTTAGTTCCTCCGATGAATCTAATGTCATTAGTACATACACATATATATAGAGAGAGGTAGTTATAATCTTGCATAAACATTTTTGCCGTTTGATCTTTGAGATCAAAAAATGGTATTTGAATTACCATTTCATTAAAGAATGGTACTTTTAATTCAAATGGTGGACATATTTATATAAGATTATGCATAAAAAAATATTATGCATTTAACACTACTTATATATATGTAAATGTATTTGGCATTCCTTTTGGTGGGGAGTTCGACTCCTAGAGAACGCAAAGTGCAATTGTTCTACTTTAGAAAGAACAATATCTTTTCAAAAGACTATTCATAAACTGCCTGGGAGCTCAACCTTAAGGTTGGTCTGCACCAGCTACAATGGTGGGGAGTTTGAGTTTAAAGGGCTCTCAATGCCCCTTTATTTTAAAGAAATTTTTTTTAATCTGGTGTTGGCGGTTCAGTTTCTGGCCGGTTCGGTTATAAAAAATATAAATCAATTGCAGTAGGAACTGAACTTGTTGCTTAAAATATGAGGGAGATGTGGTAATGCGCAGCAATGTATATTTAATATGGGGAAATAATTTTCAAACGCTATGTGATGAGATAGTTGACCTCATTTAGAAAAGTTCTTTTATGAAAAACGAACAGGTTAGAGAAGAAGACTTGTGAACCTGTATGAGCTTTACGTTTTTTTACTCACACATGCGCTCTAGTGCGCATAAACCCGAGTTTAAGCGTCAGAAGGTTCTTTTCAATTTTTTTGTTTTTGATTGGCTAGCTGCAATTAGGGTTGATAGCCGAGAAATAACCTAACATGTCATTCTTGAAACAAAGGAACCAAACCAAACTGTAGTTAAATAACCTTTGTTCGAATAAGACATGGACGTCTTGGAACCGGCCCGATATTTCCAACCAGCAGCAAACTAGACTAAGAACCGTAACCCGTGAAACCAGACCCGGTTCGGTTCTTTTTTCCCTTTTATGAAGCCAAAACCAGCCCATAGCTATAACAGGTGGTTTCAAACTGTCTTTTTTTAAACGTTATCTTTTATGTTTGACGGTTTTGAACGTTTAAGATACAAAACCGGAACCATCCAAAAAACAGAATTGAACTGATTCAGTTCTGGTTCTAGGTTAACCGAAACCAGCCATGTGTAGTTCGAGCATGTCCATGAGCTGCTTGCAAATACTTTTATAATCGAAGCTGAATCTAGTTAAGGAAGAGATTTCGTTAAGTAATAGCCCTTTTGTTTGCAAAAGTTTTACTTCCTAAAAAGCTTAGAGGAAGCTTTCACATGCCGAACCAAGCTCAACATACCATTTCATGCTTTTGTATGGTTCAACTAAACAAATAATATAAACGGGATACGACGAGCCAAGCTGAGCCAAACTACGAACAGATTGGTTCATATACCAGCCTAGCTGAGATTAGACAGACCTACTAGATGTACACCTGCGGTATCCAAACTCACGACCTCCTATTTGAAGGCTGTTGGAGTGAACCGTCTCCAGCCAGAACAGCTGACTCAATTCATGTTTATGTTAATGTCCCTTTTAGTGAATGGTAAAACACTGGCCTCTAAATTTTTCATATTAAGAGAATTTGAAAGAATTCAATGTTCATAAAAAAAAAAAAAAAATTCAAAGAATTCATCGTTGAACCCATTATTTTATTTTGTATCGCAAAAACTAAAGTACAAGCAAGCCATTGAATTGGTCGTCAGTCACTATACACACAAAATGCAACTAATTTTTATTGGACTCTTAATCATTTTCTCTTTTATCCCAATTTTACAGTCCATGTGTGAGTTTGTGTTTGGGTTAGCATGTGTGTGTGTGTGTGTGAGTGAGAGAGAGAGAGAGAGAGAGATCCTAGTTGCAATCATGTTGGAATGAACCGTGTGATGGGACTAACTTGATCAAGATTTGAACAGGTCGGGACAAGGAAGAAAAGCACGCCCACAATTAACAAATTGGTGAACCTATAGCATGGACAGCGGTAGGACTCGGCATTGAGTCTTAAGGGACTTCAGATAGACAAGGCCAGTTTTGAACCGAACAGGCGGTTCAAATTGGAACCTACCAAACAGGAACCGACCATGTCTAGGGTGAGATGAAGTCTAAGTAGGTGAAATTTAGTGAGGCGAGCTATATAATTTCTCAGAATATTCATATTGCTTGTATTGTTTTTCTTTCTTTCTGATTTTTTAAGATTTCAGTGAGGTGGGCCGATGCTTGACCCATGAATAGGTCAGGCTACTGCTTCAATTTTTTTCTTCGTGAAAAGGCCAAGAGAAAGATGGCATTTGGTTTACCTTAAAAACACTTTAATATAAACAATAACCTTAGGGAGCATGGTTTACGTAAAAAGTTAAAACAAACCAGCTGAATGTGTCATGTTCATGTTCCGCAAGATGGCCTGGCAACTCTCTCTGTAAATCTTTCCGAAAAAGAAAAATTAAAAGGAGCTCAACCTGTTGTACACTGACACAAGCTCAAAAGCTAGCTGCAATCAAAGAGATTCATAAAACCAGGGTCTGCACTTGTGTACTTGGTTCATAAATACAATTAGATAGTAACTATGCATTTCTAAGCATGGAGACTCAATCTTATCAAATTTCCAAGTGCGCTACTGTTTCACACAGGGTGAAACTCCCATTGACACGGCATGCTCCTGCTTGGATCACCTGCTCTTTCATGGTTCTGTTGTAGGTGCAAGGGTGTCTCAAAGGGTAATAAATAACCTCCACCCTTGAGAAGGAATGAGGAGCTGTGGGTCCCAAAGAGGCAGCTGGTATTAGTTTGTGTGTCGATCACACCCCTCTTTGTCCGTTTGACCACATGGGTGGTCTTGCAGCAACCTCCTTCACTTCTTAGTTTAATAAAAACATTATTATAATATATTGCCTCTTCCAAGGGCATTCTATCCTTTTATCCAAACCTCTAGCGAATCTCATCTTCATAATAATTGAGTGTGCTCTTATCTGCTCTGATTGCATTTCAAAGAAACAACTCTTTAACATTGAAACATCAATCATAGACAGTCATCTCATCAGAACTCATTTTCACTCTCCTTTTCGTTGAAGCTCATTTGAAAGATCCAGCGTCGTGAAAAACAATTTCTTCAAGAGGGAGGAATGCCTAAAAGAATATGGTTAGATGCCCTTCCTAAAAGGCTTAGTATGTGGTGACAAACAACTAACGAGGATTACGTTATGGGGGATTACTATTGCCACAACCTAATTACTAAGGGCACATTCTTCTTTCTGTTTTTGCCTCCTACACACACCTCTCTCTCTTCAAGGACCCCCATCCTCCTCCTCCTCCTCCTCCCTCTCTCTCTCTCCCCTGCTGCTCCTCTTCTTTCGTCCGCCATTGCTGGAATAGTTGCTGCTGCTACCATCACATCGCTGGAGTTTAGCATCCATCATTGGAGCAATTATTATCAACAACTGGCTAGAGGAGATTGTCGCTGGAAAAGCCACTGCATAGGCTAGTTTGCGTTCATTAGAAACAAAAAGAACCCGAGGGTTCACATCTATTAAAGTGAGATGCGCAAGGAAAGAGACGCAACCTCCTCATCCTTCGTTATTGGGAAACACTCACCGTGTTTACGTCCCGTCGATTAATGAAAACCTTGCTGTGGTACCACAACATTAACATGCTCCCTCTGGCTGCACTTAATGGAACTTGTAGTACTTAGGTAATCATAGTGAACCTCATGACTAACTCAGCCTATCATGATATGAGCGTGAAAAGATAACTATGCGAGATGAGAATGTAATCATTAAAGTTAACATAAAAATTTTATTTAGTTTTTTTTTAAAGTTTTTTAATTAAAAAATATTTCTTTGAAAAGGTTAACAAAATTATAGTCTTCTTTTGTTTTAGATGCAACGGTTGTACTTAATCTTTAATTATCCCCAATCTAATCAAAGCAAGGAGTTTGCATCGACATGCATGGAACATGACAAAGAACTTATTGAGTTAAAAAACAATATAGATCATAAATAAATACAACCTAAAAATATCATTTCATCCATACATAAAACATAAATAAGCAAACAATAGTTAATATATAAAGAAAAGAAGAAAGATAACACTTTTTTAGAGTTTGGCTTGAAAACAAACTCACCTATATAGGGAACATAATACTAGCCTACATATATATATATATATATATATATATATATATATATATATATATATATATATATATATATATATATATATATATATATATATATATATATATATATATATATATGCATAATTTGCATTGACGACCTCCATTTAATTCGGCTTATAGGACAAAATGAATGGGCAACATAATGCACTAACTACCTTGTATGTCTTCTCATCAACATAGATGTGGAAGACATACCAATTCAACTTTAGATACAAACCAATCATCCCGTACAACTTCTTGCATGAAACCTAGAAAGCTACAACACTGCCAAGAACTCGATAGATTACCGCTCAACAAAGTTCACACTTGTCGAAAACAACACCGACCAGCTTTTGGAGATCAGAGTCATTGCACTAATATTTTGGATTAACTATAATATGTTAACATGAAAACTAGAAAGAACAAGATTTCGACGGCCTCCGTCCAATTTGGCCTACATAACAAAAGGGGTGGGCTCAACCACTCTACACATCTTCTCATCAACGTAGATGTGAATGACATACCACTTCACCCTTAGATACAACCCAATGACCTCTTATGAATCCATGCATATTAATTGGAAAGTTACAATCTATTCTCTTATACTTTATGTATATGTACAAAATAAAAACAGATGTTCACATAGAAGGGACATACGATGCTAATATGTAAGAAAAGTAAGTGCTAAATAAACTAACAATTAATGTGATTTATGAAAAACCATAACGGATACCTTATCAAGACTCGAGGAAAGCAATCTTGGTAAATGCAAAGTTGAAAGACAATTATATAGCAAAAACCATGATAAATAAGAAGTCAATTTGTGAGAAGTATTATGCCAAAGATTGACTGACAATGAGGAGACTAAGACGAATCATCGATTTACCAATTGTCCTAAACCCATAGATTTACAAAGAATGAACAAAGCCCTAAGTATAAACCCTTAATGCAGTATACGAATAGCACCCAGCATATGCAAAATCATCTACATAAATTCTACATGTTAAGCACTGAACAAATTCAAATCATACTAAAAAGGATAGAAATTATACGAATGAAAGGAAAATCTCTTTAATGTTTCATATCTGTAACGAATAAAACAAAATACCAAACCCTAAGAGAGATTGCAGATGAAAAAATCACAAATGAAGAAGAAAACACCTCTTTATGAAGGAAAACAAAGAGAAAATCCCAATCACGTGTGTTGCAGTTGACCACGAGAGGGAGCGAGAGCGTTGTAGTCAAGCACGAGAGTGAGGAAGGGAGGGAGAGAGAATGGCAAAGACAGAGCGGTATAGTCAAGCGGCACAAGAGGGAGAAAGAGATTTATGGATCACAAGTCTGCAAACCTTTTTCTTTGACCTGCTTTTAGTAAACATCTCTAGGGTCTATTATCCAGATTTGTGACCGATATTGCTAATAAGTCAACGGCCGCGTCATGTCGAACAAGTGAAGCGCCCATCCACAGTCACAGGTGATGTTGTTACTACTAATTGACCAAATCGATAAATATCGAAAACCAAAGGGTACCGTAGTTTTCAAAACGCACGGACTAAATAATATAGGCATGCATGCCCACAACATGTGACATGTGAAATAACATGGTCATGCATACTAGAAAACTGCAAACTAGAAAAGTGACAAAAATATGTTGGGCGAATCTAATGGATGCATATTCGTAAAAAATTGCTTAGTGGTGGAGTGAATTTAGACAAGATAAAATGAAAGCAAAGTGAGCTTGCTACAAATTACATTATACCAACATGACTGATGAAACCTAAGAGGTTATAAGAGCATGGAGAAAAAGTGAAAAAGGTCATCACGTGAAGCAAAAACTAAAACTTGAGTGGCATTATGTAAAAGCCTCAACCCAAAAAAGGCTAGAAAATATAATTTTAGGATAGCTAAGACTAGAGATGCAAAAACTAATGATCTTACTATTGTTAAATTCATCAAAAATGAGGGTACAAGGATTCTCATGATAAGCAATGAAATAAAAATAAATAAAAAATAATTTATAAGCTTTTAATGAAAATATAGGTACTATTATTAGCTTGGTAGAGTTAACCAACTCAAAAGAGTACATAAATCATAATTCTTATCGATATATTCAAAAGAATAAAATCAACAAGCCTCTTAAGCTTGTGAAGGTTGCTAAATGTTTATGACAAAACAATATTCCTATAAAAGTATAAAAAATCGTAGGAGAGACAAGTATCACTTCAACTACAAGATTATTTAATGAATTATAGAGAAACCAAAAAATACTTGAGGAAGGAAATAAAAGTATGGTTATGAATACAAGAACAAGGAAGACATTTAATATTGTGGAAATTATTAGAGTAACAAGTTGATTAATCATATTATGAAGTTATGTGAAAGAACTATTGGATGAAGGTTGAGATAAATATTGAGTACAATAGAAAAATTATTTTGGTTCATGCTACATAGAACTACTATTATGGTTATTAGCCTATTAGATGTCTTATGAAATATTTTAAAGGCAAAAAATAATAACCTTTACATGATATTTATTGATTTAGTAAAAAGCTTAAGATATGGTATTAAGTGATAACCTTTGGAGAACCTTGACAAGAATAAGGAAGACATTTAATATTGTGCAAATTATTAGAGTAACAAGTTGATTAATCATATTATGAAGTTATGTGAAAGAACTATTGGATGAAGGTTGAGATAAATATTGAGTACAATAGAAAAATTATTTTGGTTCATGCTACATAGATCTCCTATTATGGTTATTCGCTTATTAGATGTCTTATGAAATATTTTAAAGGCAAAAAATAATAACCTTTACATGATATTTATTGATTTAGTAAAAAACTTAAGATAGGGTATTAAGTGATAACCTTTGGAGAACCTTGAAAAAGAGAGATATATTATTGATATACATTAATCTTATAAAGATATGTATGATCATATATAAACATGTGTGAGGACTTATGAAGGAATACCGGATTTATTGATGTCAATATGGGATTACAAAGCATTTTGAAGGTGAAGTGTTTTGGTGTATGTTGTTCACATATGATGTGTTAGTAGATGAGTCTACAAAAAAGTTAAACAAGAAATTCAAACTATGTAGAGAAACATTCAAAAACAATGGATTTTAACTTAGTATAAAAAAGCAAAGTATATGGAATGCATGTTTGATGATTTGGTTACTTCAAATGACATGAAAAACAAGATTAGCACACATTATATTCCTCAAAATAAACATTTTAAATACCTAGAATTAGGTTATTTGAAAGCACTGTGAAAATTGATGGAGATGAACACATAAAATTAATTCAAGTTGGTTAAGAAAGAAAGGTGCATTAGGTATTCTATATGATAAGAAGATTTCATTAGAGTTAAAAGGTAAATATTGTAGAAAAGCAATTAGACCCGCTATGAATGCTTTTGAGTGTTAGGTAGTTAATTATCAACATATAGAAAGGATGTCTATGACAGAAATGAAGATCCTTAGATGTATGTATGGTGATACAAGAAAAGAACGAATTTTTAATAAGGTTATAAAAACCAAATCGGGAGTCATGCCAATAGATGATAAAATGACCTTTTAACATGGTTTGGACACGTGTAAGCTCGAGTAAGAAGGTGTGAGAAACTAGACGGTAAAAATATTAAAAGATAAAGAGGAAGTCCACAAAAGTGTTGTTAGTAAAAAAATAATGATTTGGCTTTTTTATTAAGTTAATTATTAGTATGCCCATGTTATTGATTTGGTTGAATTTGTACATTTTTTGTTTCATTGAGTTTGTTTTTAATTAGAATCTCGATGAAAAAATATATCATCGAGTTTTGACCTTGAGACGTAGCATAGGAGTGTCTCTCCTACAGGAGAGATGTAATTTTGTTATGTCTCTTTCTTGTAGAAAACACGATAATGTCATAATTATGTCCTATTTGGGAATGCCGATTATTAACAGGTTCCTGATGTGGGAGATGTTGTTAAGGCACATCTCATATGGTTACATCTTATTTTCTTGATGGATTTTTGTTTTTTAATATTATATATATCTTATATATGATGTAATGTATAGTCACATACATATTTTACTTGCTCATTATTTTTTATCATATGCAAGTACATCTCATAGGATATGAGTAGAAGGGCATAACATCATTGCATCATGTAGGAGACATAACACCATTGCATATAGATGACGATCACGCAGGCAATAATGAGGAGGAAACAAAGAGATGTTCGCCAATACACATGTTAATGAAGTCAAGCCTTCACAATATGAGAACGATGTAGATACTCGAAGGATTGAGATGGATAGTGCAAATAGTGATGGTAAGGAAATGCTTGATATATCAAGGTTACTCAATTTTGAAAGTCACAACACTTATAAAACCTAGAACAATAAGATAATTTTGAACTTTAGTGAAATTCTAAATTTGTAGTTTAGTATTGAAGAGTTAAACTGACTATGTGAATGTAAAGATGCATACATTCAAAAAGTAGTAACAGCTCACACATAATATACTATTGTCAAAGTATGGTTAGTAAAGTAAACGGATGTGAAGCCCGACAATTGGGTTGATATTGCATATAGGAAAGGGTTAATTGTGCAGAGAGATTTGTTATACGAAGTTATAGATCATATGTTGTTCAGTATTTTTATCAATCATTAGCAACGAGACACAAACAACTTTTATATGCCATGGGGTGAAATGATTATTACCCTTCACGATATCCACAAGATCCTTGGTCTTCTGATGGATAATGAGTTTGTAGGTTTGAGGCCATAGATGATTGCTAGAAGCAATGAAGATATTTTGAGTAATATGTTGGACATGAATATCAATGAAACAATTTTGGAGATTAAGCCCGAGGCTATTAGGTTTGAGGTGCTCCGAACCAATTTTAAGAGGACACTCACAAACGAGAAGAAAACATTAATTTATTTGTTCTATCAATCGGCTTGTTATCTACCATAAGCAATTAGATTTGATGACGCCATAGTAGATAAGTTATCATACTATAATTATCTCTTTTGTTTTTATACTATATGCAAGCTAGGATGTTATATCTTTTTATCTTTTCTTTTATACAATGCATATTGACTGGCAATCATATGGTTGTACAAAGTACTTGGACAATAATGCATATAAGTTATCAAGATACCATGGTTATATTCGGTCTTTCAATGTTGTGGAAATATAGTATAAAGATATTACCATTACCACTAGAAAATATTATGTTGAATGATAATAACACATGTACCAAACATCCCTCATAATTGGTTGCCCATCGTTTGATATGAATGGTAGAAATGTAGTTGACCCCTCATAGAAAGAAGTATCAATACTATACTCCATCGAGTAACGATGACTGAACCTATGCCTAGCATGAACCTCCAATTGCCAATGGGATAGGGGTCATCCTTCATGTATGCAATATAATGAATAGCAACATCAACACCATCCTTTTTTATGAAAACTTGTGAGTATAGGTCACATCGACATGTCACTTCCTTGAAACATTCTTTGTTAGCTTCATGCCACCACTCTACTTTCATATTGGGTATCTTATGATCATGTGTGATACTGGTAAGTATTTAGGTCATATAATAATTGCTGTAGAATACTTTCAGAACTCCTATCTTCCTTCCTAATTTTCATTCTTTCATTGTAAATATGTATTGTCATATTAACATTTAACTCATCAACCTGTTTCAAATGCATCAAAATATGTTTAGGTTTGCAATGATTTTTTGTGAGGCTTGTAGTCATAGTTTACTTATATTCACTCAAGATACAATGCCTAGAAAGTGGTTGTGTGTTTCATTCACTATATTCAACTTTAAATAACCATAGACTACACCCTTTCCTATTAGTAAAAATGAGCAGTCTACCTTATTAGTACTCTTCTATCAATATTTCTACTTGCCCTATATTTTCTACTCCTTTCACACCCAAACCATACCTTATTTATTACATATTTATTCCTTCAATGAAGAATAGCAATAACAATATTATACTTCCTCCTAAAATTTCTTACATACTTAATAAGCTCATTACGATTGTAAAACACATCTAATATCGCAAACGCGAGTAAATAATCAAGTTTATCACCCTCCAATCAACAAATGTCTCTTCTACTTCATTAGCCAACCAATCAAAAAATACATCATTAGGTACACCACAATCAACTTTAGTCTCCTTATCCATGGTATAACATATATTTTCATCAGTCGTCATTTTACATAATCTAATCCACCGTAAGCGCTTTCACTAGAGTTGTTTATCATTCTATAATACATGGATGAATATAAGGTGTGTATATATAAATATAACATGGGTGACACATTCCAAATGCATTTCTCGTTTGAGAGAGACTTGATGCAACTGTATCTTACCTGAGAGATCTAGTTTCACCGCATCTCACCTAAGAGAGATGCAGCAGAACATCTCTCTCAGGTGATACATGGTTGGGCCACGTCTCTCTCAAATGAGAGGTGCGCTTGGACCGCGTATCTTCTAAAAAATCTAACGAAACCCAAAACCATGAGATATTGTAAAAATAAAAAATAATGCATAAAACTAATACAAACCTTCAAAAGTCCATAAAATAATATGAAAGAATCAACCTCCTATACCTCTTTCTTCAATCTTCCTCTTCTTTTTAAAATAAATAAAATAAAATAAATTTAAAAAATTGAAAATATGAATAAATGAGTATGGTATGAACAAATATAATACCATTTAATATAAATTGACTAGGCAAAAAAAAATAAAATTAGTAATTTATTGAAAAAAACTTTACTGTAGGCAAAATTGCCTCTAATAAATCAATATAATCCTATATAAATTAAATACCACTGTTAAAAGCAAAATAAAGTCTCTATCAGAATTTCAACATTCTTTTAATGATGTTTTTAACTTCCTTCCACATTATAACTAAGAATGGTAGAGCTAAATCACACTAATAAATTTTCAACATGTTTCTAATCAACATTTAAATATACGAATAGGTGCAACAGACTAGATCTGCAAATGACACAAAAGAATATAAACTCTTTAAAAGCATGTTTCAATGTGACATCAAGACATGTCCAAGATAACCTTCTGAAATTCCTTACAAAAGAGCTTTCCCAGAAAATCAATGGAGCAATATTTGGTAAATCGTATTCATTCAGGCTAATTTGAAACATGCAATGTTAACTGCTTCTCACGATGTTTTAAGCATATGCCAACGTCGCTTTGTTGATGGAAGCCAAAGTATCCTTATTTTTGAACAATCTGGGCTTGAATGCTGATCTTATTTGAACAAGCTCCATGCCAAAGTTCCAATTGTTGCCTAAGAACAATAACAGATTTGATCCTGTGAGTACATTAGCCATTCTGGCTTTATCTCCAATATTTCATACAAAGTAACTTTTAATATCGCAGTCTTTTCTTGTCCTCATGTACCAACAAGCTTTCTCATGTTCTTTCTTTTGAACCCTTTGTCTAAGGATGCTCTTCCTTTGGTGCATGACTCCATAATAGTTACAAAGATGTGGCAAAAAATGCACAACCCGACCACCAAGTATAACATAATTCGTATGCTCATTGTAGGTTATAATTTTACTTATGCAAACAAATGGCAGCAGGCAGACGCAAGATCGACTTATTATCAAGAGAGTAATAGTACATGGAGGGGGTTACCTTCATATCGTCAAGTACACGCTTAATAATGTGAAAGTGACAACTGAATCTGTGGATTAAAGATCACAATGGATTAGGCCAGTAATCATGTGCAAAAATAGAGAATTGTCAAATCACAAAGATGTCTATTAATGTTTGCAGATATTACAATATTTCATTGAAGAAATCATATCACGATTTACATATCAACATCATTGGTTATGTTATAAAGTACCAAGCCTTGAGAATCCCAACTTACTTCACCAACAATCATAATCCACTTATCATTTGAGAGGAATTATACACACAAAAAGCACATAATTAGTCCATACGTTAAGATCATGTGTAAATCCTCTCAGATGTACCCCCAATACAAAATTAAAACAAATTTTTAAATCTTAAAATTATTAGTATGCCTTATGGAATGAGTTGACTCCTCAACTAGTATCAACACGTCAGGGTCTTATCACCACAGGTCCCGCAAAGCAATTATCGGCATCTCAATTGCTACAATCGTTTGATTTCAAATTGATTTAGGAAACAAGTTCTATTTTACTCTCAAGAATGAGTTCAACGGCAAGCTTTGGTATACCAATTTCAATGCTAGGAATTGCACTTGCAACCCTCCTACATAAATAGAAAACTTTTTGGATGAGACACCCGAATTAAGATTTTAACTTCTGAAGCGACTTCTTTCTTAAGCTCTTTTTTTTGACCCCTGCAAAAATGAAATGCCCAATCTTGTGAAAGGTACTTTTCTGCATATGGATATTATAATTTGGTTCTTGGTATCCCATCCTACAAGTGTTTTTTAGTAAAATAATAGCCTATGGTCATTTTAGACATTCTCATTTTTTATTGTTTTTGAACAAAATTTTACGTGTTAATAGACTTATTTTGTTTTTCACATTTTGTTTTCTAAATTGATTTTATAGATATGGAAAAAGACTCAATAGTTATTACATGTATATTTACATTATTTAAGCAATATTCATAAATCAAACTAAAAATTACCAACTTTCGTTTAAAAATTATGCGTACAATTTCAGAAACATTAATATTTTCCAACATACTACAATTTAGGTAGGTACCAACTATAAACAAGATTCTTGTAATTGCAATGTTGATTATATCGCAAGTTGATTTTCTGGTCCAAAATACAACGTTGATCCTCTTATAGCTGCACTTATTTCTTAGCTTAACAGTCCCAACTTGCAATTACCTTTACTATTTTCTAATGAGTCTGCAATAACTAAATTGCACTATGTAGGTTTATAGGTCTTGAGTTGCACGGATACGTATTGCCACAATTTATCTTTTTGTTTTAATCCCCTTTCTCTACGCTATTACCTAAAATTCTATAAAGTTTAAAATGCTCACGTTTATGACTCCATTCTTCCTTGTTCAATGCAATCTTTGACGATCACTTGACTCTATAAATTATGAAATCATACTTTCCAAATTCTAAATTGTGGGCATAATCCCATCTCGCATTAGTATTAACTTATTTTCTTTTACATGATTTCTCTATGATACAAGCTATTATCATGAGCATATGCATATCTGACCACTTTAACTTTTCATTTTTATTTTCTCCAAGACCATTTACCTTCTAAATAAGATCGGATACAAAATACGTTTTCTTGAAAAGCACAAGATGGTAGAGGCCAATCTAAAAGAGATATGCATTTAATTTGCAATCTACAATTTTATACAAGGAAGTAGATAACTGAGAAATGTAGAATTAAAGGTACATGATTCTTTTACTTTCACATTCTAACACATCTTAGTTGTTTTAGATGAAGATATTCAAAGTTAGATTTTTGTTATATATTTAAAGAGGTGAAATTGCAATGCGGCAAAATGATCAAGATCGAGATAGCACTCGAGGCGTGTAGGAAGACACAATGTCCTCAAGGATTTTATCAAGCGGGTGCTCACTGAATCCCCAGATTCAACAGGCTCGTCTGACGTGAGCAAAGGGTAGCGAGCAAATAGAGAAAATTAAATAAATCTAGTTAACCAGGGAGAGAAAGCTTATTTTCGAAGAGGTAGAGAAATCATTATCAAAAATATTTCAAACCAAAAATAGTATTTATAAGAAGGCAAGAAAGAGCATTTAGGAAAATAAAAGTAATGTTAGAAAATATGATGGAAAATAATTAGAAAGCAGTTGGGTTGTTAAAAACTAATTAACGTTAGAAATAAATGTAACGTTGGTAAAAAGGATTTGTCCTCTTGTAAATTAATAGCGCTTGTAAAAAATTCCCGTTTATTTGACTTCTTCAAACAACGTCGATTTGTCTTTCAATGCCGAAACTAGTACACAAACAATTGTTTAATTAAGTATAGAGCTCGACAAAAAATTAAACTAAATAAAAAAATTTAACATATTTCAAAAAAGATTCGGGCTCTTGATATCACTTGTATAGGGTGAAAATCGATGATTTGCACTAGCCATGAGCCTCCTATAATATTTTTTTTGTGCTGCGAACCCACCACCTCATTTGTTTTCTTACAAAGCCCAAAACACTAAGTTGATTTATAAACTCTTTAAAAATTTGAAGACTAGCAATGTGTGACATAGACTTTTTGAAATATCATAACTAAAGCTAAAAACAACAATCCCCACATATTTCAAAAGTTTAAAGAAATATTTAAGAAAGAAATTTTAAAAACAAGATTTTTCCTAGGTTAACACCACGTTAAGGTGTAAATCATCGAATCTAAAAGTGTCTTTTGGACTATGAACCAGACCCTAGAAACGGATGAGACATAACATACGTTGAGTTGGTGAAGTAAACTTCTATGAACCAAAAACACTTTGTGTACATTAGAGGTTCATTTATTTACATTGTAGGTCTACTAGTCACACTATACCCCACAATTCTCGCTTATCCGTTGTGCCATTGTCAGCTAATAGGCCATGCGCGCTGTAATTCATGAGTGCTCTAAGAGATATGTCATAATCTCATATACAAGCGTTGCCCCACTTGACACTCATATAGGTGATTTCATCAAGTGTATGCTTTGCAAATCATACACCACCCATAAGAGATATGAAAATCATTAAAAGCTTTATCAAAGCCTTATCCTCTCAATAATGCGAGTCTAGCACATCTCACATCATAGGAAGGGACAAAATATTAGTGTTAGAAACTAACTAAGTGACTTGTTTTTACCCATATGAACCTTCTTCATGGGATCTCAATCACAAAGGTTGGGTTACCATCATTGTATTTAATTTCAAATTGGCTTAAGTCTCATTCCCTCGATGTTTCATATATTGGTTTCCTCCCAAAGAGCTTTGTCACAAGGATCATCGCCAAGTTCACTTTCCCCCGACTTCACATAATCAATTGATATTGTTCCATCTTTAGCAAATGCTTTACACATATACACATTAATATACTCAATTGTATATGTCTATTTTTACCATTGAAGGTCTTATTCTTTGCAATGGCTATTGTGTACTTGACAATCACAATGCATTGACAATCAATGATTGTTGGTTTTATTCCTAAAGCTGAATATTTACCAAGAAGTTTTTTAACCACTCGCCTTCACTACTCGCCTACCAACTCTAGAGCTACAAACTCTTTGACTCCATAGTGGATCTTTACAATTATAGTTTGTTTGCACTCTCTCCAAAAACACTCCACCACCAAGTGTGAATACAAACCACTAGTGGATTTTGTCTCATCCCGAATGAGATCCGGCTAGCATCACTATATCCAGCCTTCTAATACAAGGACTGTAGGGAAATCCACTATACATATACCATAGTTCATAATACCTCTCAAATATCTCATGAATCGCTAACAAGGTCCTTACTTGATTCTAATTTGGACTTTGAGTATATCGACTCAATCTCCCCACATAGCAATATCCGGTCTCGAAAATTCATTAAATGTAATAAACTTCCAATAATTTTGCATACTCAGATTGAGCAACAAAATCATCCACTATTTGGTACTTTTTAATCAAGAGTTAGAATCAACAGGATAGACTCATTGGTTTGAGTCATAATGACCAAACTTAATAGTTTCTCTATGTAATGTTCTTGGATAGTGTTATACTATCACCCTTCCTTATGATCTTGACTTTACCTAGTATTACACTTGCTTCACCCATGTCTTTCATATCAAACTTACTATGGCAAGGGAAAGATTTTGTTCTTATCACTTCATCTATTACAAGTACCAAAGATAAGCATGTCATCCACATATAAACATATGATTACACATTTACCATTCATTAATTTAGTGTAAACACATTTATCAACTTCAATATAAGTAAAATCCATCATCAATCAAAATTTGATTAAATTTTTCATGCCATTGTTTTTGGTGCTTGTTTCAAACCATATAAGGATTTGAACTAAGTTTACAAACTTTATTTTCTTGACCACTAATTACACATCCCCTCAGGTTGTGTCATATACAATTTCTTCTTCTAAATCACCATTTAAAAAAGCAGTTTTAAGTGAATAACAAGTTTGTAAATTGAAGCCAAGGCTATCAAAATCCGAATTGAAGAAATTCTAGTCACAGGAGCAAAGGTATCAAAATAATCAATATTTTGTTTTGAGTAAAACCTTTTGCTACTAATCTAGCTTTGTATTTTTCAATCGAACCATCAGATTATATTTTCTTTTTAAAAATAATTCATCTCCAAGTTGTGGCCAAAATAAACATTATCTTTGGGTCTTGGAATTGAGTTAAACTTATTTTTTTTTAAATTGCACTTGCATCTAATTACCGTATTCATGTAGTACGAAGTCATTGAATTCAATTACTAGAATCTATATGCTTATGCTATTTTCATCATATTCTAAGAAGATACATTCAATTCCTTCTTACCAAATTTCTTCCTTTTTGGTCTTAAGGAAACTTTTACTATTACTCTACATCCCCAAACTTTAAGATAGTTGAGATTTGGATTTCTTTTCTTCTGTAGTTCATATGGGTTTATCTTGTTCCTTTTATTTGGAACTCTACTTAAAATATAACAAGTCGTTAATTTAGCTTCATCCCAAATAGCTTTATTGCTATAGTAAAATAGGATAATATGACATTTACCATTTCTTCCAACACCCTATTTTTCCTTTCAATCACACCACTTTATCATAGGTGGGGAATACGGTGCAGTATTGTTTAATGTATTATTACAGTGGACTCAAAGAAATTTGATAATAGTATTCTCCTCCTCTATAAGCACCTTTACACTTTAATGAAAGTCTCAGAGTTGAAGTTCTACTTTCAGCCTTAAAATCTTAAACTTATCTAACACTTCATCTTTTGAATGCATTAAATATATATAATAAAGTATTCTAGTGCAATCATCTATGAACGTTACAAAGTATTTCTTACTTACTCTATAGTAGGCTAAATATGCAAATCACATATATCGAATGTATTAAGTCTAACACTTTCTATTCTTGGAAACGGAAGCCTGGAGTTATTTTTGTTAGCACAGACAAGGTTGTAAATCTTTCTAAGTTTCTACTTGATTTTCTAATCAAATCGACTTTCATCATATCATCTAATTTTCTAAAAATTAACATGTCTTGAATGATTATGCCATAAATCAAAAGACTCAACAAAGGTAGAATATCACTATTATTAATAACATTTAGTTTGAACATATATTCTCACAAAGATACCTCTTTTCCCTACAACATGCCCCTCCTCTAGTATGGATAAACTTGTTTCTCTCAACATAGGTGCTTAAACCCATACTTCTACAAGGTGAGGGAACATAAAATAAATTCTTTCTAACATCTCGGGTCCATATTATACATCAAAGCTTAAAGTAAAAGCACCTCTCTTCTAGAAGTGAATTCTAGTTCCATAACCCCTTTCGCCCTTAACTTGATAGTTGGAAGCATTACTCCATGTACAAAACAACCTCATCTTCTCTTCTTTGAGCAAGTCTTGAAGAGATTCTTATTCTTGCACACATAGTGTGTTGCACTCCAAGTCAATCCACCTCACAAATTAATATCTTCAATCATGTTGATATCGGTAATACTTACAATAATTGGGGTTGTCTTTTGAATCCAGAACCCTTTTCTTTGTTATTCTTTTTAGAAAACGATATTCATTCTTGAAATGTCTAGGCTTTCGCATAATAATAACAACTACTCCTTCCTTTTCTTCCTTCGTCGGTTGTCATCGTTGTTACCATCATTATTACCATCAAGTATTTGAAACGAGATTTTCTCGCAATCTCAAGGCCTTTTCTTTCGAGGATTTGTTGGTCTTTCCTTCCTCCAATACATGAACTTCTTCTCATGAATAGATCGTTATCTAGTATCATCTTGTCAATGATACCCTTTTTTCTAAACTAAATTGGATTACCTAATTGCTCAAGAGAGATGTTATCCTTTCTATGTTTAAGACTTCTTTTAAAATATTTCCACGAAGAAGGAACTTTGTCTATAATAGAGGAGACAATTATGATTTCATTTATGCTCATCTTATGCTTGAAATTATTAAAGATTCGTTCAAGCTCATACAATCTTTCTATAACAGATCTACCATCTACTATCTTATAATTATTGAAATAGGTAATAAAAAAATTCTTACTTATAGCATCCTCCATTATATACCTCACTTCAAGTTTATCTTGCAATGAAGTCAAAGCTTGTGAAGACTAAATAATTGCCACCAACATACCAAGTTTCATATGCTATAACAATATACTCTAGGTGTATTATTAAAGACCTTCAATTCATGATACTTTGTATAGATTGCATTCTGCACTAGGCTTTCTTTCTTCATCTTCCTAGGCCTATCACTTAACCTTTGAATAATTGAAGGATATACATCCGGCTAATCTACTTTAGGCTATCATTCTTTACTTGGAACCGAGTACATTATCTACTAGTTGCAACAAAAATCTTCCCTCTAATATATTACATTCATATATCTTTTGCCCTCTCTCCACTAGCCATCTCATGTTTTCAACAAAGTCCATTAATCTACCACATCCTATAAGTGCAAGTTTTTGCTTTAGGATTTACATCAAAAGTAGTGGAGAATAGTGATAGCCTAAATAGGATTGCAATTGATGCTATGGGCATACAATTTGCACTCTTATCCTCAATTTGCTCCAATTGATCCCAAATTATAGGATCCGTCTCATAGTTTAAATTCGAAAGTTCTTATACTATATATGAAATCTACACACCAACCACCTCCTTAACCATTCAAGCATGACTTGTCTCTGAACTCTAGTATGAAAGGATTGGAGGACATATTGTTGGGCCTCAAATGAGTCTTACGAATCTTACTATGTTTAATAAAGTGCAACTTTGCTTCAATAGAGGGCTCATTCATTGTCATAAAAATGCTTCACATATGAAATCATCTACTTACAGTGTATGGTCCCTATTTGTTTCGTGGAGTCCCTAAACAAGAATTAGAATTACACTTATAATATTAAAACAACAAATTCAATAAGCCAAGAAACCATCCCCATGATTTCTTGCACTCTATGTTTAGCACGATAACCACCCATGGAAAGACTCAATTGTTTATGCTCGTACAATTGTACATAGTGATTGACCTACAATCATACCCTTCACATGGCATTCATCTAATTCAATAAACACTCAAGCTCTAGCAGAGTGTCCATTCTTTTGTATTGCATATCGCACATATAAACACAAGAAAATAGAAACCAACTCGTGAGGTGTACAACATGGTTGCACTGTGTCATTGGTGAAAGGTTTTTTTTCCCATTTTCTTACGTCTATTCATATAGACACCTTGCACTGATTCCTTGGATTGGTAGTTTTTACCATAATGCAATACTCCGTATGAATATATTGCTCACTAACTACTCCGTTCATATCACTAAGACTAGAAAATTGAAACCAACTTCTGATGTATGTACTCTGTTTGCACTTGGTCATTGTTAGAAGGTTGTCTTGTCCATTTGTTCATACTATGCACATTGACACCTTGCAGCAACTCTTTAGGTTAGTGGTTTCTACCATCATAGAGTCCTCATGTATTTCAAGTATATAAGCTTCCTTCTGCAACACCATGAAAGCTGGTTGCCACCTAGAATTGTCTTGAATATCCTATTTAAACTTTTTGACTCGATACTTCACATCAATCGATGATTCTTATGGTTGTCGTGGTAATCATGTTGATATTTCTAAGTCTTTATATGAATGCAGTTGTACTCCTAAACTTGAAATCATACACATAAAAATCAGAATCTTTCCTACACTTTGTAGTCACCCTTATGATGTGGTTCTTATCATATATGAAGTCGTAACACTTACTAATACATGACTTTCTTGAAGACAACATGGCTTACAAACTGTATACCTTTAAATAGCTCCACGTTCTTATATCGGATTGATTCATCAAAGTCAATTACCACAAGTGCATTCTTATCATCATAGCTTACTAGTTTGTGCAAGTAATCATCATTTTGAATCTCCATGACTATTCGTTCTCATTGTGGATGCCTCCTTATTATATTCCTTTGGCTCATCATCAACACTATCATCATTTGTCTTCCTAACAAACTAATCAACATCATCATCATCATCAGTGTCCATGTAATCAACTACCTAACAACTATACCAACTACCTAGCCACTACAACCAACATCATCTTCGTGCCCATAGGACCCAGTTCATCTTACTTTCTGGCATGCCCAACTGCATCTACCCAGCCATTCCAACCAACAACATTTCTATGCCCAAAAGCATTATTGTGCATATCATGGCCAACACTAATTCTTCCCTAGATGTATAGCATACTTACAAGTTGTCTATCATCTATTATTTCCTGCCTCTAGGCAACAATATCCATTTTACCACGTAATTTTTCATGAAAGTCCTCAAGATCAAAGTAAAGTATTTGGTATACCATGTATATCTTTATAGTATCATGTCTTCATTATAGAATAACATGTTTTTCGCATCCTCGTCATCCTTTTCCTCCAACCGTAAATCTAGTCTCAGCTCACGGACTCTATAATACATCTTGAACACATTGAATCCATGTCTTGCAATGAAATCAAAACTTGTGAAGACTAAATAATTGCCACCAACATACCAAGTTGTGGCTTCCTTTCTGATGTTCCTCGATAATGCAACTTCAACATAGCAGTCAACATTATCAAGCACTACAACAAGACTAAATAATCATGTAAGTCGTGCACATCCTTGCCAAATCGTAAGACTAAATATATAAATAAGTCTACAACTACATTCCGAATGAATACAAAACAAATTAAACAACATGAAGACAATCCATTTAAACATATAATTTTGACACAAGGCTAAATAAACAAATGAGTTTACAACTACATTCCAAATGAATACAAAATTAAACATATGAAGACAATCCAGTTAAACATGTAAATATGAAAGGCTAATAATAAAAAATAAAGTTTCAAGTTGACAACTGACATTATTAATCAATACAATAGAACCATGAATACATTTAAACGTATATCCTATGCCACAACAAACTCACCAAGAAATAGACACCATCGTATACGGAACACTTGGGAAAAAAAATGACTTACATGCTTTGATAGAGGTAACTACAAGCAACTTCCAATTTATTTCCTAATCTTTGAAGATAGAAGAATCCAGCCGTCTACTGAAAATTGAAGCCATGATTTTACTTATTGCATTCATAATCTTTCAAGACAGGCAAAGTTACACAAAATTTAGCATTTACAAATTGGGGGAAATCAGGGAGAAGTTGGGGAAACCACAAAAATCTACAGAAACTACTTTCAAAATAAAAAAAATTAATGAAATGGAACTTATTAATGTATATGCTTCAATGTGAAGGTGTACTAGGTGAACCGCTGGAACCACATCCTCTATTGTGACGGTCAAAGACGAACTGACCTAGTAACAACCTCAACAATGAATGTTGTGCTCTCCTACGAATTGATGGCTCTCTTAAGTTTGTGGCTGAATAGCAGTTTAAGTAAGTTGAACCTGAACTCCAAATGTAGAGTTTGTAGTTAGCATTTAGGGAAAATCGCAGGGAAGTTGGAGAAAACATCCACCTTCAAAGAAATGGAGTTTCACTGACTAACTAAATGAAGTTTTAAAAGTCAGTTGCCTAGAACGTCGACGAGGAGCAATCTTACCATAGATTGTGGGCGAAGGTCATTCACAACCATTCCCAACAAGGGTTTCTACAAAGGTCGATGAAAACCGCATTCTCCTCAAACGTCAAGTGCAACTTAGAGGAGGCATAAAAAAATCACACAGAAGGGAGATAGGGTCTTGTTAAAGAGTTTAGTACATTTTGGATATGGAACAGTTTTTTTAGAATATGAACTAGATATAATTATTTATTTAGATCCGATACTGATGTGTCTGATAACTCAATGCCAGACATCTTGTAACGTTGTTAGGCATGCGTCTCAAATTTGATGACAACAAAAATGGCCAAACCATATGGTACTTTTGTGAAGCTTTCCCGAAAGGGATAGGAGCTACCATCCACCCAATGGACATATGGCTTTCGTCCAATACTCCATTTTTGTCAAGAGGGCCATTGACGTTTTTGAGTAGGTGCTTGTTGTGCTTGGTTTGATGAGTGTTGGGCATTTGGAAATTCTGTTGATTATCACCAAACTAGATGGAAGATTTTGTCGAATGCTTGTGTAGTGTGATCACTTGCTACCACCAAAGGGTAAAACAGATTCTTCGCGTGAATCGCCAAATCATCAATCCCTATTCTTTGTGGGTTCGAGGCAAGTAGTGGATGTCCTGCAGGTTACAACTCGATGTGATTGCCAAAAATATTGGCATGGTGGAACAACTAGAGGTGGTGGTCCTGCACCCTGTGGCATTGGGGGATTTCCACACGATTGCTACGAATACGGGCCTGGTAGATCCGTTAGAGATGGAGAGAAAGTAGGGAAATCACCCATATTCCTTGTCGCATAAGGTGGCCTCGTGGCCATATTGACACTCCCATTCCAAAGGCCAGGATGGAATGTCAAATTTGCAGTAGCAGCATTCTTATTCTCGCATGGCGGCGATCTATTGATCCACCATCGTTGGAATCATCTCTTGTGAATTGGAGATTCAACACGTGAGCTTCAATTGTGGATTATTAAACCAGTCTTAAAAGAATAGCATAACATGCTCGGCCCTGATTCTTTCATAAAAGAAGGTCGACTTCTAGTTTGATTGTGACCGAACAATGGTTAACATCCTTCTTTGAAGGATGATTCTTAACCAGCTTGGTTATCGCGTGATCCCATCCATGTCTCTCAGAGGTTAGAGCACGACGATCAGTTGGGTGGATTTAGAGCGATGTTGTTGATGTCATGTAATATACATATATTCTAACAGTGTTTGCATATATAGATTGAAACTAATTTTGCACAATGAATGCCACCCGAGAAGAAGATGTCTGACCAAGCGGGGCCAAAGAGAGGTGTTGCTGCTTGAGAGAGTGACGACACCTTGATCCCACATGGTGTTCTTGCTCTACGTCACCCAAGTTCAAACGTCGAGTCATTGTAGTGCAGCCTTCCTAGGGGCCTCTAACCTTAGCCCCCGAGAGAGAACCCTGGATTTTTATGCGATGGGTCCTTGAGAATTCTTGTGCCAAATATCCTAGAGTACCTTTCAGAGTGTGCTTGGCACCACAGTTTGTATTCAATTTAGGCCAAGATTTCAACAACGCAAGAAAGGGACAAGGAAAGAACTTATTTTTATTGACTAAAAGGGAACGATCGATCTACAAGCAAAAAGGGAAGACTAAGATACATTGAACTATACAACAACTAAAACAAAAAAAACTTTTAAGGGTTATGGCTGATTTTGATCGATGCCCTTGTCTTCCTTTGCTTTCTTTATACAGACATCTTGAGGTGGTTCGAGGAGCCTTTTCCCGACGATTCCTCGTATTTCATTCCATTCATTTTCCTTCTAGTGAACCTTCCGAAATTTAGCCGTTTCTCTTTCATGTGACTTTCTTTAATGTTACGAGCGTTATCTCCTCGCGTGTCAGCTAGGCCTGATTATCTAATTTTACCTATTAATCTTCAGCCATTAACAATAGAAAAAGTGGATGGAATTTCAAAAGGCACAAACCAACACAAAGGACGCTGGATGGACTATCCAGAATTAGAGGAAAGATTAAATTAACACAAGCACCTTCTCCTAAGAATGTGAAGGGCAAGCTCCTGCAGACTTTTATTGGAAGCACAGCTAAGAGAGATTTTGGACGTGAGAGGGAAATTTGAAAGCCCGTTTAGTTTTATGGCCCTCCCATTTTGTCTTGATACACGTGCCGGATGAGCAAGGGATCATTTCCCTCACTAATCCGATTATAGAGTACACAAGCTAGAGAAAGTAATACTTATGGTCGATGTGCTGCTGAAGTATAAACTGGCCAATGGCTAAGCTATGTATTGGTGTATATCTATGATACTGACCGATACATAGCAAGGTTTAGAATTTTAAATATCATTGATTCTTTAAACAATGAGTTCTTTAGCTTGGATTAAAATCCTGCTTGCCCTACTTTTAGTTTGCTTAAGTTTGTTAAGAGCACAAGTACGGCTTAATCCACTACAAGTTCACATACTCCACTAGTGTTTCTTTTGATCCGAGGTTCAGAATAACCTGTTGAAGTTCAGCAGTACTGCAAAACCCACTCCTCTTACAGGATGTAGGACATAAGATGATGTTATTTAAAAGAAAAAGTTAGTGTGCCTCCCGTAGGGGTAAAAATGACACACGCTTAAGGTTGATTGGAGGTTGGGAGAGGCGGTTGATTGGAGGTTCAATGAAAAGCTGCAACAAGTTGGACAATGAATACTTTGGAAGGGTAAAGGACAATCACACGTTTTGAAAGAGAAAGATAAAGCATAATCTTGATCTTTGGATAAATGTTAGTACGACCGGTAAGAGTACAATGGTCACTAAAAATCCACGTCGGTGACCCCTACACTTAGTTGGAGTAATGGTTTGTTGTGGTTTGATCATTTCTTGTTTTTAGCTGGAATACAGTTCAATGTCCATCCTTGCTTGACGAATGAAGCAATTCGTGCAGTATTGGTTATTCAAGGGTGTTGAGAACAACTCGGTAGAAGACACATTATTCAAGGGTGTAACCAACAATCCCAGCAAAGTGAATTTCAAGAAAGTGCTCAGTAGCAAACAAGCTACTCAGTTTGTTTCCAAAATTAATTCGAAGAAATGTCAGCCATTGCCATAGTTAAATCAACCAGTAACAAATTTAATGCATTTTTGGACATGGGTTAGGAAAACCCTTTATCAGATGCACGTCGTTATCCAATCCCGACTCAAATTTTATTTGTTTTAGGAATTACCAAATCTATTCAGAATTTTTGGATGCCTCAATTTTTCCATGTTGAGCTTAGTCCAATAGATTAGAAGAGCAAAGTGTCCTTACTTTCAAGTCAGTCCTCTACTCTAAATATGAGCCTACTGCTGACAAAAGTACTGAGCACGAGAACAAAATGGATGAGGTTGAGCTTGGCTCCACCATTGTTGAACACAGATGCTTCACTAGTAACATGTTAGATGATATATAGATAAAAGGCGAAGCCGTAAGCTGACCAAACAAGCATCAACCTAGTCACTATCCACGAAAAAAGCATCAAACCTAATCAGGAAAGGTACTTGTTCAGTCCGTTTGGCCCATTGCCTCCTACCGTTTGTAGCTTATGGGACTGTCTAAATTAGTCCCAGGAATGATTTGTAAGCTTGTCATTGTGCTCTCAACTTCCAAAGATACTCTTCATTAATAAGCTAAGCGTAAACAAGAAAACAATGAATGTCAATGTTTTAATAAGTGCAAGGAATGATTCACAAGCTTACTGCTAATCAGTGCAGAGCTGAACAAAATGAGGAAATTGGACTCCAATGGGTGTTCGATATATTTCAGAGTAAACATCTCCAAATAGAATCCGAGTGCATCTTAGTAAAATAAAAGCAAATGTATAAATCTTACAAATATGCTGTCTCAAATCTGTAATTAGGAATTACACATTCTCATATCACACCTAAGAGAAAAAAGGTCCAGCCACCAAACCAACTTTCACGCACACTAGCACCCAAGAACACAGGAAATGCAGATTTTTACACGCCACACTCTCTATATAAGAACACGAGAGAAACCCTAAGATAAGGAAGTTGGTCTATGAGAACTGATCATAAACACGAGATTGCAAATTCATACAACTGTTTGCGCTTCCATGCTTTTGATCTTCAATTCCCTGGAACCAAAAGAGTCAGTTTCTACCATAGACGAATGTGTTCATTTAATAAAAAATGTCCACAGATCTTACAAGATAATTTACAGTAAAAGCATTTTCATAATTGTTCAACAAAAGGGCCAGAACTTAAACACATTTTCTTTGTTCTCCTGAACCTCTTGGCTCACTGAAATGTCAGCTGGATCTGCAAGATAATTATAGAAATTAATGCGAGTAGAAATATGTCTCAACTAAAAAACAAGGGTGCAATTCTCTTTCAAAGCACTAAAATCAGTTGAACTGTTTACCCCCCTCAATCTGCTCTTTTGAGTAGCTCTCAACCATCCCTTCATCCTTTGGAAGCTCTTGTTTGTTGCTTCTCTTCAAGATGTTCATGGAATTACTCACAGAAACTGAGCCCAAAGTTGCTGAGGCCCATAGATGCCATATTCAGTAAAGCATTAGTTCGTCTGTTATTTCCATTCTTCTTCGCTTCAATTCCCTGTATCATAGATGAGCAAGAAGGGCTCCCCGAATTTGTGGGGAAGGACTTCAGATTTGCCTGTTGTCCTGTTCTAACTTCGGAAGCGCTTTCGTCATCTTCATGAACCAGCAAAGAAATTTCAGACATCTGTAGTTGCTCAGCTTCCTCTAGAATGTAGTAGCTGCTCAGAATTTCTTTTGATATTGACTAATATCAACTTTATCTAGAATATGGTGGCGCCAAGCATATGCTTTCAGCTCATCCCTCAACTTGTGAAGAGTGTTCAAAAAGATATGCAGGAATTATATGGGCTGTGAAATGAACCCACTTACTCCGACGTGTTTGATTTTTGATAACTTTTGATAATCCAATGTTCACAAAACATGAAAGCAATACATACTGGCCTCCAACAAATAAGAAACTTTTAATCATCAAGCATTCCAGCTTAAAAAACACAAACGGCTCATGATAATTCCACAACTTGGAGCTCTATATTTTGGAAGTATGCATCGTTCAGAGGCATAGCAGTTGCCTTCTCATGTGTATATTCATGAGATATGCATAAACTCATGCATGTCTTCATCAGACAGCGTCCCCAGAATTTATGAAAACTAACAACTTAACAAATTCCTAAATGCATGCTTTATTTAATGTGCAATTAATCAAGGAGACTCAAAGAAAAAAAATCAGTGGTTGCGATTGTGCAACTATGATTGTTCCTTGTGTTAACCTCCTGTCAGAGGGAAACAATTTTTCAAAAGGCGACTGCAGCCTAAAGTTGAACTCTGGTTCACATTTGTAGCAAACGTAAAAATACATGTTAGATAAGCAACAACTAGTGAAACCCTTACCTCGCATGCAGATTGTAGGGCAAGTTTGAAGAACCCCAAAGAAATCGAATGCTTTGAAGCTGATTCAGACAGCTTGATCTGTGATAACCAGTATGAAGCAGATGACAGTACTGAATTTCAGTCTGACGATCGACCTCGAGATATCAGAAACTGGTGTGTCACCTTTATCATTAGCATTTCGGCTTCTTCTTCCCTTGCATTCAGGTATTAGTGTTATGCTGCCAACCGCTGATCGCATGGCCGGACTGGCAGGAGACTTTGAAGGGACAGATAACCTTCTTGGAGGTTTCGTACCCTTCTCTTTTCCTGAAAGATCCAGCATGTTTACGCTCTTGCTTACGCTAGAGACAAGTTTCCCTCTGAAATGGACCAACCACAATTCAGAATATTGTGAAGATCCCATCCTTACGGTATTATAATTTCATTGGCGTTGTACAAAAGTTGCCGACCTAAGTTGGCATTGCTCAACTCAGAGTGAGATTGATTGGTAACATACTTGGCAATTGAATCAAGTTTAACTATGAAATTTTACCGATCTTTAGCCAATTAACTTTTCAAAATTTCAACTACACGGTGAAATTTTGTGGGGAATAGAGTTGGAAGAGGTTCATGTGTGATTTTGGCACCGCTTCAGACTAAAGCAACACAGAAATGGATTGTCTAAGCATGGACTTGCAAGATTTATCACAGAAAGTTCATTGGCAATAGCTAAACAAAGAGGAGTCTCTCAATAGAAAGAAAAGCAAAATCAGTCAGACAATCTTCTTAATTGAACAACACTAAACAGGTATATTCAATAATTAACAAAAGAATCCAAGATAATATTTCAATTCAATATGATCCTCCATGATCAACGACACAAGTCACCATCTAATTTTAAATGATGATGAGAAAAGATTAAACCGATAACTAGGTATATCAATTCTAAAAGAAGATTCGTCTCCCTTAAGCAAAAACAGGGGAAGAAGAAAGCCTTTCAATTGAAACACATTCAGAACTCAATAGAGAGGACCCAAACAATGATGATGGTTAAGGATTAAACCGCTAACTAGGTATACCAATTCTAAAAGAAGATTTGTCCCCTTTAGGCAAAAACAGGGGAAGAAGAAAGCCTTTCAATTGAAACACATTCAGAACCCAATAGAGAGGACCGAAATAAGTAAGAATATAACTTATTGGATGCAGAAGGAGGAATCCCCACATCGGTCGCCCCTGCCGGCTTCTCATCCTTGGTCTTACCTGTTGATGGCAGAGGATATCGCAGCAGCTTCGACCCTGATGAGGCGACTGAAATCCAATTCATGAAAAACCAAAATAACAGAAAAAGGAAGTCAATTATCTGAATAAACAGCCAAATCAGCAGTTTCCTAGTAGACGAAAAATAAACAGGACATTCACCTGACTTGGGAGACTTCTCTTTGGTTGGTTCCATCTTGTTCGAGAGAGAGAGAGAGGAGGAGGAAAGGAGATCTTTTATACAAAAAATGGGCAGTGGGAAAAATAAACAGGACATACACCAAAATAACGTCTATCTGTCATTTTGTTAAATGGAGTTAGAAAATATTTTATTTTATACCCATTCTATGAGTGTGCTTGTATGCAAGTAATGAATCTATTTTTCAGAACCGTACGAGATGTTGGATTGTAGATAGATTATCCATTAGAGCTAGTAGCTCTTTGGTTGTCGTTGTAGGCAAGTAAAACATTTAATCTATTTTTCACGGTGGTATGGGACATCAATAGATCGTAGAAGATTGTATCGGGTAATGTTAGCTTATAGTTGTGGATACCATCTAGTTTTATTTTTAGTTGTATTAGGCATCTCATGTTGGGTTATATTACCCGCCACGGTTAGAAACACATGTAACTAGTTAACGAGAGTAGAAAGTTTATGTATAGTAAAAACAAATTTGATACTAGACATGAATGTGTAGTTTGAATATTAAAATTAGATACTTGATGTGGATGTGGAGATATGAAGCCTCAGAGGTGGCCCGAAATACAGAGACTCAAAGAAACATTTATATTCCGGCACACAGAGCTCCAATTTTTATGAATTTAGTCTCATCGGAAAGATATGGATGTCTTCAATAGATTTGATTCACTGTAGACAAAGTTATAGGATGATTACCCAACCTTTATTGTAGGAAACATAGACTTAACAGACTTTGATCTAAATTTATCTGATTTTTCCCTATTTTATTTATATTGTTGTACGACCTTAAAATTCTTGAAAATATTATTATATGTGGGCTTGTGTGTGAGAATTCAATTACTAAATTTCAGATTATTTAGAGCAAAGATACGAAACTGAAAAATATAACATCAGTCATATGTAGAATGCTAAAAACGAAATTTCTATTTTTAAAGTATACGTGAATGCATCATCCGAAATTTAAAAGACTAATCACAGCAAATGTAAAGTAAATGACTGAAAGAAAATGAATTGAAATATGTTTATAGCTTAAGCATAGAGGAGATTAGAATATATAAGAGGATATATCATACAGAGAGGTAGGAGAAGCTTGAAATCAAACAAGTAGAATGCGTAAATGTAAAGGAATGAAATTGACAACATTACTACTCTTACATCATGGGGGGAAACTAATGTTCCATTAATACAACCCCTTTTGATGGCCTCAAGGGGGGAAGGCTTAGAGCCTTCCATGATTTGGATTGGGTGGGTCTTTGGAGCCCAACCTGTGATCTGGTCCTTGGTTGGCAACATGGTCTTCATGTGACCTCTTGGTGGCCCTCTTTGGTCAATGCTAACCCAGCGCCATGTGGCTAGGTCGGCCAAGGAGGCTTGATCTAGCATTGGTGCAGTCATTGGCTCGATCTAGCATGATGCGATTATTGGCTCGATCTAGCATGATGCGGTCTTGCCTTGGTGTAGCTGGTTGGATGCACTTGGATATGACCCGGCTAAGTTTAACTTGGGGCAGCTTTGTGTCATGCTTGGTGAAGTCTTGACTTGGCTTAGCCCACGTCTTTGGTTTTTCCTTAATTCATGGCTTGGTTCACACGGGCTCGGTCCTTGCTTGATACGAGCTTGACTCGACCGTTGCCTTGATCCTCGCTCCCATCCTAAATATTCAGTGGGGACGATTCGTTCTTATTCCTGCTTGACCTGGCTTTCATCCCTTTTCATATTTTCAAAATTTCAAATTTTATTCAGTAACTTTAATTTTGAAAAACACTTGATTTCGAAATCTTCGTTTTAGGGATTTTGTAAGATTCACAGGTTTCATTAAAATCGGGGATCCGAAACAAGCCTATTTTCAAAATTTTGAGAGCATGCTTGGATATGCTTTTAAAATTTTTTAGGGTGTTTTCAAATGACCCTCTTTGGTATTAATCCAAATTTATTTGGATAATGGCAAAGAAGAAATACACTTTTTTTATTTTTCTTCCCAAAACTTGACTTGAGAGTATGGATCTTTCCTTCATTTTACAGTATCCTTTTTCTCTGATTTTTGTGAAGGAGGGGATTTGTGCCAAAGGTGACTTGACTTATACTAAGCACCAGTCCTAGAATGATCATGCATGGTTGACCTTTTGATGGATGTATGCACGCATGGTGTGTGATGCAAAATGGAGTGTAGTGTTTAGAGACCTATTCATGAGATATATGAGCTTGAGGAGAAGCCTATGAAGGCTGGCTGCCCCAAGTGAAATAATCCCATATTGTTTCTTTGATGTTTCGGGTTTTCAAAATTTCTTTCCAAATGGGAACTCCTTTTAATTTCTATTAAAAAGTATTTCCAATTTCTTACACTTCCCCTCATTCGGGTTTCAATACTCACTACTTATGAGAGGTTTTGTAGGAAATTTTGGATGACATTTTAAAAATCATTTCCCACACAATAAAATCTAATTCTCAAATAAAATGAGATCCAAATAAGTAGGTCATATTCTTACTCTAGGGATTTTAATGGAAAAACCTTTCTCCATTGGGATAAGTTGTAGGGGATTTGGGAAAGAGTTACCACGGTCCCTTCTGAAGCGTCCTATGGTTTAAGGCAAGAGGTGGTTCCAAATAGTTATGTGTGGATATTATTGATACCAATTTGGTGAATGTATGGATCTACTACTGTGGTATCCAGATACTTTGTCTAGTAGAATCATTGAGTTGCACTTGATGAGTATGTGACTTAGTCGTCAAGGTCATTGGACCTGACATACTAATAGCATGGTCGGAGGTCATGTGACCAAATAAAAGGAGGTTTGGGGGACTCCGATGGCATTGTTGTGTGCGTGGTTATGAATGCATGTTTGAAATGATGATAATATTTTTAAATATGATATAGATTTCTTATCATATCGTATGATTTAAAATTTTAAATGTATTTGGTATGCCTTTTCTATAGAGAGATCACATCTACCTAAGAGCATGGTTATGTTGCTTAGATTTTATTCAATAATTTTAAGGCCTAGTAAGCAGAGGCATTGAAATGTTGGAGCGCTTCGAGTGTAGGACTTTGACTTCTACTATAATATAGTATGAGTTGATAGATTCTTTATTGATTTAACTTTTCTTTATTGTACCACTATTTGTTAGACTTTAATTGTATGTAAATAAATCATCTTAGACTTGTTATTTGATCTTATGAGTTATTATAGATAATCAGGTATATAAGACGAATAAATGTCCTACATACTATTGCACTTACAATAGCGGGCTACCCGAACAACCATATCCCCTCACTTTTGCATATCTTAGCGTATGGGGTACGCATTGCATCGTGAGCTTTAATATTACATCTTCTATACCTCTCCACTTCATCAATAATGTAACCCTTGCATCATCTTCTATAGTATGGTTATATCAATGTTGAATTATCAATAGTTCAAAAGATTCAATCACATGGCATGGATGTGCCCTATGTCCACATTGATAAGCTTCGTGGTTTGTTACAAAGGTCATATTAGAGCCTAAGTAGATTTGAAGTATAACTCGAAATAATAGTAATTAAAAAAAATCATAACACATATAATAACTTGTTAACTTTATTTGATAGGTTGAAAGAGATGAATATTAGTATTATGCTTTTGTTAAATTAATATTCTGATTCTTGGTCATCTAAAGCTTAGTACGAGTTTCAAAGGAGGCGATCAAAGGTAGCAAGCACGACAAACCGAGAGAACTCCAACACAGCTTGAGTAAGAGACTTAAATGGCATCAACACAACCTATTAGTAGAAGAGGAACAATTACGTTGAAAGATATGAGAGATTCAAAATAGAGATTTTGATAGAGTCTACCACATGCATCAAGATCTAGTTCTAGTAAATAGAATAGATTTGAATCTCTTAAATGGATCTAAACATGATTTTAGGGTTTCAAATTGTTTTTAGGGTGTTTCAGGATCGTTTGAGGTTCGAATATGATATGGTTTGAACTGTTGGATCCAATATTGAATGTAGAATATTAGTATTATGCTTTTGTAATGATTTAGGAACTAAATCAAGGTGATCAAAGGGATTTGTATTATAATATTTGGATCCATATGACATTTCAAGTAGGTGGATGTCTTCCTTTTCAATTGTATGCTAGAGGTGGTTTTAAATTTCTTTAAGATAATGCAATGCCTTGATATGATTATATATGTGTTAGTTTATTAAATGGAGTTAGAAAATATTTTATTTTGTACATTGATTCTTTGAATGAGTGCACTTGTGTATGAGTAAATCATTAATGGGTATGGATCTACCTTTCATGAAGGTATGAGACGTTGTTGGATTGTAGATGAATGTATCCATTAGTGTTAGCTTTTTTGTTGTCATTGTAGGCGAGTAAAAATATTATTGGGTGTGGATCTATTTTCGATGATGGTATGAGACATCAATAGATCGTAGATAGTTGTATCGGGTAATGCTAACTTATAGTCGTGGATATTACTTCGTTGGTTGTGCTAATTTCATTTGTAGTTGCGTTAAACATCTCACATTGGGTTATATGACATGCCAAGGTTGGGGACACGTGTAACTAGTCAATTAGAGTAGAAAGTTTATGTATAGTAAAAACAAATTTGAAATTAGATATGAATGTATAGTTTGGATATTAAAATTAGACACATGATGTAGATGTAGAGATATGATGCTTGGGATGTGGCCCTAAGTGGATTTGAGAGGTAATTGTAAACACCCTAAATCAATTTTTTCAAACACCCCCAATTTCGAAAGCCCAAATGATTTAAAACATTTTGCTTTAAAATGAAGATTTAAATCTTTTAAAATGTTTCAAATTAAAGGTTTTAAATTAAAGCTAAAGGTATAAGGCCTGGAGGATATGAATGAATCGGGTGAACAGGTGGGACCCACTTCAAGCCAGGATCGAGCTCACGAAGGATAAATCCGGAAGCAAGGGAGTGGACCACGTCTAAGCATATCTTTATAAAAAATCAAATCAAATGGGTCAGCATTAAGGCAACTCGAGTTGCTTATCAAATCAAATTAAGAACTTGTTTGAAACAAATGCAACATTTGATAAGGGTTGGCCGATTGGTGCAAGTGGGAACGGATTGAATCTTGGGTTGATTTCAAAGATTTATCAAGCCATGTATCAAATTGAATCAAGCAAGGCAAAGACGAGCCTCAAAGAAGGTCGATCAAGGCATGGAACCACGCCTAGCCGGTTGCACCTAGGTCTAATTGGCTAGGACCAAGGCACATGACTCAAGCTCAAACCAGGCCACATGGGGCTGGTCCACCTTTGACCATGAGGGACCACTAAATCATGTAGAATTGAAGGCCTTGTGGGCTAGGTTGGATCTTGGATCACCCGCCCCAAGGAAGGGCCTAGATTATCCACCCTTGGCATATAAATTGAGGCTAAGGGTGGGGCGTGAATCCAATATTGGGAGAATTATCTTGGAGTTTATCAAAAGTGATGTACTTTGGGGGTTTTGTGAGAGTTTGACAACTGCTAGGGAAGAGCTTAGAGAGGGAAGGGAGTGTAGGATTTAGGCCAAGGCTTAGTGAGAGTTTGAGTGATCAATCAAGGGGGAAAAGGGAGTAAGTGAGGGTCGGCCACCACCTTGGAGGCTGATTTTGTTTGAAAATCCGGGTAAATACTGCTCTAGATGACACCTTATTCCAAGGTCACCCCCTTTACAAGGAATTTTTCAAACTCAAGAAGCCTTGGAATATGATGTTGAATATGGGATATATACCGTATCAAGGTCTAGGAGCCCAAAGCCAAGGTAGGTTAAAACCCAACATACCTTTGCCTAACTCGGATCGACATGGATTGAGCTACACCCCATCCATACCCCCTGAGCCACCACCTAAGACCACTTGGGTCAAGGGTGCCCTAGAACCCACTAACACTGCAACCTATGGCTTAGACCTATTATTTAGAGTCTAATTCATCGTATTTTCTTTGTACGTTTAATGGAAGACTCCTCTTTTAAAAAAAATCCAAAAAATTATATATTTGAAAAAACCAAAAAAAAATGAAAAACTTTAAAATTCTAAAAACATTTGAAAAACCTGAAAATTCTAAAAAGAAAGTTTTTTGTGTTCATTCTCCTAGCCTTTGTTTGAAAAAAGCCAAAAAAATTGAAAAATCTGAAAATCTCAAAAAGAAAGTCTTTTACATTCATCCTTATAGTTTATGTTTAGAAAAAGACAAAAAAATCGAAAATTTGGAAAATTCCAAAAATCTTAGCCATGTAGAAAGCCCATTTTTGAGTTCTTCAAAACTCATGTATATCCCTAAATCAAAATTGTCTAGGTCCATTATCCACAACCCCACTCTCTTACACGATACTTCTCTAGAAATTAAGGCACTTGAGAGTGATCAAAGCAAGGAGGAAGATCCCCTCATCCATGAGAAAGATCAAGCCTTCAAGCTTCCCGAATTCCATAGAATCCTTGACTTCGAAAAACTTTCAAATTTCGTAAGAGGCGATTTTATAGAAATTAATCTAGTGAGTGAGTCTAACCCAAAGTGTGTCACAATAGGTACTTGCTTGCATGAGCATGAAAGAGCATCATTCATTGCATTTTTCAAATCCTATGTTGATATATTTACATGGACCTACAAAAACATGCTGGGTTTAGACACTAGGATTGTAGAACATCATCTTCTCTTAGAACCAAATGCAAAACCCATGAAACAAAAGCTTAAAAAATTTCATCCCGATGTTCACTCTCAAGTGAAAGAGGGTTTAGAAGATCTTTTAAAAGCCAGATTTATAAAACTCATTGCTTATTCTTAATGACTTTCAAATATTATTGTGGTTCGAAAATCCAATGGAAAAATTCAGATTTGTATTGATTTTAGAAATTTGAATAAAGCCACTCCAAAAGATAATTTTCCTCTTCCAAACATTGATTTGATAGTGGATAGCACTGCGAATTGTGAAATATTTTCTTTCATGGATGGCTATTCGGGTTACAACCAAATTAAGTTGGCGCCAAAAGATCAGGCAAAAACTGCTTTTACTACACCTTGGGGCACATACTGTTACACGGTTATGCCTTTTGGTTTGAAAAATACCGTTGATACTTACCAAAGAGCCATGACTACCATTTTTGATAATCAAATCGATGAACTCTTGGAAGTATATGTGGATGATCTTTTGATAAAATAAAAAACCTGATGCACACATATAGAATCTTTTTAAAAAGTTTTCGAAAGACTTAGGCTTTATAAAGTTAAGCTAAACCCTCAAAAATATGTTTTTGGAGTAGAATCGGGAAAACTCTTAGGGTTCATGGTAAGCCAAAGGGGCATAGAGGTCGACCCCTCTAAGTGTTGAGCCATCATATACATGCCTCCACCCTCCAACTTGACCCAAATCCGAAGCCTCCAAGGTCGACTCCAAGCAATTAGGAGATTTATCTCTAACCTAGCAACAAGATGCGAACCTTTCAATAGGCTTTTGAGAAAAGGGGTTAAATTTGAGTGGGATTCCGATTGCCGAAAAGCTTTTGAAAGATTGAAAACTTATTTGGTAAATCCTCCGATTTTAAAACCTCCAAAGCAAGGAAAACATTTATTACTTTATATTTCCATTCATGCGAATGTATTGGGTGCTTTACTTGCTCAATATGAGGACGATAGTTTTAAGGAGTATACTATTTACTACATTTCAAAAACTCTATTGGCATGTGAAAGAAATTATCAAGCCATGGAGAAAACGTACTTGGCTTTGGTGTGGGCTTGCCAAAAGTTTAGACATTATTTCCTATATCATGAAATTTGGATAGTGTCTAAACTTGACCCAATCAAGCACCTCTTTGAAAAATGTATCTTAACGGATAGGCTAGGTAAATGGAAGCTCCTCTTAATGGAGTATGATCTCAAATTTCATCATCAAAGCTCCATTAAGGGACAAGCCCTAGCCAATCATGTGGTCGAATTGCCTCTTGAAGATACATATTCCATACTTGATGAAATGCCCGATAAAGGCATCTTTGCAAATGAATTTCAAAACCATGTTTTATCAAATTGTTCTAATGAAGATCGAGTATGGAAGATGTACTTTGATGGGAAAAAGAATCAACAAGGAACACGTGTGGGAATCATCCTCATATCTCTCGAGAAAGGAGAAATCCCAATTGCAATTCGACTAGATTTTTTATGCTAAAATAATATGGCTGAATATGAACACCCATACAAGGCCTAAAAATTTTTAAAAATCTAGGAGCATCATGTATTGAAGTCTTTGGAGATTCTATGCTTGTTATAAACCAAGTTTCAAAAATTTGGCAAGTCAAAAATGAAAAACTAATACATACCATGAATTGGCTACTCAATTGGTCAATTCTTTCAAATCATGCATCCTCACCCACATAGGTAGAGAGGACAACAATAGCAGATGCCCTCTCATCCCTAGGGTCATCTCTAAGAGTCGATCCCACCATGGGAACTCAATCCTTAGAGATCTTGCGCTTACCCACTCCATCCACCCATGATTTGGAGATTTGCCAAAATGATCAAAATTCAATTGAAAAACCTTGGTTTTAAGACATTAAAAACTTTTTGGAAAATTGAGGATTTCCCGAATTTGCTTCTTTTAGAAACAAAACTTTTATTCGAAAAATTTCAATCCGATATGTGATTTTGGGAGGGGTTCTTTACAAAAAGAGTTTTATCGGCATCTTATTGAGATGTGTAGACCTTGATGAGGCTATGACCATAATGCATGAATTTCACGATAGGGAATATGGAGGCCATATCAATGCAAATATGATGTCCATGAAAATACTTAGGGTCGGTTATTTTTGTCCACCCTAAAGCAAGATTGTCATGATCATGTTAGGAAATGTCATCAATGTTAAGTGCATGAACATGCCATTCATAGCATTTCATTGTGAGTCCATGACCCTTCACCATGTGGGCATTTGACATCATATGACCAATCTCCCCAACTGCATCCAATGAACATAGGTTCATCTTAGGAGCTACCGAATATTTTTCTAAATGGGTTTAAGCTACTTCCTTGGCTAATATCCAAGGACAACATGGAGTGGCATTCATTAAGAAAAATATCTTGGCTCGATTTGGAGTTCCAAGAGACCTAGTGTCGGATAATGGCACCCGTTTCAAGAATGACCTTGATTTGGCTTTGTTAAATGTCATTCAAATTGTATTCCTCAATACATCACATTTTTTGCTAAAGTTATAAATAAATCCTTAGTAAACCTACTTAAATACATATGCAGAAATAAAAAAGAGTCAATGGAACTTGGCCTTGGCGCATACTGAATTTGCATATAATAATTCGGAGGAGCCCCTTCTCTATTGTTTATACAATAGTTTCAAGGCATGTGGTAGATCTAGTCAAGCTGCCTCAAGACATGGGTTTTCTATTAACCCTTGCTTTTGTTGACAACTTTAACATCTTCTAACAAGTTCAAGATATATAGAAGGAACAAATTGAAAAGTATAAACAAGTTGATAAGCATTGAAAAGCAGTAAACTTTAGAGAAAGTGAAGTTATGATTTTCATATGCAAAGAAAGATCCCCACAAGACTTTCATGGCAAGATGAAGCAACATAGTACCTTATAAGATTCCAAAGAAGATCAAGAAAAATGCTTATATCGTAGACCTATCACCCAAAACGGGTCTGTCTAAAACATTTAATGTAGTTGATCTTAACTTGTACCATATACTTTATGAAGACAACTTGAGAACAATTTTCTATTGAGGGAGAATGATACAGGATACCAAGCATTGATTGTAGTAAAGTCAAGAACAGAGTTCTAAGACTAGCACAAAGAGTTGGATATTTTTAAGTATAGAGATTACTTGTAGAGTTTCAAGTATAGGATTAATATTTGTTAAAGTTCAAGATGTAGAGTTAGCTAATATATGCTAAAGTCCCAAACCAAAGTTAAGAGTTGTGGAATTCTCAAAGTCAACGTTAATAGGGGCAGAATTTCTAGTTTAGGGTATTAAAGAAAGTTTTTTGTAAAGGGTTTTGGTGGTTATTTTTGAGGTCATATTCTTCTTCTTTTCATCTACTGAATGATATCACCTTTTTTATGTCTACTTAAACGACATTAAGCTAATCACACATGTACTGCATCATATTTCCACCTCCATTCAAGCTCCCTTCAAAAGAAACCATCTATCGATAATTGTATCAATTCACTATATTTAAAGAGAACATTGATCTCGTGAACACACGATAAATTATAAAAATATTATAATGTACACTAACATATAGCTAGCTAGGTATAAACCTACCATCTTCGTATAATTGTACTTCCTTATAGTTAAGTTAAGAATGTGTTGTGATATTCTTATCTATAGATTTATAAAGATATCTTATATTGGATCAATATAATACTTGATGATGGTTTGAGATTCTAAAAGTGACTTCTTCAATTTTATAATCTACAACCCAATCAATGTACTTATTTTCAAATTGTAGAATCTCACACTTGAATAACCGATGAACACTTTCAACATTACATGTACACTCCCCAACTTATCCGCCACTACAAAATTTATTGTTAAATTGAAAAGAATAAAGATATAATCAACTTTCATCACACCATTCGAGTTGGTCTATGATACAAATATCATACTCCCCATTCATACCAAATTGCATTCATTTCATACATCACTTGCACTTGATTTGCCCATAGAGACTCTACAACAAGCTAGGATGGTTGAGCTTGACCTATTAGATGAGAAGAGGCTCCTTGCCATGGATCATGCATATGTATATCGGCAAAGAATAGCCCAACATTATGAAAAGCATTTGAAGGCTTGCCACTTCAAAGTGGGAGACCTCGTATTGAAAATCATCCACCATCGTGGTCCACATCTACTTGGAAAGTGGCGGCCCAAGTGGGATGGTCCCTATGTTGTGAGGGGAACAACAACAAACAATGCATATTGGTTGATTGATGTTGAGGACAGAAATTTAATAGACCCTATAAATGCCCAATACTTGAAAAAATATTATGTATAGGGTGTACGTTAAATTCTTTTGAAAAGATTTTAAATGGGTCTCCTTTGAACTTCTGGAAAGAAGGATTAAGATGGAGTGTATGGCATCATTAGCTAACAAGAGTCTCTGCACATCATGAATATTTTCTGGGATATCTGATCAAAATCGGATCATTTCTCACAACAACAAGTTGAGGTGGAGCCACATCTTGGTAGGTCTGAGTTCTGAGCCGCCAATCTCTATGAAGGGATGGATCAATATAAAAGATTTGATGACCAAGTTAACAATCTTGGAAGAAAATTCTTCACTACATCTCAGCAAGTTACAATGTGATAGCTCAACTCACAACACTCAATAAGCAATTGGCATTTTCTTATCAAGACTTTGTGACTGTGTAAGCTACATATGAAGAGGAAGTGAAGAATTCGAGACTCCTCAAGGAAGCATATTTAATGTCTGTCTCGAGTGGCCCAACACTAGAAGATTTGTTAGCAACATCTCAAGGCCACGAGGCATTCAAGAAATAATATGAGGAGTGTTGGATGGCTATAGTTCACTTGCCTGGTCAGGAGCTCTATCTACCTTCAAGAAAAGCTTCTCAACTGGTTAGGCAATCAGTTGGTGATCATTTTATTTTATGTAATTCTTTAATTCTTTTGAATTTATTAAATAAACTATCCTTTCTAAATTGAAGTGCAGTATTTATTCAAATACTTACCATTAATTCTCCTCACATTCTCCTCTCATTTGATCATTGCTAAGCTATAGACCCCTCTTGATAAGAGCTTTGATATACACATCCCAATTACAGGACTATTTGCCAAATTATGTGTCGCTCATGACTATTAGCAAAATTGTTCTCTGCATGAGATCCCCTTCATGGAATTGCTTTGGATGAACACACTTATTGTATGCTCACACGATTTTATGCTTGTTGGCCAAGAGATTCTCTAGTGCCATGAAATGATCTTCATCCACAAAATCAAGTTCCATCATAGGTAATAATCAAGTTGTATATAATTTTGCTTAGCCACCTATAAATACTTAACATTGATTTTTATCAACAACACCCCATCTTGACAATAAGTTAAATAGAATGGGTTAGACCTATCACCGAAGTTTTAGAGTTTCACCAAGCCTACAAGACTTCAGGTAGGACCTCGTCCCATTTTCACAAGTTGTTCTCGAGAGGTTTTTTGATTAAATCAATAATTATCTTATTGGTGGCCTCTACTTATCCATTTGTCTTGGTGTAGAGGGAGTTGAATACATCAACTTGATCTTGAGGCTCCCAAGGAAGGCCACCATTTTTTTTTTGTGAACATCGCCCTTTGGTTGGTTGTTATGGATTGAGTGATACCAAACCAACAAATAATGTAAATCATTAATCAATTTGATCACATAATCTTGTGACACTCTCTTCATTAGTAGAGCATTGACTCACTCAGTGAAGTAGTTAGTAACCACTATTATGAACATATGGCCCTTGAAAGATGTGGGGTGAATCTTTTTTATTAAATCCATAGCCCATCCTCGAAACAATCATGGTTTAATGATCGAACAAAGTTTTGTAGCTGATACCTTTTGCAAAGGCCCAAAGTATTGACATTGTTGGCATCCCTTATCATAATTGGCACAATTGTGATGCATAGCAGGTCAATAGTATCCATGCTTATATATCAACCCCTTTATTTTGGTTCCAGATCGGTGGGGCCACAAATCCCTTCATGTGTACCTTGGTCATTACCATTTGAGCCTCTCTCATACCTTCATGTGTACCTTGGTCAACCCACTTGAGTCGTTTGGGCCTCACATTCGAGGGCTATGGATTGGTGAAGAATGTTTGACGTCTGCGATAGAGGATGAAATTAGATACATCATTTCAGATTGAGTTTGCATACACTAAGTGACTCGAAGATAGATGAGTAGTCCCACTAGATATGCTATTCCAAAAGTGATGAAACAATTCAGATAACACATACAGAACCCTACTAGAATGTGATGTGACGTGGGGAATATAACATAACTCTTACCTCATTCGCAAAGAGGATGATGGATAAGGTTTTAGATGACGGAAATGAGTATGTGGAAATCCGGCTCAACGTATTCCAATAGCCGTATGAGTCATGCATAAGACTGAAGAAAGGAAACGACATGCAAGACATAACACCGTCACATTTGATCCGTTAATGTCGAGAAGCTAAGTTAAATATACTCTTAGAAAAACAAAGAAGAGCTATGCTAGAAAAGAAAGGGTTGCAATTGTGAATGATTTCCCATGTTTACGTACTACAATTGCTATTTATAGTTCTCACTCGAGACGGTAACAATTAACTTCCCTCTTGTGTGCACGACTATAGACCTCCTTCGAGGCTGTAATAGTTATGTCCGTCTTGCAGGTCTGCCTTTGTGTTGTAATGTATGGTGTGTTGTGATTACTGTCATTATCGTTAGTCGTGCTTCGAGGGTCTTTAAACTGGCTCGTCTAACCCTTTGAGAGCTTGCTACGATTCCCTTCTCATTTTTTCAGCGTCAACTGTGTTCTGAAGCTTTCCAAAATGGTGCCTCGTATTTGGGTGTCGTGCTGAAATGATCTGTTTCATCGCAGACGGTAATGACTTGTCTGGGTTCGGGTAAACCGGGACTGCCAGTTTTGAACTGGCAATCAGTTTCCATCAAACCCTGAAAATGAAACGAAACCGGTCCTTTCTGGTTCTCGTTTCAGTTCCACCAACTCTAATTCTAGTTTGATTCAGCTTCAACCTCAGCTTTAGTTCGAGTCTGAGTTTGCTTTTATCTGAGAAACGTGAAATGGAGGAAATTTTGAAACTGAAACTTTGGAACAGACAGTTCCAAACTTTTGATTTCGATTCCGGTTTCGGGTTCGGTGGTCTTACATATGGAAACGAAACCAAACCGTGGAGTTCCGCGTGATTCCAGTTCCAGCCGGTTCGGGTCAGTTCAACCCGACTGGGTCGGAGTCCGACACATCACCCCCTTCGACCCATTAGGCGACCTTTCCCGTGGACACTCCTAAAGCTCCTTCCGCTCTCTGTCCTGCTCATTATCTGCGAACTCCTTCAGATGGGCCTTCTCAATGGAGCTGCAAGATTGCTGCATAAACGCGAATACTTGTCTTTCTTGTCTCGGTACTCTATCTCTGGCTCATCTCCTCCTATATTTCGCCGAGTCCATCTTCTTGGTAGGGACGATTTTGGCTTCCACAATTCGTTTTTCTCTCAATCCCCACAAATTGGAAAGGAAAACGCGATAGATTTGACCCAGTTTCCGCCGGAAAGGATCCGTAATTTCTCCATCATTGCCCACGTCGATCACGGGAAATCGACTCTCGCAGATCGGCTTCTGGAGCTCACTGGCACCATTAAGAAGGGTCATGGGCAACCGCAGTATCTCGATAAACTCCAGGTATTCGTTTTGCTGAAGCTCATTTATGTGAGAAATCGGCTTGTTGGTGGTGATGGGTAGTTTTGTACGGGAGGTTTGGGGGCTAGAATGATCATTTTCTGGCTATTGGTGATCGTTCTTTGATGAATGGGGTATTGTTTCTTTGTTTCAGATGTAACATGATGATTTATTTTCGATTAGCATAGACATCGTGGAACTTGGTGTTCTTTATCGGATTAAAACAGGGAAGTGTGTAGATGTTCCGAAGTCGAGACTTAAGAAGCGTCGAGGCCGACGCTTTGAAAATTGTTTGATACCGGTAGTCTTTGAATCAAAACATTTCAAATCTTGAAATGGTTATGTTTTTAGGGACTTGTTTCTCATTTTTTTTAACGTGAATCTCCAAAAAAAATAGAGTTTGATCTATAGATTCACAAACTATTTCAAATCTTAAAATGGTTATGTTTTCAGAGACGTTTCTCATTTTTTTAACATGAATCTCCAAAATTTTACACAATATTTAATTAAATACGAGGTTTTAAGGATAGATCTGTAACATAAAAATAAAAATAGAATTTTAGAAAAGCAACTATATCTTGGCACTTAGGTCTCCGATTTCTATGAAATTGGTCTTATTGGAAAGCAATGGATTTCAGCTTTCCAATGGGATCATTTTCAATTAAAACGGTTCACTCTCTACAAATATATGAGATTATGATCCAACCTATGTTGTAGAAACGGTGGGTTTCACAGACTCTTTCCAATTTCATTAAATTTTTTCGATTTTATTTACAATGTTGCACGATCTTAAAATTCTTGAAATTTTCATAGACATGGTGTCGGTTTGTGTAGATTAGGTGTGCAAAATTTTAGCACATTCGGAGCAAGAGATAAGAAAATAAAAATCGTTCATGAGACGTGTGCAAAGTGCAGAAAACATATTTTTAGATTTTATAAGATACGTTCATGCGTTTCGTCCTAATTAAAAGACAATCTACAACAATTTAAAATGAATGAAATTATAATCATATCATAAGCATAGAGGGGATTAGGAGGTATGAGATCTTATATTATATATTGAAGTAGAAAATATTTGAAAATCAAACACATAACAGATAATATATGAATGTAAAGGGAATGAGACAACATATAATCCTTAATTATTACATCAATATGGAGACATGAGCTCCTTAATTACAACCCCATTAATCTTAATGAAAGAGGAGAAGATAATAATTAAAAGGTAAGAGGAGAAGTGACCTGTAGCGGAAGAATAGGATGGTGGCCGGTGGTTGGTGGCGGCGAGCCTCCTTCTCCTTCTTCTTTCTCTCTTCCTCTCTCTCTTTCTCTCTTTCTTTCTCTCCCTCTCTTTCTCTTCCTCTTGCTGGTCACAAATTCCCTTGGATCGTGAATTGAAGGCTTGATGCTTGATCGATCCTTGGTTGATTCTTGGATGGTTTGATCGATTCTGGTTGATGGAATTCGATCTTGGTTGAATTCGATGCTTTATTAGTCCCCCTTAAGGGCCTTTTTATAGGCATAGAGTTGCCTCTTTGCTGTTGTTCCTTTTAAGTCAACTTACCAAATGGAATATGGTAAGTTGCCTTGCTCAAGAACTGCTGAAATTGGGTCAAGGTGTTGTCTAATGACCTACCAAACTGGGCATACAAAGCTGCCTTGTTGCTGCCCACTTGCATGCTGAAATCGGCCAGGACTTGGAAAGGTAAGTGGCCTTGTGTTGTCATTGCTGAAATCGGCCAGCCCATGGTTGTCTCATGGCTGGACCTATGATGGTAAGTTTTCTTGTTTACAACAATAACAACTAAGCCTTTTCCCTTACTAGACAAGGTTGACTACATGGATTCATTGTTTCCACAGATCCCTATCGTGTGCCATATTAGCAGTTAACTCACAATAAGCTAGATCATTCTTTATTGTTTCTTTCTAACACTTTTGTTGTCGTCTTCTACCTCTTTTAATACTTTCCAAATTTAGTTTTTCTAACCTTCTTAGAGGTTCTTCTTTTGATCTTCTTTCTATATGTCGAAACCATCTTAAACGATATTCTCTCATTTTATCCTCTATTGGTGCCACTCCTAATTTGTTTCTAATAACCTCATTATGTATATGGTCTTTTCTTGACCACTCATCCATCTCAACATCTTCATTTCTGTCACAGACATCTTTTATACATGTTGATGATTAACTGCCCAACACTCAGAACCATAAAACATGACAGGCCTAATTGCTGCTCTATAATATTTACCTTTTAACTTTAATGGTATCTTCTTATCACAAAGAATATCTGATGCTCCTCTCCATTTTAACCAACCAACATTAATTCTATGCGTAACATCTCCATCAATTCTTTATCACTCTGAAAAAGTGACCCTAGGTATTTAAAACTGTTCTTTTGGGGGATGCAATGTGTGCCAATTTTAATTTCTATATCCTCTAAGGTAACCAAATGATCAAACTTACATTCCATATATTCTGTCTTTGTTCTACTAAGTCGGAGGCCTTTACTTTCTAATGCTTCTCTCCATAGTTCCAATTTTCTATTAACTTTTTCCTTAAACTCCTCCACTAATACAATGGCATCTGCAAATAACATACACCAAGGTACTTCATCTTGAATATATTTTGTTAACTCATCAATCACCATTATAAATAAGTATGGACTTAAAGTTGATCCTTGATGTAACCCAATATTAACTTCAAAGAAGTCTGTCGTTCCTTCATGACTCCTCACACATGTTTTTGCACCATCATACATGTCTCTTATAAGGTTAATGCATGTCAATGGGATACCTCTTTTTTCCAAGGTTCTCCAAAGAACCTCCCTCGGTACCCTATCATAAGCTTTTTCTAGATCAATGAATATCATGTGAAGATCTTTCTTTTTTGCTCTAAAATATTCCATAAGACGTCTCAAAAGGTGAATCGCTTCAACAATAGATCTGCCTGGCATGAATCCAAATTGGTTCTTTGTTTTACTTGATACTTGTCTTAACCTAAGTTCGATAATTCTTTTTCACAATTTCATAGTGTGACTCATTAACTTGATACCTCAATAATTCGCACAATTTTGAATGTCTCCCTTGTTCTTATATATGGGTATAAGTGTAGTTGCTCTCCATTCCTCGAGCATCTTTTGATTTTTCCATATTTCATTAAATAGTCTTTGAGCCAAGTGATTCCTATTTCTCCTAGTATTTTCCAAACTTCTATAAGAATATTATCTGGTCCTACCGATTTATCACCCTTTATATGTTTAAGAGTCTCTTTGACTTCATTATTTTGAATACGTTGGTAGAAATTGTGGTTTATATACTTTTCTGATTTGGCTAACTCTCCTAAGCTAATACTGACATCTTTATTTTCATTAAAAAGCTTATAAAAATAGATTTTCCATATATTTCTTATATCATCATTTGCCACTACAATTTTTTCATCCTCGTCTTTGATGCATCTAACATAATTAAGATCTTTAGTTTTCTTATCTCTAGCCCTAGCTATCCTAAAAATATCTCTTTCACCCTCTTTTGAGTTGAGATTTTTATATAAATCCTCTCAAATTTTAGTTTTTGCTTCACTTGCGGCCTTTTTCGCTTCCTTCTTTGCTTTCTTATAAGCCTCTAAAGTTTCACTAGTTTTCTTAGCATAATGTAATTTGTAACGTGCTCTCTTTGCCTTGATTTTATTTTGCACTACTTCACTCCACCACCAAGCTTCTTTTTGTGTCGGTACACCTCCCTTAGATACACCTAACATATCTTTCGCCACTTTTCTAATATATATAGCCATCTTTGTGCCGGTACACCACCAAGTTTTCTTGTTTAATCTTGCTAAATTTAGCAAGACTTGGTACGGTAAGCTGCCTACTTCAACATTGTTGAAATCAGCTAGACTTGGTATCGTAAACTGCCCACTTCAACATTAGTGAAATCGGCTAGACTTATCTAGTAAGTTGTCTTCAAGTTGTCTTCTTCAATCTTGCTAAAATCGGCCAGCTCATGGCTGCTTATATCTTGCCAAATTAGGTTACTTTCCTTTCTCTTGGATGCCTTCCTTTCATTTCTCTTGAATGCTGACTTTTCTTTTTCGAACGCCGACTTTCCTTTCTCTTGGATTCTGGCTTTCCTTTCTTCAACGCTGACTTTCCTTTCTCTTGGATGTCGCCTTTCCTTTCTTGAACACCGACTTTTCTTTCTCTTAGATGTCGACTTTCCTTTCTTAAACGCCAACTTTCCTTTCTTTTGGATGTCGACTTTCCTTCCTTCTTGGACGTTGACCTTCTTTCTTGGATGCCAACCCTTCCTTCTTTTTGGAAGTTGACTTTTCTTTCTCTTAACAACCACCTTAGGCCACTTCCCTACTACCTATATCTAAAATGGTAGGTTACCTTGTCCAACAATGCCGAAATTGGCAGGTGCTTGTTCATTGCCTTTTTGGTTCTTACCATATTCTCTTTCTCGGGAATTTGCCTCCTTTCGGTTTGAGTTTCATATATGGTAGGCATGATTTCAAATATTTTTTTTAAAATCATTTCTTTTATATTTAAAAACATCAAGTTTAATGAAATCTTCAAATATTTTTTTTTTGGAAAACAATTGTCTCATTCCTAATTTTTGTTTGCATATGTGACCTGCTTTCACTCCGTGAGTTAGTATTTACCATTTAAACCACTTTAACCCTTTATTGGGTATAGGGTGTCGGACCACTTTAACCCTTTTGATGGGTGTAGGGTATTGAACCACTTTAACCCTTCGGTATAGGGTCTCACAATGAGACTATTCTCGATCGGGCGAGCTTTTGAGGTCTGGTTTGGATTTGATTTGTTTTTTAATTTCAAGGGTTTTGGAATTTTGTAAATTTGTCAATTTGCAAATATTTTTGGGTTTGGTTCCCAATGTCTCATTTTTTATTTTTATTTTTTTAGGAAAATTGTTTAAAACCATTCTTTATTTGAAGGCAATCTTTTGAAATAGCAAAATCCTGCCAATTTGGCCATGAGATGAAAGTAGTCACTTTTTTGAGATTTTGTCAAAAATTAGATTTTTTTTGAGAGGGATGCAATATACCCTTATTTTGAGGTTGCTATAAAATTTTGACGTAGAAATGAGTTCGTTTAAGGTGTCTTTATTTGAAAAACCCTTAAAAGACCCAAATATGCAATTTTTGTTTGAAAAGGCAACAAAAAAAATTCTAAAAGATCAATTTTTTTTGGGTGTTTACAGATGCTCCTCTTTAGCATTAATTTAAATTTATTTAGATAATAGCAAAGAAGAAAATACCCATTTGATTTTCTTCCTAGATTTATCTTGAGAGTATGAACTTTCTCTTCATTCTATGACATTTATTTCCTTGGATTTGTTCTTGCAAAGAAGGAGATTTTAGCCAAAGGAGACTTGACAAGGGAACGGCTAGTCTTAGGATGATCATGCATGGACGATCCCTTTATGGATGCATGTGTGTATGGAATGTGAGGTGGGGGAAGTGTGTGTTTAGCCATACCTGTGATTCGTGAACTTGAGAAGAAACCTATGAAGGCTGGCTGCCCCAAGTAAGATGGTTCCTGTATTATTTCTTTTGATGTTTAGGGTTTTTAACTAGTGACTGGATTTATTTATTAAACGAAGACACTGAATTTGTCGGAGAGTTCTTTGGTGTTAGTGATTGCGGTATCAACTAAGTTATAGTTTGAGTTGTGTTTGATAGCTAAGAACGGTAGTCACATCTTTGGAGAAATCCACAAAGTTACCATACAAATGGTGCATCACTACTCCAATAGTCGTTTGTTGGAGATTGGTGATAATCCATTTTTAGTTTGGTCGCTCTAAGGAATTGCCTTTGGATATTACTTTCATGATCTTTATTTGAAGATGAACATGTTAATAATCATATTCCAGTGCCAGCATTACGTATATGTTGAAAGAAGAATGAACGGAAAAGGATTTGGCAACATCAACGTTCTTTATTTATTGGAAAAAGGAGACAGATTATAGAAACTGATGGCAATTGTAAGCTCTATAAATTCTAATGTGAAAATTATTACCTAAAACATTGCATAGTTCGTTTATATCTTGTGATATGATGCTTATATAAAGCATTTATTCAACCTTGTCATGTATTATTGATCATAATTCATTGTTAAGAATGCCATTCACATAAAAGGGCTGAAGTTGTTACGTCTTCTCTACAGTATTCTTATGGATTAGTGTATGTTAGCCCCAAGAGTTTTCTGATGCATTTGGTTTACCGTATAGGTGGAGAGAGAAAGAGGAATAACAGTGAAGGCTCAGACTGCAACTATGTTTTATAGGCATGGTGCCCATGATTCCAAACATTCTCAATCATCAGAAATGCACAATTTCTTGCTTAATCTTATCGATACACCTGGGCATGTGGATTTCAGCTATGAAGTATCAAGGTCACTGGCTGCCTGTCAGGGTGCCATTTTGGTAGTTGATGCTGCTCAAGGTGTGCAAGCACAGACAGTGGCTAACTTCTATCTTGCCTTTGAATCAAACCTGACCATTGTCCCTGTGATAAATAAGATTGATCAGCCTACTGCAGATCCCGACCGTGTTAAGGGTCAGTTGAAATCATTATTTGATCTTGATCCAGAAGATGCACTTTTGATTTCAGCAAAAACTGGTGAAGGCCTTGAGCATATCCTTCCTGCAGTCATAGAGCGGATCCCATCCCCACAAGGGAAGACTGAGTCACCCTTGCGGATGCTTCTGCTAGATTCATATTATGATGAATACAAGGGAGTTATCTGCCATGTTGCTGTAGTGGATGGTGCTCTCAGAAAGGGTGATAAAATTTCATCAGCTGCAACAGGACAGGTTTATGAAGCTCTAGATGTAGGGATTATGCATCCTGAATTAAAACCAACAGGAAAGCTCTTGACTGGACAAGTAGGTTATCTAGTTAGTGGCATGCGAACAACGAAGGAAGCACGTGTCGGAGATACCCTTTTTCATGCACGGAGCATCGTAGAGCCACTTCCTGGTATGTCAAGGAATTCATTGCGAATTGAATGTTCTGATGTGCATAATGATCATTCAGTTATGCATTTCCTTTTTACTTTGTTAACTGCGTTGCTGCCATTATCATCATGGTATTTTTTATTTCTGTCTACAGTGATATTGAACTGCCTTGTGCCTAACTATAACTCTTATGCTTGTAGCTGGTAACTGCATAGTAGATTTAGTCCTAATCATCACAATAGTTGAAGGTGTGCATGACAGTTATGTGCAGTAAGCAGCGAATCTGCCTGGATCATTAATGCCTGAATTTGGGATGACAATACCTGACACTTGTGGTTGGATCTGATCCGGGTTTCATTTTGGGTCCATGCTCATTCCAAGCAAGTCCTGACAATGCCCCCAGATTCCCGAATCTTTTCCATGATGGTGGGTGTTGACCCATCAATCCTTGACTGAGGAAAGTTTGCCTTGAAACCAGACCTGATTATATAAGGTTATCTTTGGGAACCAGGGTTGTCCCAATGGCACCTAATGTTTGTTGCGCAAAATCAATTTGGAAACTGTTCAGCATTGAACACATTGTAAAGAGTAACCCTCTAGTCCCCTTAAGTATACTTTTTAGAACTTCAGAGATAGTGGCAACCTACAGTGGTTGCATTTCTTTTGATAGTCTTGGCATAAATTCAGGCTTATTTATGTCGTACACATCTCAACAGTGAACAGACACCTCTAAGCGCACCTCTAAGCGGTAGAGTGTCAGCTCAGATGCAGTTGCAACACCCACATTGTGTTGGGCATGTGAAAAATCTAAAAGTATCTAGCACGGCCAATGTGGGCTAGAACTGAAAATGGATTTGATCAATGACTTTAGGTCTGTTTTTGTACACTATTTTGGAGAAAAAATTAATTTTTAGCTTTGTTACCCGCTCACCTTTGTTCTCCAGTTAGAAATGTCAATATGGGTCATGTCAGAATGGGCCGGAACACACACATATATATACATATATAGTTTTTCGATTACATGTATATATATGTCATAGTTTTTTATTACATGTATATATATGTATTATAACTCTGCCCATGTAAGGGATTACCCCTGCATTGCCAGTCCCAAGCCCGGATAAAGGAGGAGGGTTATGTTAGGCTTCCGACAGCCAGCGTAAAACTTCGTCAGATTTTTATAACATGGATTACAAAAATTATGAGCATTGTTTTGGGGCGTCCCTGCCTAGCGACGTGCTGCAGAGCCCGAATGAAGTAATAAGTAAGCAAGGGCCATTACATTTTCGCCCTAATGTAGTGAATCAATTGCAGTGAGGGTTCTCACATCATGGACGGGTGTGGGTAAAGAAGTTAGTCCCGCTACATTGCCACCCGAATGTAGTGAATAATTTTCAGAGAGGGTCTCCGCATTTTGAATATGGACGAATGCGGGGGATAAGGAAGCTAGTCCTAGATAATAAGATTCATATTGGTTCTTAGAATATCGGAACATTATCCGGTAAGCTAATGGAGGTGGTAGATACTATGATTCGAAGAAAGATTCATATTCTATGTTTACAAGAGACAAAATGGGTTGGAGAAAAAGCAAAGGAGATATAGGATACAAGTTTTAAATTATGGTACTCAGGTAAAGAAAAGGCTCAAAACGAAGTTGGTATTATCATAAATAAAGATTTAAAGGATAGTGTAGTAGACATACAACGATATGGTGATCGAATCATGACGTTGAAATTAGTGTTAGGAGCAAAGGTTTTGAATATAGTTTGTGCTTACGCACCTTAAGTAGGACTAGAAGATAGTATAAAGACAGCTTTTTGGGAAGAGTTAGATAAGGTGATTCAAAAGATTCGACAAAGGGAGATGATTTGTTTAGGTGGAGACTTAAATGGACATGTCGGTAAAGAGGCATTAGGATATCAAGGGATTCATGTAAACTTTGGTTTTGGGGATATAAATGAGGAAGGTAGGGAGATTTTAAATTTTGCTATGGCATTTGATCTCTTTATAGTCAATACAATCTTCAAAAAACGAGATAAACATTTAATTACTTATAAGAGTGGCTTATCACATACACAAATTGATTACTTTATTTGTAGAAAGAAAGATAGAGCGTGTTGTAAAGATTGCAAGGTAATTCCAGGAGAAAGCTTAACCACCCAACATCGACTTTTAGTTATGGATTTACAAATAAAAAAATCGACAAAGAAGAAAAGAGTGCATCAAGCTATTCAGACTAAATGGTGGAACCTCAAAAGCGAGAAAAAAGATATATTTAAGTAGAAAGTCCTTCAAGGAAATGTTTGGAATTATGTTGGTACACCCTGTGATATGTGGAACAATATGGCTATACATATTAGGAAAGTGGCGAAAGATGTGTTAGGTGTATCTAAGGGAGGGGTACCGGCACAAAAAGAAGCTTGGTGGTGGAGTGAAGTAGTGCAAAATAAAATCAAGGCAAAGAGGGCATGTTACAAATTACATTATGCTAAGAAAACTAGCGAAACTTTAGAGGCTTATAAGAAAGCAAAGAAGGAAGCGAAAAAGGCCGTGAGTGTAGCAGAAGCTAAAATTTGGGAGGATTTATATAAAAAACTCAACTCAAAAGAAGGTGAAAGAGATATTTTTAGGATAGCTAGGGCTAGAGATAAGAAAACTAAAGATCTTAATTATGTTAGATGCATCAAAGACCAGGATGAAAAAATTCTAGTGGCAAATAATGATATAAGAAATAGATGGAAAATCTATTTTTATAAGCTTTTTAATGAAAATAAAGATGTTAATATTAGCTTAGGAGAGTTAGCCAAATCAGAAAAGTATATAAACCACAATTTCTACCGACGTATTCAAAAGAATGAAGCCAAAGAGGCTCTTAAACATATGAAGGGTGGTAAATCGGTAGGACCAGATAATATTCCTATAGAAGTTTAGAAAATACTAGGAGAAATAGGAATCACTTGGCTTAAAGACTATTTAATGAAATATGGAAAAACCAAAAGATGCCCGAGGAATGGAGAGCAAGTACACTTATACCCATATATAAGAACAAAGGAGACATTCAAAATTGTGCGAATTATCGAGGTATCAAGTTAATGAGGCATACTTTGAAATTGTGAGAAAGAATTATCGAACGTAGGTTAAGACAAGTATTAAGTACAACACAGAACCAATTTGGATTCATGCCAGGCAGATCTACCGTTGAAGCGATTCACCTTTTGAGACATCTTATGGAACATTTTAGAGCAAAAACGAAAGACTTTCACATGATATTCATTGATCTAGAAAAACCCTTATGATAGGGTACCGAGGGAAGTTCTTTAGAGAACTTTGGAAAAAAGAAGTATCTCATTGACATACATTAACCTTATAAGAGACATGTATGATGGCGTAAAAACATGTGTAATGACTCATGAAGGAATGACAGACTTCTTTGAAGTTAATATTGGGTTACATCAAGGATCAACTTTAAGTCCATGCTTATTTATAATGGTGATTGATGAGTTAACAAAACATATTCAGGATGAAGTACCTTGGTGTATGTTATTTGTAGATGACATTGTGTTAGTGGAGGAGTCTAAGGAAAAAGTTAATAGAAAATTGGAACTATGGAGAGAAGCATTAGAAAGCAAAGGCCTCCGATTTAGTATAACAAAGACAGAATATATGGAATGTAAGTTTGATCATTTGGTTATTTTAGAGGATATAAAAATTAAAATTGGCACATATTGCATCCCCCAAAAGGAAAGTTTTAAATACCGAGGGTCAATTTTTCAAAGTGATGGAAGAATTGATGGAGATGTTACGCATAGAATTAATGCTGGTTGGTTAAAATGGAGAGGAGCATCAGGTATTCTTTGTGATAAGAAGATACCATTAAAGTTAAAAGGTAAATATTATAGGGCAGCAATTAGGCTTGCCATGTTTTATGGTTATGAGTGTTGGGCAGTTAATCATCAACATGTACAAAAGATGTCATTGATAGAAATGAGGATGTTGAGATGGATGTGTGGTCATACAAGAAAAGACCGTATATATAATGAGGTTATTAGAAACAAATTAGGAGTGACACCAATAGAGGATAAAATGAGAGAATATCGTTTAAGATGGGTTGGACATATAGAAAAAAGATCAAAAGAAGAACCTGTAAGAAAGTATGAAAAACTAAATTTGGAAAGTATTAAAAGAGCTAGAGGACGGCCACAAAAGTGTTGGAAAGAAACAATAAAGAATGATCTAGCTTATTGGGAGTTAATTGCTAACATGGCACACGATAGGGATATGTGGAAACAAAGAATCCATGTAGCCGACCCCGTCTAGTATGGGAAAAGGCTTAGTTGTTGTATATATATGTATTATATATGGCTCATATATATATATATATACTATATATGTATAGTTTTTCAATTACATATATATATATATATATATATATACTATATATACTACATATATATGTACATACATATATTTATATATATATATATATAGTTTTTTATTATATGTGTAATAAAGAATGATCTAACTTTTGTTGAGTTAATTGTTAGCATGGCGCATGATCGAGGTTTATGGAAACAAATAATCCATGTAGCTGACTCCCTCTGGCATGGGAAAAGGCTTATTGGTTGTTGTTGTTTTATTACATGTGTATATGGCTTGTTGTTGCCTGAAATGCTTAGCTGGATTTGGATTTCATGCAGATTTGGATTGAGTCTTATAGACTCGATCTAATATCCAATGGTCCTGTGGCCCGGCCCAACTCTAGGGCCATACAAGCTGGGCCATTATGCATTGATTCAAATGTGGGCCAGAATTCTCTGGCCCGACCCATTTTGATATCTCTATCTCTAGTACCATCACCTCCACTAGAGTTTTTGCCCATTGGGGACATTAGGGAGAGTAATTTATGAAGGAGGTTGTATTTCATGTTAGGCGAAGATTCAAGTATGGGCCAGAATTCTCTGGCCCTCAGGCGAAGCCCATTTTGACATGTATATCTCCAGTACCATCACCTCCACTAGAGTCTTTGCCCATCAAAACTGTGGACACCGGAGAGAGAGAGAGAGAGTAATTTACAAAGGAGGTTGTATTTCATGTTAGGTGAAGTTTCATAATATCATAATTTTACATATGATATTTTGTTTAATATAATATAAAGAATTATATGCACTATTATATCATAAAAGCATTTCAATTTTTGTATTATATGTTTTGGTTAGCATTGAGAGATAGAGAGGTCAGCTTCGATGCTTGACGTAGTCGGCATCTCATTATCTATGAAGTTTGCATCATCCACAAGAAATTAGTCGGCACTTTTGATCCTTATTATCATTGGCTAAGGAGCTGATTTGCTGCAGATAAAACATATCACAAACAAAACACTGCATGAATCCTCAAGCTATGACATATTGTCACTAACCTTTAAGCTTATTCAACGCCCTTGAAATCAAGGTATGACACCAGTGAATCCCTGCGGATGCAATGAGGAACCCTTGATTTGCCTTGTACCATTGCAATAAGTCCAAGACAAAACTAGCACATTTAGTATGAGAAGCTTTTACGCATCCTTTCTGCATGTAACGGCTTGTAGAAAATGTTATCTAAAACAAATATAAGGACAACTCTAGGTGAGAGGAGGTTGAAATCTACTCATTCAACTTGGCATACTATCCCTCCTTTCTAGATTTTTTAGGGTCATTTTGGTTGTTGATATGACCTTTCCATCTCCAAGAGTCACCATGGTCCATATGTGATCCTTTTGCATATCCAAGAGTCACGAGATGTGCCTCTTTGTAGGCTATTGACATAGCTATGATAGATATCACATGTGATAAGATGTAGTTTTTGTTTTGAAACCCCTCGTAATCCCATCATTTTCAAAATGCATTTGAAAAATTTACGATACTGGATCTTATACTGTTAAGGGAAAGTATCTTGCAATTTGAATATGTACCTAGTAAAAATCAATTAGTAGACAAACTTTGAAACATCTAATCCATTTGAACAAGAATGCATAACTTGCCTATAGGATTAATGCCATTTAAATTGACATATTTTTATGCATCCTTGTGTCTTAGTATCCTTTTCATGAGTGCTTCAAGAGTCTAAGCCCAAGGTTCTAAGCCCAAGGTTCTGTGAAGTGGCCCCTCTTCGTACTGACGTAGGTAAACTGCATAAAGAGTGCCTCCTACGTGAACAATTAAGTAAATATATGCTATAGGTTTATTAAGAGTAAAGCTTAACCTATTCCTACCGGACCAAATACCTTATACCCTAGTATGCTTAATTTGCATGTACTTGCAAGTTGCAACCACTCTAATGGTATACTTTTGAGTTGGATTTCCACCGGTTGTGATTTCATTAGTGGGTTTAATCAGTCCCAAATTCCTTTTGTCAAAGGTCTACAAAATATGTTTTATTCTCATGATATACAACTGTTAGGAAAATGGGTTTGGGCCCCTCTAGCCTGGGCCGGGCAGGCCCTGGGCCACTGGGCAATGAAGGCCCGGCCCAGGGGGCCACTAGCCGTAGGGGGTTGGCTGCGGCCAGCCCCCCTCTCTTCCCTCTCCCTTCTCTCTTTACTCCCTCACTCTCTCTCACTCTCTTTCACTCGTTCTTTCTCTATAAATACACTTGTAATCTCTTATAAATTCAAGCCTTTGATGGCTAATGAATAACGATTATTTATTCAAGCTTGTGCTTTGTTTATTCTCTTTTTCGCATGCACTTATTGCTCTCGGCTATTCCCTTTTCTAAGGGCTTTTGATTGTTACTTTGTGGTATTGTCCACTCGTTGATCTTCCGCAACTATATTGAAGCATATACTTCATTACATGGTATCAGAGCTATTTTTTGATCGTGGGAGTATTGTTCATTACCTCGAGAAACGTGCCAATCATATTTTGTATTATTTATTACCTCGGGAAGTGTGCTGATTATATTTTGTAAGTTTACCTCTTTAGTTTCTTTCTCCTTGAACTATGGATGATAAAGGGGGTTTTAATTTTCGTCTAACACCTTCGAACTATAAAACATGGGCCCAATCTATGTAAAACTATTTGTATTTCAAAAAATTATGGGGCTATGTAAGTGGTTCAAAGGTAGAACCCTCTATTAATGCTATACTCGAACAAAAAGAGGAATATTAAGGAGGCCATAGAACAATCCTATGGGTGCTCATGAATAATGTAAACGAGCACACTAGAGACACTTTGGCCGATTTCACTAACGCTAAAGAAGCATGAGAATATTTAAAAAAATCCCATGTTCAAAGCGATGTGGCTTATAGGATGACATTAAGAGACAAATTGGTCTCACTTAAACAATAAGATAAAGGGATAAACGAATTTTTTGGAGAATTTTCCAATGTTTGGAATCAATTGTATGGTTACAAAAAGAAATATACACAATGTCTTAGTGAGAGACAATGTGAAGACAATGAGGACTTTGTATATCAATTTCTAAAAAGTTTCCGGGAAGAATTTGAAGGGGTAAGATCATCACTCATTTATAGAAAACTTTTTCCTACAAAAGAAGAGATTCTTACCGATCTTCAAATGGCGGAAACAAGAATGAATGAAGCAAGACTTCAAAAAGATACTGCCTTGGCTGCATCAAAACCCAGAGCAAATATGAAGGCTTACCGACCTCCTCATTTCAAAAGTAAAGAAGGAAGAAAAGACATCATTTGCCATCATTGTAGAGAAGCCGGGCATAGAAGGCCAAATTGCCCAAAATTGAAAAAGAAGGTGGCCGTAGTAGAAGAACATGCTTCGTCTTCTTCCCTTCTTGCACTTGAACAAAAATTAAAGCAACTTGAAGCCCAAATGAAGGAAAAAGCAACGGTTGGTGTGGCTTGCTCATCTTAAACAAAAGAAACTCAATGTATGATCTCTTGGATTCTTGATTTGGGTGCTTCATTTCATATGACTTGTAATGAACATATCTTAAAATCATGTGTTCAAAAACCCTTATCATGTGTTTATACGGCGGATGGTACACCATTAAACATTGATAAAATTGGTGACTTGCAAAACAAGAATTTTGAAGTTTCCAAAATTAGTGTTGTTCCAAAACTAAATTTAAACTTACTTTTCGTATCCCAAATTTTGGATCAAAATTGTGTTATAACCTTTTCATCCACCGGATGAATTGTACAAGACCGCCTCTCGAAGAAGGTGATTGGGCGTGGCCATAGAGAGAGCGGACTTTACATTATGGATTATTTGCATAGTATATGATATGTTAATGTTTTGACAAATGATGCTCTTTTATGGCACAAGAGACTTGGACATCTTAATGCTCAAAAATTGTATCAATGTCCTCTTGGAATGAAATTTAAGGAATCTTTTTCTTGCAAAGATTGTGCTCTTGGTAAAATACAACATCTCCCATTTCCAAGCAAAACACATGTTACAACAAGACCCTTCAAAATAATTCATTCGGATGTATGGGGTCCGGCACCTGTTTTGTCTAAAGGAGGCATTTCCTATTATGTTATTTTTGTAGATGACTTTACTAGGTATACATTGGTATATCTTTTAAAAGCAAAATCCGATGTCTTTCAAAAATTTGTTATTTTTCATAATCTTGTAAAGAATCAATTTGATTCAGAAATCAAAATTTTTAGATCGGATTCAGGAGGAGAGTTTATGTCAGGATTTTGAAAACCACCTCAATAAGTTTGGGATTATACATCAAACTTCTTGTTCTAAGACTCCTCAACAAAATGGTATTTTCGAACGAAAGCATAGACATATCTTGGAAACCACAAGAACTTTGCTTTTGTTAAGTGGTGTTCCCAAAAATTTTTGGGCAGAAGCTATTATGACTACAGTCTATTTAATTAATCGGATGCCCTCTTCGATTTTACAAAATATGTCTCCTATAGAAAACTTTTTAAAGTTTCCCCTAACTATTCAAGATTGCGTGTTTTTGGATGTAAATGCTTTGTTTATACTGACAAAGATGATAAATTATCATCTCGGGCCATCAAATGTGTTTTTCTAGGATATGAAATAACCAAAAAGGGATATAGGTGTTATGATTATAAAAATGATAAGCTTTATTTATCTCGAGATGTTAGATTTTTTGAAAATGAATATGTTTTTAAAAGCATGGATGATGATAGCTCTATTAATGACTCCTCCTACTCCTTCTTGAATGATATGTTAGGTGAAGAGGTAATTCATGAAGAAAATGAGCTTGATGAACCTATGATTACCGGAGATTCTATTACACCCTCTGATCAACATTACAATAGGAGATCTATGCCTATTCCTAGACGGTCAAATCGTGATTCTAGACCTCCTGAAAGATTTGTCTCATATGATAGTTTTTCACCAAGACATAGAGCTTTAGTAACAAATATTTCAGGTTTATAAAATTAATACTCATCCTAATGGATCTATTGATCATTACAAAGCTCACTTGGTGGCCAAAAGTTTTACTCAAGAATATGGAATTGATTATGAAGAAACCGAGGTAACTCATGATGATAGATGTTTCTTTTTATCACAAACTAAGTTTACTAATGATGTTATTCTTAGATCATGTATTACAGATGATAAAGTTGTTGAGACACCAGAAGTAATCAACCAGAAGATGCGCGTAGTTGATAGTGAACTTCTGAGTGATCCCACATCTTATAGACAGATGATTGGAGCACTCACATATCTCACCATAACACGGCCTGATATTGCTCATGCTGTTCATACTGTAAGTTAGTTTCAACATGCACGCACCTCAGTGCATATGAGTATTGTTATGAGGATTGATCGTTATATTCGACAAACCTCAACTAAGGGAGTATTTTTATCTTCTTCCTCGTTATTTAAGTTGCTTGCATATACTGATGCTGATTGGGGTGGCGATGTGAATGACAGGCACTCTACTACTGGATATTGCATATTCCTTGGTCACTCACTCATTTCATGGAGATGCAAGAAACAACAAAAGGTGTCTCTTTCGTCCACTAAAACAGAGTATCGTGCAATGACCAACACTACTACAAAACTAACTTGGTTGCGACAACTACTTCAATACTTGAGCATACAACTGAGAGCTTCTCTAATAATGTTTTGCGACAACAAAAGCACTATGTATATAGCCAACAACCATACCTTTCATGAGTGCACCAAGCATATAGAGACGGACTGTCACTATGTTCGTGAAGAGCATCTACAAGGCAACTTGACACTACAGTTTGTAAAATCAGAATATCAACTAGCAGATGTGTTCACCAAGTACTTACCTGCCTCTCGGTTTCAATCTTTAATTGGCAAACTTCAAGTCATGGAGCTGTCAGTTTAAGGGAGAGTGTTTGGAAAATGGGTTTGAGCCCCTCTGGCCCGGACCGAGCAGGCCCTGGGCCAGGGGGCCACTAGCCGTTGGGGGCCCTGGTCCCCAACGGATACTATTATAGCCGTAGGGGGCTGGCTGCAGCCAATCCCCCTCTCTTCCCTCTCCCTTCTCTCTTTACTCCCTCACTCTCTCTCACTCTCTTTCACTCATTCTTTCTCTATAAATACACTTGTAATCTCTTGTAAATTCAAGCCTTTGATGACTAATGAATAACGATTATTTATTCAAGCTTGTGCTTTGTTTATTCTCCTTTTCGCATGCATTTATTGCTCTCGGCTATTCCCTTTTCTAAGGGTTTGTGATTGTTACTTTGTGATATTGTCCACTCGTTGATCTTCCGCAACTATATTGAAGCATAGACTTCATTATAACAACCACATCTGAGTCTCCAATTCTCGTAAAACAAAATTCAAGCCACTTTGCTTCATCACAAAACGCAATCAAAATTGCAACCATGGTGATGGCACTATTATATTTTTGTTTCTTTAATTTCTATGAAAGTATGCTCCCAACATAAGCCAAGGCCCAACTTCTTTTGCAAGCAAATGTCTTCAGAGTGGCTTACCCAATTGACATATAAATATTGTTCGAAGTCAAAGAGTAATCACTAAAGTTCTGATCAACTATAGCTAATTGTTCACTTTGACTCTTTATTTGCACTCTGAGAACATCGTGCCAATAGTGGTTGTATTTGGATTGCTTGGATATAATGGCTGAATCTACTAGCAATAAGTGCAAGGACTAACCACAAACGTATCAAATATTCATCAAGCATCCAATATTTAAGCATACTCAAGTTGTGTAACTAAGCACCTTTTATCTGGAACTGATATAAATAGAGGAGGATAAAGCAACTTGCACTGGCAACACTATGCAAGAAGGCCTGCTTCAGTTCTCTCAACCAGCACTATTGTAAGGAAGCAACCTTTGTTGCTACTTTGCTCTTAAACGTCAAGTAAACTACCAAGACAAGCATTGCTCACAGCCAAGAATACTGATGATGAGAGTTATAACATGCTTGAAAAATAAAAAATAAATAAATGAGAAGAACGACCTCATTCTGTTAATGAGAAAAAGGACTTTCCCTCACTTGATTCCTTCCAGCATCATGGTGTGCTTTCGATGGCATATGCAAATGCCTTTCTGCACAGTGGTTGTCGATGGAATTTGTGGTTGGACTGCTTTCTCTGAACTTGTTCCAGGGTCCACCTGTTGGCATCTCCTTTCTTCTTCTGCATGATGAAGCTTTTGGGCGGAAGCCATTGAAACTGCCTAACACTGGGAGTTAGATGTGGAGTTGCTGGCTGTATTAGTTCTATATGACCAACAACTCACTCATTGGAAGTTGTTTTTATTGCTCTGCTATAGAGGGTTAACTCTCTACCTCGTCATATGTTGAACTTGCAAAAGTCACAAATTTGGCGCCGCTGCTGTTGGTATTTTCTTCCTTGAAAATCGAATAGTAGCCAACAACCATTGAATTTGAAAGGAATTATACGAATCATCTCATGGGAATTGTACTAGATGATTGATGCTCGAGGAATGGAGAACGAGTACACTTATACCTATATATAAGAACAAGGGAGACATTCAAAATTGTGCGAATTATCGAGGTATCAAGTTAATGAGCCATACTATGAAATTGTGGGAAAGAATTATCGAACGTAGGTTAAGAGAAGTATCAAGTACAATAGAGAACCAATTTGGATTCATGCCAAGCAGATCTATTGTTGAAGCGATTCACCTTTTGAGACGTCTTATGGAACATTTTAGAGCAAAAAAGAAAGATCTTCACATGGTATTTATTGATCTAGAAAAAGCTTACGATAGGATACCGAGGGAGGTTCTTTGGAGAACCTTGGAGAAAAGAGGTATCCCATTGACATACATTAACCTTATAAGAGACATGTACGATGGTGCAAAAACATGTGTGAGGACTCATGAAAGAATGACAGACTTCTTTGAAGTTAATATTGGGTTACATCAAGGATCAACTTTAAGTCCATACTTATTTATAATGGTGATTGATGAGTTAACAAAACATATTCAAGATGAAGTACCTTGGTGTATGTTATTTGCAGATGACATTGTGTTAGTGGAGGAGTCTAAAGAAAAACAACAACAACTAAGCCTTTTCCCATACTAGACGGGGTCGGCTAGGAGTCTAAAGAAAAAGTTAATAGAAAATTAGAACTATGGAGGGAAGCATTAGAAAGCAAAGGCCTCTAACTTAGTAGAACAAAGACAATATATGGAATGTAAGTTTGATCATTTGGTTACTTCAGAGGACATAGAAATTAAAATTGGCACACATTGCATCCCCCAAAAGGAAAGTTTTAAATACTTAGGGTCAATTTTTCAGAGTGATGGAATAATTGATGGAAATGTTACGCATAAAATTAATGCTGGTTGGTTGAAATGGAGAGGAGCGTCAAATATTCTTTGTGATAAGAAGATACCATTAAAGTTAAAAGGTAAATATTATAGAGCAACAATTAGACCTGCCATGTTTTATGGTTCTCAGTGTTGGGAAGTTAACCATCAACATGTACACAAGATGTTTGCGACAGAAATGAAGATGTTGAGATGGATGAGTGGTCATACAAGAAAAGACCGTATACATAATGAGGTTATTAGAAACAAATTAGGAGTGACACCAATAGAGGATAAAATGAGAGAATATCGTTTAAGATGGGTTAGACATATAGAAAGAAGATCAGAAGAAGAACCTGTAAGAAGGTATGAAAAACTAAATTTGGAAAGTATTAAAAGAGGTAGAGGACGACCACAAAAGTGTTGGAAAGAAACAATAAAGAATGATCTAGCTTATTGTGAATTAATTGCTAACATGGCACATGATAGAGCTCTATGGAAACAAATAATCCATGTAGCCAACCCCGTCTAGTATGGGAAAAGGCTTAGTTGTTGTTGTTGATTGAGGTGAATCATCATATGTTAATCTTTATCATCTTTGACATGGCCAAATGAGCATAAAGATTGTTGTGGTTAGCATCGAGAGATTGATAGAGATTGGCTTTCATGCTTGATGTAGTCAGCATCTCATTGTCAATAAAGTGGGCATCACCATCAGGAAATTACTGAGTGCTTTTGATCCAAATCATTGCTGGTTAGAAGAACTGATTCACTACAGATTAGAAAGATGACAAACAAAAGAATGTGAGAATTCTCAAGGCACGAAGGCCTTAAAGTAGCCTATAATTCCTTGTGATCTCCAATTGGAAGAGCTGATTTACTATAGGTTAGAAAGATGACGAACAAAACAATCCGAGAATCCTCAGGGCACGACATATTGTCACTAACTTTTAGGCTCATTCGCCACCCTTAATATCAAACAACTGGATGTAAATGACACCAGTAAATCCCTGAATCATATAATTGAGAACCCATGATTCTCCTTTGCACTAGTGCAATCAACTCCGATATGAAACCAACTTGGTATGATAAACTTCTACAAAACCTTTTTATTCATAAAGGATTGTAGAAGAACCAACTCTAGGTGTGAGCAGGAGGCTGAAATCTCATCATTCAACTTGGCATAATACCCCTCCTTTTATAGAGTTTTGCAAGGTCACTTAACATTACCTTTCGCATCTCAAAGAGTCACCATATGTGACCCTTATGCATGTCTAGGAGTCACTAGGCATGACTGCTTTATTGGCCACTAAGATAGTTATGATAGTTATCATGGTTGATGAATTTTGAAAATCCCTCTCACCATGCATGTGTTGCAGTTTTTTTTTTTTCTCTCTCTCTCTCTCTCTATATATATATATGTATATATCAAAATGAGAAGTTTTCAATAAATCAAACATGATATTTGAATAATTTTACTGTATTTCTGTTTTTTTTCATTTTAAAATGTTTTAGTATGTGAAAAGGCTTAGTTGTTGTATTGCTTCTTATGTTTGTGTTGTTAATTATGCTCTTCCCTTTTTGGATTTCTGGAACTTGTTTAAAAGCTTGAATTATACTGAGATTCTTCCTTTCTATGATGGGCATAGTATGGATAGTATATTTCTTCCTGGCTTTATTCTGTGTTGTTGTTTTCGGTTCATTGACCTTGTTGATTATCTTGTAATTTTTTCTTCTTTTCATGTACTTCTGCACTTCTGGTTATGAAAATGACCCACATTCAAATGAGCGATCAGGATGAGCTTCTATTTTTTATCTTCATCCTACTTTTGTTTCCATTGCTTCGTTATCTGAAATGAATTGCATTGGGTCAGGCACATTACGTTATAGCGTCTCTTTTGCTCATCAACAATCTAGCTGCTTTTCTGAATCCATAGTCACATTAACATCACATACTAACCTTGTAGGTTTCAAACCTGCCAAGCATATGGTGTTTTCTGGCCTTTACCCTGCTGATGGATCCGATTTTGATGCTCTTAACCATGCCATAGAACGACTTACATGCAATGATGCTAGTGTTTCTGTGACAAAGGAGAGCAGCACAGCACTTGGCCTTGGTTTCAGGTGGTTGGCTATTAAGATTAAAATTTTATGCCTCCTAAGATGTGCAGGATTTAAGAAATTGTCTTTTTGTGTGACTTGAAGTCTATCATTGGGTGTTTTTCATGTGCTTTTTGAACCTTCTTTCCACATAGATGTGGCTTTTTGGGATTACTTCATATGGATGTCTTTCATCAACGGCTTGAACAAGTAATTCCTCTAACCCATTCTCTTTTTCATTTGCTACTTTCAAAATTCACAAAATCAACCATGTACTTTTTTGTGTACTATTAGCCTGCAGTACATATATGTGCTTGAAAGATTTGTAAATGGTGTGAGGTTGCATCTGGTGCAACCAGTGGCAGATCTATGTTGAGCCAAGGTGGGATCCGTGGGCTATAATACATAGATCGCCCCACTGGAAACCATTTGAGGGGCTATTTGCCCCACCCTAAAAGAGTTTGTAGGTCCTCTACTGGGTGCAACTATGTGCTTTATGTTAAGATCGTGTTCTTGCTATATTCCAAATGGAATTTCTTTAAGAAATTTCTGAGCCAACAAATGGGGTGACATGTAATGTTTTTCTTTTTCTCTTGTATCAGATTCTACTTTAAAAACTGTTTATGTTAGTCAAAGGTTTTAATATGTTTTTCTTTTGTCAAATATGTGTATGAATTGTCCACAGGAATACGGAGCACAAGTTATATCAACGATTCCTACGGTACCTTACATTTTTGAATATTCGGATGGGAGGTATGTTTGAAACAACCATCAGCTATATGGTTGAGTTTCTCTCTTTCTTTCTGGTTATTTCTTGAGAACCTACATTACATGGTTGTATTGATTTCTTTGTTTAACAATCTTCATAATTCTCTTTTCAGCAAAGTTCACGTCCAGAACCCTGCTGCATTGCCATCAAATCCTGGGAAACGTGTAATAACATGCTGGGAACCCTCCGTAACTGCTACAATAATTATCCCTAGCGAGTAAGCCCTTTCCTTTGTTTAGTATGCTTCAAAAAAGTTGTAATAGGCAGTTTCATGTCCTTTATTTCTGTATTAAGGAATGTCCATATACCTGCAGATATGTGGGTCCTGTTCTCACATTATGCGCTGAGAGGAGAGGACAACAACTTGAGTACTCATTTATTGATAGGTGAAGTTTTAGAGTGTTAAGAACATGCTTCAGCAAGTAGGGGAAGTTCATTCTTTTCTCTACTGTATGCAGCCAAAGGGTTATCATGAAATATCGGCTCCCGCTAAGAGAGATTGTTGTTGATTTCTTTGATGAACTGAAGACCATGACATCTGGATATGCCTCATTCGATTATGAGGATGCTGAGTATGTTTTCCCTTTTCCCTACTACCTTGCATTTATCAATAAGCAATTTTTCTGAGGGAAACTGGGTGCACTTGAAACAGTTTGTGATTGGGTATAGCCTTATCCATGTGACAGAGGTCCTTACCTACCGTACCTAAGCCTTTTCCCACGCTAAGTGCGGTTGGCTAGAGGGTGCAACACGAGAACTTAGGAGTTCATTCATCCTAGTAGGCTAGTACTGTTCTTGCCAAGCATGCTTAGCTTCGGAGTTTGGGTGGGATTTGGTGAATCCATGCTTGAAATGCTGCAACCCTGAAGACCCAACAAAGTTTTACGTTGCCATCGGCTACTTAATGCAGCCCTTCTCCTTTATGTGGGCTAGGTACCGGCCATGCACGGGGTAAATCCTTACGTGCGCCAAGCTACCTATATGACAATGGTACAGATGGAAAATTTTCAGTCCTAGTAAAAGGTATGCATCAGCTGCCTATTCGTTTTGATAGTGCCAGTTATCAAGAATTTCAATATGAGATTGACTCTTTCAAATGGATGATGATCAGAGGATAGCTTTATTACTGAATGTTTTAGACAGCAGGTGGTGTAAGCTAACCTTGAATTAACTTTAAGTTATTACAGGAATATGGTTGTTGTCCTTGTGACATGAAAGCTGGCAAGAAAATTCTCCATACGATTTATTAGTACAGTAAAAACCAATGCAGCTTCCTACTAAATCACCCAGACTGGAAAAATTTTTGAAATTCCAAAACTGATTTCTATGCTTTGCACTTCTCAACGAAATCTTTAATTTTACCAAGCTTCAGACAAGGCTTGGTCAGCCGCAGAGTTTCATTAAAGGAGAAATGTTTCCTTTCGGGAGGAAGAACAGTGATAGTTGACCCAGATGAGTCGCAAATTAATACCCTCTGAACAAAATATGAGGAAGTTGTCAAATCACTGTCTCATTGACGTAATCCACTACTGTTATAATGAAATTGGTGGCTCTGAAGTTAAGTGTGATTCTTTTTGTATTTTATATGAGAGGAGGTGTTTGTTCAATTATTGTCAGGTTGTATATGCTTAGGGTTGTTCATGGTCTGGTTTGGTGTGGTTCTAGCTCAACCTCAAACCAAATCATTCTTCTCAGTTCTCAGTTTTTACAGAACCAAACCAAACCAATGGTTCCGGTTTGGTTCAGTTTTGAACCACAATTCTACTTATTTTAGGGTTTGGCTAGAAACATAGTATTATCATTAGATTATTTGGATCCAGAGTCCAAATTTTATATGTAGATGAGGTTATAAAACTCATATATATATGTATATAAACTTATCAGGATTTATAACTATATAAGTATATAAACTTATAATATATTATATATATATATATATATATATATATATATATATATATATATATATATATATATATATATATATATATATAATATATATATAATGGTTTGGTTCCAACCTTGAAACCATGAACCAAACCTACAGTTCCTTTTTCCTGTTAGAACCAAACCAATCCAAGCTACTTGACATCTAGCTGGTGTTTTGGTTCGGTTTTATTGGTTCCTTGAATACCACTATATACACTTGTGTGGTGTACTTTGTTTATTCTTATCAACTTAAGTTGTGTAGTGATGGAGTTATCCTATTTCTTCTTTCTCTAATGACTGTAAATCAATATACAGATATCAAGCCTCAGACCTTGTGAAGCTCGACATTCTCCTGAATGGGCAACCTGTTGATGCTATGGCAACCATTGTTCACAATCTGAAGGCACAAAGGGTTGGTCGTGAACTGGTAGAAAAGCTCAAGAAATTCATAGACAGGTCTCGTATTATTTATGGATATTCTCATTTTCTATCCTAATGTATTGGTGGCTTGAAGAAGTAAATGCTGCAGGCAAATGTTTGAGATAACTATACAGGCGGCTGTTGGGTCAAAAGTCATTGCAAGAGAGACGTAAGATATTTCTCAAGTTTTCAATTCTTGGATAGATGGCTGAGTGCACTGTCTTTTTGTTCTTCTGCATATTTTTGAGATGTCTGTAGGTGGCGTTTATTGATGCTCTATCTGATAATGTAACCAATAAGCACACAAAGTTGATCTGTTTTAACACTTCAGAACATGCTTCTGAGGACCACTTTATATGCTGTTATATTGGCACATGTTCTTGATCTCTTCTCTCTCCATGTTATACTATTGGTATTAATGCATGATAAGAAGGAAAATTGGTGTTTTGTAAAACCAATAATCAATATTTTAAATCACTTCAAATAGAGAAAAAATGGATTACTGCATCCAGCCACTTTGGTTCACGGTTACATCCCCTTCCCTTCTCTAAGTTTGAATGGTTGTATCATTATCCACTACATAAAACTGGTACCCAACAACCAGATATTTCAAAGTATTTGGAGACAAAGGTATCCAAAAGGATAAAGGATGACCTTCCACCTATGTCACGTGACATGACAGGGTTGTGTTCTAGACACCAACAAGTCATTGGTACCAACATTGACACTATTTTGAGAAAAAAACTAAATGAAAATCTCACTTTCTGCGGACAGGACCTCCTTATCTTCCTTCAAGTTTGCTACAAAATCTGGTAGAGCTTCCCTTCTGAAAATTCACCCCCACATACATACATATATTTATGTTGGTAGTTGGTACTGTGTAATTAAAGTATGAGTTACTCTTGTGGCCTGGCCGAATGTTCCTGTCAGACTTAAATTAACTGATGTAGAGTGATAGCTTTGCATGCATAACTTGCTTGTTCTAGATGAGCATTCTTTTGGATTTTGATTTCTGATCCTCATTTGGTTTCCAGCATCTCAGCAATGAGGAAGAACGTGCTTGCAAAATGCTATGGTGGTGATGTTACACGGAAGAGGAAACTGCTGGAGAAACAGAAGGAAGGGAAGAAAAGAATGAAGCGAGTTGGTTCAGTTGATATACCTCAGGAGGCTTTCCATGAGCTATTGAAGGTTTCATAGAATTCGAGACATTGTGACATGGTATTCTCTGAGAATGGTAAGGCAATTTCAGGTTGGAATCATGACCTAAGAATTCCTCCGTGATTTGGGATTGGACATTCTGAGAATGGTGTTGTTTATAACATTAGTGGAGACATTCAGAAATCTTGTTGCTCGAAATGGTTAATTTTATTATATTAATGGTTACATATAACATTGTGTGTGAAAGGCTTGGGTATGGCAAGGTAAGGAATGGTTACATGTAACTTTATTATTCTTATTATTTATGTTCATGACAGATGTTGCTTTTGTTTATTCTTCAAAAAACATTTTGGGTAGAATAGAGAGCTATATAAGAAACAGAATGGAGTGTCCATGCTCTGAATTTTCTCACTTGATGAGGACTAAAGTTAAAATTGTTCTATTTTTCCTGATTATATGTTAATTTCCTTCTCAATGAAATAAGAGGACAAACTCACTTCATTTTTATCAGTGCCATCCTGCCATATATTGTTATTTTAAACCAATTCCTCCCATATATTGTTATTTTAAGCCAATTTGGATTGAAATCACCAACTTGTATTGAGAATCAGCAAGCTTTACAAGGCAGCATTTTGTTGTTTACTGATACTGATAGGCAAGCTTAACATGAACTGACCCAAAGGTTGATTAAACTGGATAATCAGTTTATATCTGTATGCTTTATCTGTCCTGGATTTTGGATTTTCTTCTTGTATGTGTACTAATTAAGCTCTGCCCATGTAAGGGATCACCCTTCCATGGCATGTCTCTAGTCGGATAAAGGAAGAGGGTTGTGTTAGGCTTCTGATAACCAGCATTAAACTTTGTAAGATTTATTTACCATAGATTCTAGACATTATGAGCATTTTGTTGGGCATCCCCTTTTAGCGATGCACTGCAAAATCCGAATATAGTGAAGATTAAGCAAGGGCTTTTATATCTTCACTTGGATGTTGTGAATCAATTCTAGAGGGTTCCCACATCATGATGGATGGGTATGGAGAAAGAAGTTAGTCCTCCTATATTGTTGCTTCAATAGAGGGAACAAATTGTAGAAAAGGTCTCCATATTTTTAGCATGAACGGATGTGGGGTAAAGAAGCTAGTCATAGTTAATAAGATTTGTATTGGTACTTAAAATATTAAACATTGACTAGCAAGCTAGTGAAAGTGGTAGATAATATGATTAGGAGAAAGATTCACATTCGATGTTTATAGGAAATAAAGTGTTGGAGAAAAAGTAAATAAGATTGAGAACACATGTTTTAAATTATGGTACTCAAGAAAGAAAAAAACTTGAAAAGGAGGTGATATTATTGTAAATGAAGATTTAAAGGATAGTATTGTAGCCATACAACGACGCGATGACCAAATTATGATGGTGAAATTAGTGTTAGTTGTAGAGGCTTTAAATATAGTTTGTGCTTATGCACCCTAAGTAGGACTAGAAGATAGCATAAAAAAAGCATTTTACGAGTTAGATAAGGTAATTCAAAGAATTATGTAAAAAAAGATAATTTATTTGAGAGGAGATCTAAATGGATATGTGGGTAAAGAGGTATGAGGATATCAAGGGATTCATTTATGAAAATTATGGTTTTAGGGATTTAAATGAGAAAGGTAAGCAAATTTTTAATTTTTTTATAACATGTAATCTCTTTATATGGAAACAAAGAATCCATGTAGTCGACCCCATCTAGTATGGGAAAAGGCTTAGTTGTTGTTGTTATGTAATCTCTTTATAGCCAATACAATTTTCAGAAAATGAGATAACATTTAATTACTTATAAGAGTGGCTTGTCACAAACACAAATTGATTATTTTGCTTATAAAAGAAAAGCTAGATCTTGTTGTATGTATTTTAAGATAATTCTAGGAGAAAGTGTAACTACCCAACATCATCTTCTAGTTATGTATTTGTAGGTAAAAAAGTAGACCAAGTGACAGAGTACATAAGGGTAGATCTACTCGTACTAAATGGTAGAACCTCAAAAATGATAAAGAAGATATATTTAAATAGAAAGTTCTTCAAAGAGATGCTTGGAATCATGGAGACACACCTTTTGATATTTGGAAGACATGACTATGCATATTGAGAAAATGGTAAAAGATATGTAATTAGGTGAATCTAAGGGAGACATACTAGCATAAAAGGAAGCTTGGTGATAGAGTGAAGTAGTGCAAGCTAAAATTAAGGTGAAAAAGACATATAATAAATCGTATTACGCCAACAAGATTAGTGAAACTTGAAAGGCTTATCAAAAAGCAAAGAAAGAAGTGAAAAGGTCGTTCGTGAAGCAAAAGCCAAAATTTGAGACGATTTATATAAAAAGCTTAACTCAAAAGAAGATCAAAAACATATTTTTACGATAGTTAAGGCTAAAGATAAGAAAACTAAAAATGTTACTTTCGTTATATGCATCATAAATGAGAATGAGAAGATTGGTAAGTAATGATATTAGAAATAGATGGAAAAATTATTTCTATAAGCTTTTTAATGAAAATATAGGTTGTAGTATTAGCTTAGAAGTGCTAACAAGAAGAGTATATAAACTGCAATTTCTACTAAAATATTTAAAGGAATAAAGTCGAGGGTATTAAAAATATAAACATTGGTAAATCCGTAGGACCAAATAATATTCCTATAGAAGTATGAAAAATCTTTAAAGAGATGAGTATCACTTGTCATATAAGGCTATTTAATGAAATATGGAAAAACTAAAAGATATTTTAAGAATGGAGGATGAGTATTGTTATACCCATATAGAAGAACAAAGAAAACATTCTAAATTGTAAGAATTATCGGAGTATCAAGTTGACGAGTCATACTATGAAATTATAAGAAAGAATTATTGAATGTAGCTTCAGACAAGTATTATGTTGAAGAGTGAATTAACTTTTTATGTATTTCCGCATTGTTTTTATGTTTATGTAAGTAAAAATGTGTAAGTGAGTCATGTGGATCCAAATGGATAAAAACCCGATCCATTTGGAGTCACGTATAGAATCCTGTGCAAAGTCTGTCCTAATTGTAATTAGTGTTTTAAGCAATAAATAAAGAGAGAGGTTGCGGCAGCCATGGAGGCGCCGATCCCATGCTTCCATGCTTTTTTCTTTAGTTGCATGTGTTATGATTTTCTCAGTTACGTGGGTTATTTTCTACATGGTATCAGAGCCTTATCCAATGGATTAGCATGTCTTTAAGCAAGATTCGAGTCTCTAATCATCTAGGGTAGCGAAGAAAGGTATTTGGCACAGATTTAGGTTATTTTTCACCAAGTTTGTCTATTGGATATTATTTTTTAGCATCTTACTTATTCTAAAACCAAGAAAAAAGGTTACAATCAGCCCTACAGGAAAAGTTTACATTTGATCATGGCCGAT